>LPNX010802064.1:258614-418535 GCA_001517045.1 Pseudotsuga menziesii | reverse complement strand
GGATGAGGTGATCTCGAACACCATCCAGAAGCAATCTCTGCGTTCTGGCCTCCTTCACCTCATGTATGTCAAGGGCTATAGGATCAGCTACGGGAGGAGCCACTGTGGTGCTAACAAAGGCCCACAACTTGTTTTCCTTAAGAACAGTTGACATCCGTGCTTTCCACTGTAAGTAGTTGGAAATCCCTTCCAACCTATCTTCAAATCGGATGCAAGCCATCATTCTCAACAAGGCACACTCTGCCTTCTTTGACAACAAAAAAAATATCAGCTGTACTAAACCAGCACTTCTCTGCTCACTCTCAGCAAAAAAAAATAATTAACACACAGTTGTAACTTCACATGCACTAGTGTCTTAAAAAAACCAGCACTTCTCTGCTGCCCAACAATCTGCTGAAATCTCAGAGCCCCAGCTCTGATACCATGTTAAAAAATCAGACCTCTGTTCACTTACAGATTTTGTCAAACACTTCATAAACCTTCGATATCAGGCCTCAACAGTAAACCACAATCAAGCACATTAATTAACCACACAATGAAACTATCCTGTAGGCTGATATACTGTTTATAAAGCACATTTAGCAGCGGAAAACATAAATAACAGCAGACTGTAAATCACATTTAAAACACAGTATTTTGGTCAAATAGACCCCGGAAAAACCCCCTCAACCCCTGGGGGAAAACCAGCATGCAGGAGAAATTTTATTGAGCTTCAGGAAAAATCATACATCAATTTTTACAGTCAAAAATCAACTTATCTTCAACCCAGAAATCTGCCTTGGTTTCCGTGCTATTTTCTTCTCGAAAACTGTGCCAAAACCAGCAGCAACTTTACCCAGATTTCTGTACCAGACCATACAGCATTAATGGCAGCCGTACAGCACCTCGATTTTTGTGCCAAACTGTCCAAAAATTTAATGCAGCCGTACAGCAATTAATGCAGCTGTACCTTCCTCGATTTCTGTGCAAAAACTGATGCAACCGTACAGCAATAAATGCAGCTGTACTTTCCTCGATTTCTGTGCAAATAAATGCAGCTGTACAGCATTAAATGCAGGCCGTACCTCTCCTCGATTTCTGTGCAACAATACACCTCCTCGATTTCTGTGCCAGCATTTAATGCTCCTGTACTCCTCCTCGATTTCTGTGCAAGCTGTGAATCTCTCTCTCAGCTGTCCTGAAAATCGAGCCCTCCTCTCAATCTTCAGCAATCTCCTACAAATGTGTTTCTCACACTTCTCTCCAAGGTNAACCGTACAGCAATAAATGCAGCTGTACTTTCCTCGATTTCTGTGCAAATAAATGCAGCCGTACAGCATTAAATGCAGGCCGTACCTCTCCTCGATTTCTGTGCAACAATACACCTCCTCGATTTCTATGCCAGCATTTAATGCTCCTGTACTCCTCCTCGATTTATGTGCAAGCTGTGAATCTCTCTCTCAGCTGTCCTGAAAAATCGAGCCCTCCTCTCAGTCTTCAGCAATCTCCTGCAAATGTGTTTCTCACACTTCTCTCCAAGCACCTCTCTTGGAAATCGAGCCCTCTCCAAGAAATCTCTCTTGAATGAATGCCAAAATGAAATCTCATGTACTTTATTTACCCTATTAGGGTTATTCTCATGACTTTTCACCTTCAACGGTCGAGATTAGATCTTGGCCAAGAGATCTATGGCTGGGATCTAATCTTTCACTCACTTAAATCTCCTAAGTGAACTTTACACGAAATTTTTCTTTTTGAAAAGTCACATCACCCTAAATATTAAAAAAAAGTACACTTTATGACTTAAAGCCACTTTAAAAACATATTAAAGTGAAACTCACTTTTAAAACATAAAGTCACATCAAAAAGGTACTTTAATAAAAAATACATTACTAAAGTCACTTTTCGAATATAAATGAGACTCCATACTTAATCACCCCTGCACCTAGGCACTTGATGCAGGAGTGCCACCGAGCTATCAAAAACTAACATCTAAGTCATGGGATAAAATCATAGATGGATGAACTGAATGGACGGGGATAAGTGACATGGAACCAACCTAGCACTAAGGTTTAACATTTGGACAAGCATGGCATGGACAACAGGCTTCACATCAAGTTCCTTGATTAATCATAACACAGGTTAGAGCAATATTAGATATAAGCATAGGTCACCATAATCATCCTAACCTGACAAGCATAAGTATCTGACATAAATCATAGAGCAAAATCAAACCAAGGACATGTATATCTGATCTTACCAAATATACTTGTCTCCAACTGATAAGCTCCTCTATAATTGTGTGTACCAACTCCTGATCTACTACTCTGCTATAATGAACTAGAATATCACCAAAAGCATCTCAATGGACTCTTGAATCTCAGTCCTTGCAAGGAAAATTTGATGAACAAGGCTCTAGAATAACTGAAGCTGTAAGGATCCATGATAATACCCATGTAAAAAGTAGCCCGAAATAAAATAAGAGACAATTTTGTACGCTACATCATGGAAGCCCAGCTGCAAATGTATATGTGATAACATCTGGCTCCAACTGGGAGAAGTGCTCTAATGAAGAGAGCACTTGAGAACCTCAGAGATCTCTGGTCTGCAGCACCATCAACAACAAGCAATCCAGCACATCCAACATTATGCTTTCTTTCCAAGTATCCACCTATTACCTACGCACATGGAAGCAAGAAACACCAGAGCGCATGTATGGGAAAAATATATGCAATAATAAACTAACAAAAAAATAATGTTGGAAAGTAAAGTGCTGGAAAGTAAATTCTGATCTAATCATTTCAAATGTTGTAAATGTACTAAAGACAAAAAACTTGGTAACTGGAAGACTCATGCATCAATTAGACAAAATACAGACTTAACTACTGCTCAGAGAGCTTATTCAATCCTACCTACCCTACTCTAACCAACTAGGCAAGTGTTAAGTAAAATTATAGATCCAATGTAACCACTTGCTAAAATGATCGATTGTTCTTTCTTTACAGTTAATGACCCAACAAGCCATAGATGGTTTAGAAGCAGTGTATATGAAACTTGAAACCATTCTAACTTGTTGTTTGAAATTCAAAGAAAAATCTGGAATGAAATCATGCCAAGGCTGAAATTGACTTTTGAGAACCCTCATCCATCAAGATACCGATAAGATCATAAAAAGAATGCGAGCTTGTTCTTGATGGAAGAAGACAATATGACTCATGATTCAACCACTTCAAACAATTCTTTGTTTTCTCCTCTACCCTACTAAGACATTCAATTATATTTACTCCAAGAAAAATGGAGGAATCAAATGGGGACAAGTTGTAATGTAATGAAACTGAGAACAAGATCAAGCCCAGTTGTTGCTTAAAAATGGAGAAAAGATGAAATTGATCTTTATACACCTTCTCCAACCACCCATAAGAAAGATTTATAAATTGAAAAATATTATTCATGACAGATCACCGAAAAGGAAAACGAAGTGCATTTTCTCTAATTATGTGACCATGCTCAAACTCTTGACCAAAAATTTCAAAAGTAACAGCTTGATTAGAACACAAAACCATACAAGAATACTTGAAAAGTTGGGATGGGAGGGTGGATTGAAAATTTTCTCCAAGACTTGGAATAATTAATCTCGGAATTTGATGAGAGGGAAAAAATTTCAATCCAATTCTAGGAATGATTTCAAGATTTGAAACAAGGTTAGTATCCACACACTGAACCAACATATCTTGGTTAAGCAATGGATAAGGAATTTTATTGATAGCATTAGGACAAGGATGTTTTTTATCAAGTTCACTTACAATCATATCATAATTATCATGTGATCGATCTTCTTCCGAGATATGATCAAAATTTAGATCAAAACAATCGTCAACCAGGCAAAGAGGATCTTCAATGGATTCGCAGATGAGAGATTCAACTATGGATGGTTCCTGATAGTGATCATTTTGCTCTCCCTCTTTATTTGTGCCTTCTTGAGATAATAATGAAAATATTCTAATAAGCTCCCCTTCTATATCAATATCAAGGTCATAATCATCATTCTCTTGCATCGAAAGGTCATTCAAAGGCATATTCATTGTTGGATCGGGAGAGGAGGAATCAACTTGATAAGGAAAATCGTTAGTTATCTCATTATGGTTATCTTGATCATCTTTATCAGACTGATCTTCAAAATCATAATCATTATTTAGCTCAATGGACTCATCAATGTTCTTACCCCATTCTTCTCTTAATAACTTAGTGAACATGTCGTATCCAGTGATGGATCCTAGTGCTAACATATATAACCAGAAATCAACATTACCTCCTAAGGATTCACATAGGGCTCGCATATAGACATCTTCATGCTCTGCGCCCAGGGATTCCATATAGCACCAAACAACATCCAATGATTTTCAATTGATTCGATTGAATTTGCAAAGAAACAAGGCAACCCTTCACTATACTCTTTTGGCATACAATGAGGTGCCTCATAGACTTCAGAGAAGTCAAGACGAGATAGAAGCTTCATTTTAAGCTTGGTTGGATTTTCCTTGTTTTCTTTGAAAAATTGGAGGAATAAATTCGAGTTCATTATGATTTATGGGATGGGTTCGCTTCTCAGTGGAGTCGCATTTTGGAGTCGCCAGGTGAACGAATTGTCGTGTTCACCGAAATAGAAATGTCGTAAGAGAGATAGAAACAAAACAGTGATTGTGTTGAGTTAAGAAATTTAAATGCAACCACTGGTTTCAAGGCTAGATGTGATATGAATGAATGTAAGAGTAAATGCATTCACAGACACTGGAGGTACATATAATGAACCAAGGTAAGCCTCTACCTCCCCGGCAACGGCGCCAAAGGTGTTATCACGAATCTTGTAGTTTCCCCGCGAGGTGATCATTTTCAGGACGACAGAGGAAAGACAACCAAAGTCGTGACCTATGATATCCAAGACTTCCGAAAAGAACTCGAATGTTCTAAAATCAATCCAAGGACATGTATACCTGATCTCACCAAATATACCTGTCCAACTAATAAGCCCCTCTATAACTGTGTGTACCAACTCCTGATATGTGGCTCTGCTATAATGAACTAGATCATCACCAAAAGCATCTCAACGGACTTCTGAATCTCAGTCCTGGCAAGGAAAATTTGATGAACAAGGCTCTAAAATAACTGAAGCTGTAAGGATCCATGATAATGCCCATGTAAAAAGTAGCTCGGAATAGAATAAGAGACAGGCCTGTATGCTGCATCATGGAAGACCAACTGCAAACGTATATGTGATAACACCTCCATTCAAAGAATGGCCACTCAGCTCTAGGCTAAGTTTCCCCAGTGCTGGACTAGTTCCACATCCTGGTAACTAACCAGGTGTCTCCATTCAAAGAATGACTACTCAGATCTAGGCAGAATTCCCCCAGTGCTGGACTGCTTCCACATCCTGGTGACAGACCAGGTGTCTCCATTCAAAGAATGGCTACTCAGCTCTAGGCTGAGTTCCCCCAATGTTGGACTGGTTCCACATCCTGGTGACTGACCAAGTGTCTCCATTCTCCAAGAGAATGGCTCTCGATGTTGCTTAGGAAAAATCAACATTTAGACCCTAAGTCATCAAAACTTAAATGTTATATCTAAATGGATGCCCAGTCAGCAAAAGCAATGTTTTTAAACACTACTGCCATTAAAGCTAAAAGCTAGTCAATTGCCAAGAGACAAGCACTCATCCTTTGTATGATGTGAGGTCGTTTCCCCCACAGCGCAACAACGTGGTCACTCCATCACACCTATGGATAGTGGTGGGCAATGGAGTTCATATCGAGTCATTATCAAAGGCCAGCAAGGATATTCAGGGCACCTGCTCTTGGAGGATGGCTAGTAAATCAAAAAGTTAAATTTTAAGTGTTAAAGTTCTAAAGTGTGCAAAGTTGACCATAGATAAAGGCAATAAAGGTTGCTTGTCTAGAGTCTACTGGAAACATTCTCATCATTCCACCCATTTGTGAGACACCACCATCCCCAAGTGTTCATCTATTCCAGAATATGCATAGTGTGGATCCCCTTTGTCTTTCATTTGAGATGGCCGCGGTGTTGTGGTTGTCAAGTCAATCCCTTAGCCTAACCTTGTTTCTCCCACTCTCACCCATGACTAGCAAAATGTTCAATTCTATAAATGAGTATACACTTGAAGCTCTTGTCTGGAGTGACTGATTACTTTGATTTGGACTTATTATTTGTGTTTTATACTTGTGATCGCCAATTAAAATCCACTTTATATTTTAGTCTTGCTACTAACATAAATAAGGAAGCATACTTTATCCTTTTGTACCTAGCAGCATCAGTGATTTTCAGTTGGGTCATTATTTTGATCATTTTTTACCTAGTCAATTATGTTTGACCAAGTCAACTGCAGGTTTCGAGATGAGTTTGGCCAACAGTGTTTGATATTGCTTGCTCATAGACAATTCGTGTTCATTAGATGGATTCATGCTACAGATGGTGTTTTCTTAAGGTGGCTTGCTTTATTTTTATCATTATCAGCATTTACAGGCCATATTTTTATTATTATCCAGGCATGGATGGAACTTTTGATGTATTTCTTGATGGACATATAGAGCATGAGTACTCATTCCTAGTTAATTAGGACATTCAGAGTCCATTGGTACACTTAGTTTTCAATTTCGGGCACAGGTATTGGATATTATGGTCAGTTCATAATCTAGATGCTAAGAACCATATAAAAATGGCATATTTATTACTTACAGAGATATATTTTGTTCTCCTTGGGCGCTATCAAAGGGCATATTGGTACGGCCACTTGTTTTTACCATATTTCTATGTCTTCGAATTCATTTTTGGACTCAGATCAGCTCTAGAAGTGGTCATCAATGAGTTAAAGGCACTTTATCTTCCAAGATGATGTTTCAAGCATATAAAAAATTAAAGAATGGCTAGCAAAGAAATCTATTTGGCTTAGTGGGGCAAGAAAATGGCATGAAATTGGTCCGAGATATATTGTTGATGCATTCTATACCTTTCAACATTATCTTCATCATTTATGGGGTCCACATGTCCTCCTACACACTTCTTGGGGGCGTCTTCTATTGTATTGAGGGGCCATGTCCTAGTGACTTTAGTCACTTTATTGTTATATCTTGTGATTTGATGTTATATGTGGGTTGCTAGTGAAGGCGTCTCATACCTCCTAGCCCCACCATGATGTATTATGATGTATCTAATTACTTGTTATGACTTACGCCCCCTAGGGCGTCATTGAGGGAGTGAGTCCCCCTTTCTTAGAGTGATCCATGTACTATGTATCCGGCACTTGATTAGCCATTGATTTTGATGTATTATCTTTTTATCCTCGCCCTCCATCATTTTGGAGCTAGGGATTTTGATTAGAGAGTTCTATATATTTGGAAACTCTCATTTGTAAAGGACTTTTGGCTCGTAGATTTCTGGCATAATAAATAGAATATTTATGGAAATCTTGGAAGCTTTGGCAAATGTTCTTGCATGTGATTGGAAAGTCTTTTTTCTTTGGCATCCTTGTGGATCTATTCTTTTCCATAACTTTTCTTGTAGGGGTTGTGTGGATCTGTGGGTAGTGAATTGGTGAGGGCATTATTGTGGGGAAACCCAATATCACTTCTCCAAATCGCCTTCAAATTCAAAGAGTGTTTCTATTGTATCTTTGATCATCTTGATGCTTCGTGATTTGTCTAACATATCTTACAGGTTCTCTTTTATGTGATTCGATTCTCACTTGTAGATCGTCTTGACAGGAGAGGGGTGCATTGGTCATTTGGAGAGCACAACGATTTCACTTGGAAAGGGTCGGATCTCACTCGTAATTGCTTCGGATTAAGAAGATCATTAATTTGCTTAGCAACCACAAGTAGTTCCAAGTATTTTTCATTGTATTTTTGCATATCCAGGATCTATTCCATTTGTCATCATTTTAAAGTTAAAGTTAAAACCCTAGTTTTGTAGATCTGATAGATTCGACAATTATTTGAGCATAAAAAACAAACCCTAAGTCTAAAATCACTAAAAACCTATTGAAACTAAGTTTGAACCAAAACCGACTCCATTTACCCATAGATCTAGCACTGGTCTTCTCTAAGCAATTCGCCCTCCTTAGGTTGTTGGTCATTTTTTCAAATCTGTCAGTTGGATGTTACTTGAAATATCTCAAATCTTCAAATCTTGAATCAAGTAACTAATCTCAAGTGTCTTCAGTTAATCAAACCCTAATTTGTGTCTATTTGGCATTTTATTGGCTAAACCCTAGGTGGTACAATTTGGGTATTAATCTTAGGGACTTGGTCTTCCTAGATCCAATATCTAAACTTTTGCTATTGGGACACATTTCATGGTTGAGCATTTTTAATACCTTAAGTCTCCTCAACCAAACCCTAATTTCTTCATCCCATAGTCTTTCCATAGATCTAGGGTTTCCACCATTCAAGGGATCTTTACATTATCCTATTTCATTTGGCTTGTGTGTCTTGTTTTGGTTATTAACCTTCATTGGCTAATTAGGGTCTCGACTCTCTCCCCTTTATCTTGCCTATAGTTTGATCAAAAGTGACAAGAGCCCGTCTGGTGTGACAATTACTCCATATCAGTAGTAGACAAGGCCCTTGCGGTGTCACTTAGCTTCCCACCTCTATCGTCCCGGATAGGATACCTTTTGTGGCAGCTACAATTCGGGTGATAACAGCTCCAATGGACTGATCCAACCTAAACTCATATAGAAACAAGGACTTCCTTCAAATAAAAGTATCCTCCAAGGTTGAGCGCTTGATGAAAGAAAATCTTAACTGGTACGTGTCCTTAATCCAATGTAGACAGGGCTGAAATGACTTGTAAATGGAACTGGCTGCCTCTAAGGATGACTTTGTTGATTTTTTTTATCAACATCAAGAGCCCTTCTCTTAGGAGAATGGGACCATCTGGCCCGGGACCGCGGTGAAGACTCAACCCAAGGTTGAGTGACCATTCTGTTGAATGGTAGATATCTGGTCTAGGACCATGATACAGACCCAGCTCTGCCCTGGGTAGACTCAACCTAGTGTTGAGTAGACATCTGGTCCGGGACCATGATGTAGACCAATCTAGTACTGGTAGACCCAGCTTAGTTCTGAGTAGCCATTCTCTTGGAGAATGGAGGCACCTGATCTGTTACCAGGAAAGCACTATAAGCCCTAGACTGGATCTAGGCATGTGTGGCACTCTGACCCTTGATCTATGGGCTTGGTGTACTTCTCCAAGGATTAGCTACCCTTGGTTAAGTTACCCTAGTACCAGATCTAGGTGTCACACAGAGTGTGCGAGAAAAGCATCAGTAACTCTCTTGGTTTATGATGATATACTTTTGGAATCAAAAATGACCACAGGTAATGACCACAAGGGCAAAGTCAAAAGTCAAATTAAATAAGGACTTTTGTACCACAGGAAAAGGACCAAAGGTGGAAGTCAAAAATAAATAAGGACTTTTGGTAAAAGTCAAAGATTAATAAAAAGACCTTTTGGTAAGAAGGTAAAAGTGAATTTAGAAAAAGATTAAAATATTATTATTTTTATCTTTTCTAATTTTGGTCCACTTAACAGGTGAATGAAGGCTATAAAAGAAGATCAAGTCTTATCATCATTACACACAAGTTTGCTCTGACAGGTGAAGCTGCTAATTTTACTAAAGAAGATTTTGCCTCAGCTAGGGCATCCTCAGCAAACCCTCAGCTAGGGTTTTTATCAGCACTTTTCTTCTCATAATTTTCGGGCAACTCTTCCAATTTTTTCCAGGCAGCCATATCTCTCTCTCTCTTCTCACGGGCTGTCTGCTTTCTCTTTTTTCCGGGCAGACAAGACAAAGTTCGAGCAGCTCCCTTCTCTTCCACTCACGGGCTGTGATTTTCTTTTTGGGCAGGGCACTACCCTTCCGTACACCTCCGGGAAGCTCATCACAGCCCTACCGTGAGGGCTGAAGGCCCTATAGGCACCCCTCGGGCAGCCTCTAGCTGGCATACCGGTGAGGGTTTGGCCCATGGCCAACCCTCAGGTAGCCTAGGGCAGACCCTAACAGGGCTGTCGTGGCCACGGGGAGGGCTGCAAACCCTCCGGGCAGCAGCAGGGCTGCATATCAGGCAGCCAGGCAGACCAGGCAGACCACGGGCAACAGCCAGGCAGGTAAAAGATCACGGGCAGCAGTGAAGGACAGATCGGGCAGAACAGGCAGCTCAGGTACAGTTCGGGCAGCAGACAGAAAGTATTTTCTGGGCAGTCAACAGTATGAGATTTTTGCTGGCAGCCTGTGTTTTTCGGGCAGGAGAGAGAAATCTCTGTTTTTCCTGATAAAGCCCTAATTGGGTAACTTTTGTAAATCTGGATTTAAGGAACTTTTTGAAGAATTTCCTAAGTCACCTCATTCATGAGATGAGATACTAATGTTTTTGGGGTTTTTGTCCTTTGAAGGTTTCCCCAGTGAAAAACTCGTGTCCATTGTGCTGATGTGATGAATGTGTTTTTACTGCACTTGTCATTTGTTTAAGTTAATCTGCAAAAAAAGTATTTATGCTAATACTAAAATTCAACAGACTTATGTGGATAGGATCAGCACTTCTAAGCCTCAAGTCACAAGTGATAGATAGAGGAGCTTCTATAACACATCAATGCTGCCATACTTCTTCACTTGTGAGTTTTATTGCCCAGATTGGACCCTAATTATGCCAAAAATGGTGCACAAACCTCTTGAAATAGGAATATAAGGTGGATTGGCCACCAAAGAAAGTACAGACAACCTTCCTGGACCAAAACCTGCAAAACGTCACCCTACAGTGCTCGAAAAACAACATAATATGCCATGTGAGCCACCCAGAACTGATAATGATGAATTACTACTGCTGAATTGACGCCAAGAGATGTGTCTTTGCTGCTACAACATGCCTAGGGACACTTTTATGCTGCTGTTCTTCACACAGATTGTGCCCAGACTTGGGATTTTGCATCTTACTGCTGTTTTACTGTCATTTCTAGGATTAGGGCTGTTCTCACCAATAAATCTACCCAGAATCAGATTACTGCTGATTAGGAGGTCAAATAGAGCTGAGAATTGATTTTAAATCCCAGGATGTGCCCAGATTTGAAGTTTAGGGCTCCTAGCCTGCTGTTCATGCCTAGAGCATTGCCTAAACTGACTAGGAGCATACCTAGAATTGATCTAGGGCTGATCCTCAGGCTGTTTTAGCACTATTCTGTCTCTTTTGACTGCTGGTTTCCCACATAACTGCCCAAAATTATGAACAAGGTTGTCCATAGCCCTTTATTGCTGGTTGGAGTTCTGAAAAGTGCCCAGAACTGAGTTTTGAGGCTGCTACTGCTGATCTAGGGCACACAATGCACCCAGATTTGAGAAATGACCTCTTTTGTCACAGTTAGGATGCTGGATTGGACTCAAACTTTGCTTCAGATCACCTCATACCTTCTCTTGCACTAGCATGCCTAGATTTTCCTTCAATCACCACCATCATGACATTGTCAACCCCAGAAGAGTGTGATCAGAATCACACATGGACACCCATACAATATGGGGGGTAACACCTCCCATCTTTCAAACTCATGCCATGTGATTGGGGTACACTACAGCAAGAATGGAACCATGGTGGATAATTAAAATTTTGCCAACCTCACTAGTGAACCAACACCCTTTGGTAAAAGCCCCATGTTTGTTAAGTAAATTTTAGAAAATCTAGTGAAGAATCAAGATGAAATCAATAACCTCAACAAGTCAACCAAGCTTCAATTTCAACTTATTGTTTTATCTGCATTATGCATGCTATCAGCTGCAATGTCCCAGACATGAAATCAGTTATGTTTCAGAGTAATTACAATGCTTCGTGTGAAAAAAAGTTGTAAATACATGGAAACTATGTAGAGTCATTGCCGGATCCATGTTTAATCATAATGTACAGAAAGAAAGTGTGTACAGGATACATATAGTGTACAAATATATACTGACTTGGACATTTTTCTTGTTTCTAAAGAGGCCTAATCATTCTGTTCACTTTTCTGTAACTTGTTTTCTTTTTATTGAGCTTCTTTCATATCCTTGACTTTTGCAAAAAAGTACTGAAGCCACATAAATTAAAAGGCAGATATGCATACGCACATATAGACATGGATGGATAGATGGATGGATGAAGGAATCTCAACACAAGCTATGACACATACAGCATCTATAATGGTTATAGCCCAGATATAGAGATAACCAGTCCATCTAAACGCTTCACTATATAAACAATGGAAAGGATGCTGAGAACCCAATACAACTTCCATTTAGAACCAAAGCTCCAAACTTAATACAGATGATGTTTATTTTATGATCATCACATACCCTATCACGTAAGATACGCTTATCTACTTCAATTTGTTTTTCACCCATCCCTTTCACCATGCCTCCTGCCTGCCTTTCAAGATGAGTCCACATTCGTGTCAACCGCGGTAGCTGATACTCCATTTGTGCTAGTGTAACCTGTTTTATAAGAGTATAAATAGTCTCACGTTAGTCCCATTAGAATATCAACAATCTAGAACATCAGTATCAATGTCTTGATAAAGACTGCAAATATAAAAATGTTAGCAATGGCAGTATATATGAAAAAGTTATGATAAAGACTGCACATCTCATGTTCATACTTGGAAATTAGAATATTATAAACGAGTTAACTATGAGCAAACACAAATACAAACATGTTACCAATTTTAATAGACAACCTAAATTACTTTTATACAACACAGACTAGTTGACATATGCTGAACTATGTAATATGAGACAATTCCAAGCTCCACTCACAACCTAAATGAAACAAAATGTATGCAGGTTAGAAGACCACAGACACTACTGAACCTGTAAAATTATGCCTGAAATGCACTAAACAACTTGCAATATTACTGCTATAGCCCTTAGACTAAATCAACCATAAAGTATAAACTAATATCAGGCAATGAATTTAAAATAAAAATTCAGGGTTCAATCAACTTCAACGTACTCACCAAATAACCATCGAAATTTTAGCAAAGCACAAAAGAACAGATAACATAACCATACAACAGAACGAACGAACTCAAATCTTTTAGGATTTTTATGTCTCAAATAGAAAGAAGAATGGAAAGTAGAATCCTGGAAACATAAGAAAGTTTCAGGTAGGCTGAGATAGATTTTTGCTCAGGGGAAACCTTTGGAGAAGTCTTTGTCAAAATGTGATGATGTTAGATATTAGAGATAATGTGCTTAAGGCAATGATAGAAATGAAGCATGTAAGAAAATAAGGAGAATGTACATTCGTCCTTGTTGATTTAAGAATTACCTCCAGAATTTTGTGAATTAAAGTATTACTTCTTCAATTCTGGAACAAATACAGAACAAGATTAAAAAATGGATAAATTCTTTGAAAAGTATTCAATAAAACTGTTACAATCTCTTTTATTGTCCAAGGTAAACCTCACCTGGAAACCCAAGGGATGCTTCCCCACATTCATGGATGTCATTCCTGGTAAACCTATTGGTATAGACTAGTGTGTGCCTCACTAGATTCAAACAGAGCACCCACTAGCACACAACAAGACAAATGCCCAGCAAAATTGGTGGCAATCAGTTGAGCTAATCCTTTGGCTAAAATTGTGACAAACTCATTATCTTAATAGTTGTCTCAATTGTCAAAAATTCATTTTGAGGTTCTTGATTCCTCTAAACCTATGCTGTTGGGGGCAAAGAGCGGGAGCGAGGAGCAGAGAGCGGGAGCGGAGCGAAAAGTGAAATTTTCAAAAGCTCCCGTTTTGGGAGCGTTTTTTGTATACTATATATTTTAATGGATTTATATCTAAAAAACATCTAGAATGTTTAATTAGCTATCGAATACATGGATTAAACCATATAACATCAATCATCTAGTAGCTAAGAAACCAGACACGTTGATTTAGGGCCACGTGTCCCGTGTCCACATGTCAGACACGGACACATTGACAGATCATGTCCGACACTACTGTCAATCCTGTCCCATGTTAGGACACACAAGTCCGGGCACTGTCCCATCATGTCCCGAAAACAGGACACGATTTTGACGGCCAAGCCCATAAAAACGCGATTTTCTCACCTTTTTTTTCATTTCTAATTTGTGGGAGAGGTCTAAGAGTGTTTTTTTGGCAGGTGAAGAGCATTTGAAGGCTTTGGAAGGGTTTCTTTTGCAAGCGAAGGTGGATTTGGCTAGGTGGATTGCAAACTCAACCAACAAGCAAGAAGAACAATGTCTCATTTAGCTAGGGGAGGAGGTAGAGGGCAAAGGAAAGGGAGAAATGCCCCATCTAATGTCTCCCCTCATATTCCTCCAAACACAAGCTCTTCTACTCCTCTTGCCAGTGCTCCATCTGCTGCTTGTGGAGCTCATGCTCCATTGAACCCTGTTTTAGCAAGACAACAAGCCCAAGAGAAGAAATACCCTTTGTGAAGCATGTGACTAGGAAAGAAGGGCCCGGGGAAAAGCTAGGTGGGGAAGGCAATGTGTCTTGGACTTGTAATTTTTGCAAGAATGACTTCAAGAGCACATACTACCAAGTTAAGAGCCATTTGTTGGCCCTCCCTAATTGTGGGATTTCTTCATGTAAAGGTGTGAGTGTTCTCCAAAGGAAAGAAATGGGAAAGGAGGATCAAGAAGGCACAGGGAATGTAGCAGCAGCAAGCAAGAAAAAGGATGAGGATCCTCTTTCATTCTTAAGGAAACCCTCTACAATTCGGTCTCCATTTCCACCTAGAGGTGTTCCACATCTAGCAAAAAAGAGACCAAGTGGTCCAATGGACAAGATTTTCCAACAAGAGGCACTAGAAGAGGTAGGCCTCACCATTGCATTTTTTTTCTACCTCAACTTCATCTTATTCAATGTTGCACGGTCACCATTGTTTTTTGAGATGTCTCGAAGTCTCACTGAACGAGCTCCATCTGGTTATGTGCCTCCTAGTTCGGAGAAGCTTAGAACCACATTATTGGTTAAGGCAAAGTAGGAGGTGGACAAAACTCTTGAGCCAATTAGAGCAACATGGCCCCCATCTGGAGTGAGTATTGTTTCTGATGGATGGACGGGTCCAACACGCCATCCACTCATCAATTTCATGGTATCTTCCCAAAATGGACCGATGTTCTTGAAAGTAGTGGATGCTCTTGGGAAATACAAGGATGAACATTTTATGGGTGAGTTATTCATCAAAACCACTGAAGAAGTAGGTGTTGATTCTTGTGTACAAATCATCACGGACAATGCACCTGTTTGCAAGGCTGCTGGCATGATTGTGTAAACTAAATATCCATAGGTATTTTCATTTATGACACCTTTCATTGTTAATTATTTGAGTTGTTAACTTGTAGTTCTTAGTGTTGTAGAGTCATTTATACTTCTCTTTTTTGCTCTTACAGGTTTTTTGGACACCTTGCATTGCCGATTCCTTGAACTTAGCACTCAAATCCATTTCTTCAGATGTGACATGGATTGGCAACATTATTGAGGATGCACGCCATATCCGTAACTTTGTACAAAACCATACAATGGCCCTCACCATCTACAAAGAGTACACACATCTTTCATTGCTAAAGATTGTAGATACTCGGTTTGCTTCCTCATTCATCATGCTCAAGAGGTTGAGGGAGGTCAAAATCGCTCTTGGGTCCATGGCGATTTCAAAGTATTGGTCTTTCTGGAGAAAGACGGATCAAAGTGCTTCAAAAAAGGTGAAGGACACAGTATTGGATGATGCTTGGTGGGAGAGGGTGGATCTTACCATTAAGATCATGGAACCACTCATTTCTTTGTTGCGCTTTGCAGACATGGACCAACCCATCCTAGCAGATGTTTATGAGGGGTGGGATTCCATGATTGAGTCCATGAGGACCATTGTTATGGAGAATGAGTGTCCCGAGTATGAGACATCAGCAGAGAACTTATGGTCCATCATTCAGGATATTCTTATCTCCAGGTGGGATAAGAATTGCACACCTTTGCATTGCTTGGCCCACTCCTTGAACCCCAAGTTCTACAATCAAGAATGGCTCACTGGTGGGACCCTCACCTCACATAGAGTCCCTCCTCACATGGATGGAGAGATTTCACAGGGGAGGAAGATAGCATTTAGGCGGCTATTTCAAGATAGAGACTTACTTAATGAGGTGGAGGCTGGCTTTGTAGAGTTTTCCTGTGCTACTGGGAGATTTGGAGGCTATGATGTGGTTAGAGATAGGGGAGTTAAGAAGCCCTATAATTGGTGGGCAACTCATGGAGAAACATGCCCTATTCTACAGAAGCTAGCCTTGAGGATCATCTCTCAAGTTACATCATCCTCTAGTTGTGAGAGGAATTGGAGCACATATGGCAAGTTGTACAGTTTGAAGAAAAGCAGGCTCAAGGCAGAGACGATGGTGTATGTGCACACCAACGTTCGTCTTATTTACAGGAAGAGGGAGGAGTGGGTGAAGGGAAAGACAAAGATCTGGGATGTCTTTCCTGATGATATGGGTTTGGACATCAGTACTGATTTGGCATTAGCCAACCTGGATCTTAATGATCTAGTGCTAGAGTCGGTGACATTTGATGATAGTGATCCTTTGGAGGGGTCATCCTCCACACCAGCATATATTGATCCTATTGTTGATGTAATTGTAACTTCGGAATGTATTCACTTGTATATCTTATGTATTGTACCCTGATGTTTATTCTGGAAAGTCGTTGAGTCATGTCATGCTCCGATATTCCTATCGGGAGATTCAATAATGTCAGCAAGTCATGTAAAGTCATTGTGGGTAACCCTCCTATTGATCAAGGGTTAAAGTCCTCGCAGTTGTGGGGCCCTAGGGTTATTAGACTCTCCTAGAGAAGTCAGCCCTAGTGAGTTATTGTCAAGTCGGGAATTAGTATAAATAGAGAGTGAGCCTCTCTATTTAACACACATTCACTCACACTCAGTTGTAGCGCATAACTGAGTGAGACGAAATTGCTGGGACAAGAGAGAGAGAGACTACTGCTGTCGGGAGATCATCTTACTGTTTTTGGGGTTTTGTTTTTGGTGTTGATTCTATCTCTGAGGAAGTTGCGGGGTTTTCTCCTTTATGGTTTCCCCGAGGAAAAACTTTGTATTCATTGTCTCTTATGTTTGATTGTTGTGTTTGTTATTTTCTCAGTTAAAGATCCTAAGATAATGCTAGCTTGAATGATAAAAATCTACCATGGTATCAAAGCTAACCTAAGAAGAAGACATTGTGCAGCTGCGGAAACTAGGGCTTCCTACTTTTTGGATCTCTCTCCATAGATTTTCAGCAAAAGAAGGTTGGGCTGACTCTCCTCTCCAGGGCGCATCTTTCTGTCGAAGCAAAATCTGATTCTGAGCTTTTTCAGTTTTTGACCCGACACTACTACCGAAAATTAGGGCTTTTCACAGAAGTGGAATATTTGAGTGAGCTCGGGCCTGGATTGATCTCTTCCTCAAAATCGAAGTTTAGAGATCAAGATCAAAGCTTTTGGTTGGACAGAACTCCGGGAAATTCAAACCCTAATTTGCTCCTGAACCGGCTCTACAGAAATTCAGCTCGAGATCCAAATCTGACATCTTAACCTAGTAAGATCTAAATCTGTTGTATTTCCATTTGAGGTTCTCAGTTAAGATGTCTCATCATACCAAGCTTGATGAAAAGCTTGAGGGAGCTGATAACTTCCGAGCTTGGAAGTATAGGATCTCCCTGGTCCTGGAAGAAAATGAGTTGGACTCCTACATCAATGAGGAGGTTCCAGTTCCAGAGGGAGATGAGGCTAAGGCCTTACACAAGAAGAAATTGGTCATGGCTAAGAGAATTATTGTTGATTCAATCAAGGATCATCTCATACCACAGGTGTCCTCCCTAAAGACACCTAAAGCTATGTTTGATGCCCTAACCAAACTATTTGAAGGAAAGAACATAAATCGGAAGATGACTCTGAGAAACCAATTGAAGAATGTAAAGATCCAGAATGCGGAAACCATCGAGTCTTACTTTACAAGGGTATCTCGGATCAAGGAACAACTTGAAGTGGTAGATGAAGAAATAGAGAATGCAGAAATTGTAATGACCACCTTGAATGGTCTCCCTAGGTCATGGGACTCTTTCATTCAAGGGATCTGTGCCAGGAAGAAGCTAGTCAAGTTCAGCAGACTATGGGAAGAATGCTCACAAGAAGAAGCTCAAATAGCAGCTCGAGACAAAAAGATGGGAAGTGAAGATCAAGCTCTCACAGTACAATCCAAGAGAACAGACCATCACAAAGGTAAGCACCCTCATCCTAGAAGTTCTAACAAGAAGCTACTTAAATTCAAATGTTATACATGATGAAATAGGACTCTATGCTAGAAATTGTCCTAAGACCAAAAGTGGCTCTCAAAAGAAGAAGGGAAACAAAAGAAGACATCATGCTCACACTACAAAGGATGATGAACCTCCTCAGAAAAGAGCCAAACAAGAAAGTGATGATTCTTCAAGTGATGAAGAATATGTTCTGATCTCTGCTCTTACGGGAGCTATCTCACATGGAAGCAATGATTGGCTTATAGACAGTGGTGCTTCCAAACATATGACAGGATTTAAAGAATCCTTTGTGAAACTATTAGAACATGAATCACCCCACAAGGTGAAACTGGGGGATGACTACCAATATCCAATAAAAGGTAGTGGTGAATCCTCCTACAAGCTAGACACGGGGAAGTCTCTGAAAATGAAGGATGTCCTATTTGTACCAAGACTAAAGAAGAACCTCCTCTCCATATCTGCATTAGATGCAAAAGGCATGAGGGTTGCATTTGTAGATGGCCAAGTTCTTATGTGGCCAAAGGGAAAGACTATTGATGATGCAGTAGTGATTGGGGAACAAGAAGGAGGTCTATACCAATTGAAGGGCCAACCAGAACAAGCTTTGGTTCATGACTCAATAGAACCAAATGAACTTTGGCATAGAAGGCTTGTACATGTGCATTATAGGGCACTACCACTTGCAAGCAAAGCTATTGAAGGTCTTCCAGAAATGCAAACAAAACATGATGGTGTCTGCAAAGGATGTGCAAAAGGAAAGAACACAAAGGAGACATTTCCAAGTAGCAAGAGCAAGGCAAAAAGAATCTTGGAAATCATCCACCCCGATGTATGCGGTCCGATGTCATCCAGTTCATTAAGCGGGTATGTATACTATGTTTCTTTTTATTAATCTGTCACAGTAATCTAGGGACTAAAACACAGTCTCATCAAAGATTAATAACAATAAGACATGAAAATGGTGTAATAGTGCTACAAAATGAGTAGCCGCTCTGTATAGTCAATAAAAAATGAGTAATACAATACAATGATCATGCTGCGAGCATGAATGACAAAGCAATTTGAATTCCCAAGGAGGTCATTCGAATTGAATGAGCGAGTCTAGCTTAACTGAATGTAAGCCACAGTCAACACTCAAGTTAACCACTGATCAAAACCCTAATTGACTCAACTAAGCCCTAACTGAAGTCGGAGTGCAATAAATGACTGAGTCTAACTGAAAGTAGGTCAAACATATGTCACAGCAAGCCAACCATCAAGTGGTAGCGCATCAATGACTCCAATGAACCCCGATGAGGTTAACTAAAGTGTAACTGACCATCAGAAGTGGTTGGAAGCGCCCCTGTTGACTCCAGTTCATTAAATAATCAATAAATAATCAATTTAATGATCGAGGGTGCCTTCACTGCTCTGTTTAACTGATTGTAACCATCAGTTAGCAATATGGGGCATTAATGACACTCAGATCACCCCCGGAGTGCTCCAGTTAGCCTCCCTGAATGTAGGAGAAGGGTAAGTTAGCCTCCTTGACTGAAGGTAGGCATGGGTGTGATCTAGCTGATGTCATCTAGTGCTCCTCTAATGTCAATTAAGTCAATAATACTTAGGATAGTGGTTAAACTAGGCCAAATTGACCAAAAAGAGTGTGTATGGTGGTAAATGTCTCCAACACTTTTATTGATGATTTCTCTAGGAAGACATGGATATACTTTATGAAGAACAAAGTTGAAGTATTCAGCAAGTTCAAGGAATTCAAAGCCTTGATTGAAAACCACACAGAAAATAAGATCAAGATTTTTTGATCAGATAATGGCGGAGAATTCACATCGAATGAATTCAAAGAATTATGCAAAGATTTAGGGATTCAGAGGGAGTTAACCTCTCCAGATAATCCACAACAAAATGGGGTTGCAGAGGGGAAGAATAGAACGATCATGGAAGCTGCAAGGGCCATGCTTCATGATCAAGATCTTCCCATGCAACTATGGGCAGAAGCTGCCAGAACAACGATGTATGTAGAGAACCGTACTCCACACAGAGTACTAGAGAACAAGACACCTGAAGGAGTCTTTTTCGGCAAGAAACCAGAAGTCAGCCATCTCAGAATATTCGGTTGTCCAGTGTACATACACATTCCGAAAGAAAAGAGGACAAAGTTAGATCCTTCAGGAAGGAAGGATATATTTATGGGATACTCTAAAAGCTCGAAGGCTTACAGAATATACTTCCCAGGATTCAAGAAGATCGACATCAACAAGGACGTAACATTTGACGAAGACTCAGCTTACAACAAATCCAGAAAGAGACCTGCTGAAGAACCTGAAGATACAGAAGTACCCAGAATTCATGACACAACCATGAACGAAGAAATTCAAGAAGAAGATCGAGAAATAGAAGAACCTCAAGAACCTGTAGATCCACCTCAGGAGAAGAATCCTCACAAGAGGAAACCTGCTTGGGTATGAGAAGCTATCCAAGGTGCAGAAAGATATGGGGCTCCAGAAAAAATCACAGAGAAAGAAAAAGAACCAGGTCCTGCTTTGATTATGTAGCCTTATTATGTGACTTCGTCAATAAAGAACCTTCCAACTATCAAGAAGCGACAAAAAGGAAAGAATGGAAGGATGCTATGATCGAAGAGTAATAGAGTATCAATCGATCATGAAGAAAGATGTCTGGGATATTGTCCCAAGACCAGAAGGGAAGTCTGTTGTAACTTCCAAATGGATCTACAAGATCAAGCATGCTGCAGATGGCAGCATAGAGAAATATAAAGCAAGATTTGTGGCTCGTGACTTCTCCTAGAAAGAAGGAATAGATTATGAAGAAACTTTTGCACCTGTAGCCAGATACACTTCCATCAGATTAGTACTTGCTCTGGCTACAGTGATGAAATGGAAGATACACCAGATGGATGTCAATACTACTTTCTTGAATGGTGTAGTGGAAGAGGAAGTGCATGTGGAGCAGCCACTCGGTTTTGAGACACATGACAGGGAGACTCATGTGTTTAAATTGAAAAAAGCCCTGTACGGTTTGAAACAGGCACCCAGGACATGGTACGGCATAATTGATAGCTTTCTATCCAATTTGGGCTTTACCAAAAGTAAAGCAGATTCCAACCTTTACTACAAGGTTGAAGATGGTAACCCAGTGATACTCCTACTGTATGTAGATGTTATGTTTGTAACAGGTATGGATGGGTTGATTGCTGATACAAAGAGGAAGCTTGCTGCCGAGTTTGAAATGGAAGACTAGGGTATGATGCACTATTTTCTAGGCATGGAGGTGTGGCAAAATGCGGATGGAATCTCCCTCGGACAAGGGAAGTATGCAGTAGAGATCCTGAAGAGATTTGGGATGATGGACTGCAAGGCCATGACCACACCTATGGTATCGAACCTGAAGCTATTGAGTAATGCTTCATCCAAGTCGGTTGATGCCACGATGTATCGTCAGATAATTGGGTCCTTGATGTACTTGATGAATACGAGACCAAATATTTGCTTTGCTGTGAACACCTTGAGCCAGTTCCTGACAGATCCGAGACATGTTCACTTGATTGCTACAAAGCATATTCTGAGGTACCTAAAGGGTACAGTTGATTATGGGCTCAAGTATAACGCTGATCAGAAGATTAACCTGGAAGGTTATGTTGATTCAGATTGGGCAAGCAGTGCCATCGATAGAAAGAGCACTTCAGGGTGCTGCTTCAGTATGGGATCATGTGTGATCTCTTGGTTTAGCAGGAAACAGTCTTGCGTGGCACTGAGTACAGCTGAAGCAGAGTATGTCGCAGCTTGTTCAGCTAGTTGTGAGGCAGTATGGCTGAGGAAGCTACTATCTGATTTATTTGATCTCCAGTTGGATGCTACCTGTATATATATTGCGACAACCAGAGTTGTGTGAAGTTGTCTGAGAACTCGGTGTTCCATGACAAGTCGAAGCATATCGAAATCAAATATCACTATATTAGGGATATGGTGCAAAGAGGAGCAGTAAAGCTCCAGTATGTTGCGACGGATGAACAGATAGATGATGTGTTGACTAAGCCATTGGCGAGGGTGAAGTTTGAATAGTTCAAGGGGAAGCTTGGTGTTCTCCAGATCGAGGTTCCCTCCAAGGGGAGGTGATGAGTTCGTGAGTCATTCTGACATGGTGACAGGATCGGTTCCTTCCATGGTCAGATGTAAGGGCTGAGCAATTCTGTCATGGTTGATAGGATGTGTTCCTCCCAGGGTAAGATGTAAGTGTTGTGCGTTTCTTACATGGTTGATAAGATGTGTTCCTCCCATGGTAAGATGTAAGTGTTGTGCCTTTCTTACATGGTTGATAGGATGTGTTCCTCCCATGGTAAGATATAAGTGCTGAAGAAGAAAAAGACCTATTTGGAGGCTAGGCCTACAACTAGCATGAAAAAGGGTTGGCTCTATAGAACTTCCTGTGACGAGAAGAATCAAGAGATAGCACCCGTGATGATGAGCAGTGATGATCCAGATCCAGTAATGATGATCCAGATCCAGTGATGATCCAGATCCAATGATGATGACCTAGATCAAGTGATGATCCAGATCCAGAAGAAGATGACTTGAAGATGAAGATGACGAGAACCCGATGATGACCCAGATGATGCGGAGAAGAAGACTTGTGCTGATAAATTGTGTCAAGAGAATACCTTCCTAGTTAAGAGGGAGTGTTGATGTAATTGTAACTTTGGAATGTATTAACTTGTATATCTTATGTATTATACCCCGATGTTTATTCCGGGAAGTGGTTGAGTCATGTCATGCCCCGATGTTCCTATCGGGAGATTCAATAATGTAAATAAGTCATGTAAAGTCATTGTGGGTAACCCTCCTATTGATCAAGGGTTAAAGTCCCCGCAGTTGTGGGGCCCTGGGGTTATTAGACTCTCCTAGAGAAGTCGGCCCTAGTGAGTTATTGTCAAGTCGCGAATTAGTATAAATAGAGAGTGAGCCTCTCTATTTAACACACATTCACTCACACTCAGTTGTAGCGCATAACCGAGAGAGAAGAAGTTGTTGGGACAAGAGAGAGAGAGACTACTGCAGTCGTGAGATCATCTTACTATTTTTGGGGTTTTGTTTTTGGTGCTGATTCTATCTCTGAGGAAGTTGCGCGGTTTTCTCCTTTATGGTTTCCCTGAGGAAAAACTTTGTGTTCATTGTCTCTTATGTTTGATTGCTTTGCTTGTTATTCTCTGAGTTAAAGATCCTAAGATAATGCTAGCTTGAATGATAAAAATCTAACACCTATCATGGTTGAGGAGGAGGAGGAGGAGGAGGAGGAGAGCAGTGATGAGTTTGTTGATTCAGGCATGGAGGAGGATGAGGGCTATTGATAGATGAAACTCTTCATTCTTCTATTTTGATCTACACCTTTTTGTATTTACTATTGCCAATGCCATTCCGACATCTATGTAATACTGATACAGTGATACATTATATGATTAAACTGTATACATTTTGATTTTCATGACTTAATGAGAAATATGGTTTTGACTCATGAGTATTGACATCTTGATCTATGACTATGATATCTATGTGTCTCATAATATGATTGTGATTACTGATTTGATTTGTAAATGTATAATACTAATGTTAAATGTGCATTTATTCTGATTTATATTGAATATTTGTAAAACAATTGATCTATATGTCTATAATTTTTAATTTTTAATATATATAATTTTTTTTAATATATATATATATATAACGTTTCCTACGTGTCCTAATTCCGGGGGTCAAAGTGTCCATGTCGGACACTCGAATCCTCGTGTCCTTCGTGTCCCGTGTCCCCGTGTCAAGTGACTTAGTCTAGTAGTTATAACTTGTAACATTATCATCAAATGATCAACCATAAAAACTTTGTAGGAGCCTGGAAAAGAAGGGAAGTACCATGACATTGTCATCAAACGATAAACCTAGTATAGGAAAGAAAGGGAACACCTCGGGAGTGCCTTGGGAACATGCTCCCAAGAATGGGAGCAGGAGCGAGGGAGTAGGGAGCACTCCCATGCAGCACAACTCTAAACATTTGTCACTGAACTTGTTTTAGAAATCTTCAAATATGAAAACTTAGTGTTGCTGCCTAATTCGCACCTCGGGTCACATGGCAGAAATCTTCAAGCCACTAGGTGCGACCTTGGGGGCAAGCAAGAGTCAAGTGCTGTCACTTAATCTTGACTCCTTCGTCTAGGCTCTCTCCTGGCGAAGCCAAGGGGGCCGGTCCCAGGTAAAATAATCTAAGGTTGTTTTAATCTATGAAAATAAAGCAGCTATTATAGGAGATGAAAACAATACATATTGAAACTAAGGTGAACTGCAAATAACTTAAATAACTAGCATATAAAATAACATTCCATACAACACATTGATCATCTTAAACATCAACAACAAATAAGAATGCAAGATAGACCAGTGTTAATGGAGTGCTTATGTAAGGGGGTTGCTAGTGAAGTCTCGGGAAGTAATGCAGTTGTCTCGGTTGGTCAGTTTTATAATTATTAAATGAGTAATTAGGGAGTGGGTGAATTGTTGATCAATTTTATTAAAAAAAAAAGTGGTAATGATCTAATTATTAAAGGGGAATGGTATTCCTGATATACCCAAGGTGTACGAGGAATGTGTCCGGATTTACTAAGGACTGGTTGTCACAGTGACATGTGGGATAGATGGAGTAGTGAGGTTGTGTTCAACACTACACCAACAAGGGTGTAGCCTAACGATACCCCACGGTCACTTTCTAGTGGTTCTTGCTTCACTTGCAAATTTTCCCCACAACTTAGTAATATCAAAAAAAAGCACCGGATTTTCACTTGTAGGGATTGATTGAAGTGTTCAACTAATTACTAATCACTCCAATCCCTTTCTGATTGTCCCACCGATACATCCAATGGCATGCAGTGGTCACAAGAGCATACAAGAATTGAAGTCTAGTTTATTTTAAGAATTTTAGACTAGATTTGAGTTATTAAATCACAGTGTCGATACTCTCGTTACCGAGAACACAACCGGATTGGTTAATATTACTTAAGAAACTAAAAGAAATTAAAAAAAAATGCAAATCTCCCCTGGGGGGATGGGGTGTGGGCACTTGGCTTCCCACTTGCCTCTTCTTTTTTACAATGATTTAGAAGAAGAAATACTTGTGTTCCTTTATAGAATAGGAAACACAAGTTTACAACTTTTAAGGCCTTAAAAAATAGCCAAAGAAGAAGCTATAAGAAGAGGGATCTTCGGATGGCCCGGATCTTCAAAATTTGGCCAAAGTGCCCTTCTCTTTAATCAACCTCTGCTGCAAAACAGCAAGCAATAATCAATCAAATATGTCAATTAATCAAATAAAACGATAAAATTTTGACATAAACTTCAAGTACTTTAATGATAGAAAAATTGAAAGTATTAAACTAGTACTTGTTGATAGTTGGATCTTGTAAAATATTGCTCTTATAATCAGATCTGAACTAATGAACAAATATAAATCAGATTTTAGCTTATGATTTATGTTAATTTCACCAAATCGACTAACAGTTATTAAAGTAACCGGTAACCAAAGAAAACTTAGAAATTTGGATGAGAGAAGAAGAGGAATCATAATCCCTTTGAACTTGGGGAATGGAGTCTTCCAAGTGGGACTTGGAGGGATTGTGCTCTTCTTGGTAGGCCTGAAAAGAGAGGAGAGTCAAACTAGAACGCCTTCCTCTTCAAGCTGAGCAACCTGCAATCTTTTGAACACGCTTATACAAGAGAGATTAATCAAATCTGTAATACTCCAACTGATATTCTATTGTACTTTGGTAATATGTTTGTTGTTCAAATGCTCAAATTGTACTGGAAAGATAATAAAATGTGCATGCAAAAAGTGTTGTGCCAAACGGCCCTAAAAAATAGCCGGTCTGGAGAGAAAATAGGGTAAAGACTTTTAGTTAGAAGGGATACACATACCACTGATAATAATGTTGATATTCAATCAATAGATGAAGATGCATGCAAGTTGTGCCAGAAAGATAAGAAAATAGTGCTCCTCTCCAACAGTTGACGCCTAGTTGAAACTGTGCCCTCCTTCTGTTGATCTTGACGTTTTTTAGGGAGGAGTTGTCTGTTACAGCTAAAACTTTCTAGGATTGAGAGTATTGTCCCCTCGGAGAAATAAGGGGATGCATGCAGAAGTTTAGCCTCCTTCAAGCCACCTAGCGAATTGATTCACTTCAAAAGGGAAAATGCCCAGTTGAAAGTGTGCCCTCCTTCTGTTGATCTTGACGTTTTCGAGGGAGAAGTTGTTTGTTGCTGCCGAAACTTTCTAGGACTAAGAGTATAGTCCCCCTAGAGAGATAAGGGGATGCATGCGAAAGTTTAGCCTCCTTCAAGCCACCTAGCGAATTGATTTACTTCAGAAGGGAAGATACCCTCTTTGTTCACATTTTTGTTGTTGGAGGCTCTGAATATGCCTGGAACGGAATAGTAATCACTCAATATGCTGATGTAACCCTATTGAGAAGAATGGAGGTAGCATGCAGAAACTTTACTAGATTCCTGAAGGCTAGCGAATGGATCTGGGATTTCCAGCTATTTCCCAGCAACAAATATGCACCTGCAATAAACTCTTTCTCTGACTGTTGGATGATTGAACCAAGAATAAAGAAGATGCTGAATACCTGATGATAGATCTGGATGATCTACCCCGAAATGATTAGAGCAGATAGATTTCACTACCGAAACCTCTTGCTAGTTGAAGACCTTCATCTCCAACCCCAACTTGTTGTTGCGGTACCTGCTGCTGCTGCTCTAAAAACCAAACTCAATAATAATAATTCATAGATGATCCTTTTGGTCCAATGACCCTTCATATATAGCTTAGCATGTACTTTTAGGGTTTGCATGTCACTTTTAGGGTTTGCGCTTTACTTTTTGCATGCATGCAAATCTAATTGTCCGTTGACTTAAGACTAAAGAAATAAGGCTTGCATGCTTTATGATAATAACTCTGATGGCCCTCTTTACTATACTGATGACTTAACAATACTGAATAATTGTTCTAATATGCTCTCAATATTAAATGTCCTCAATCAATTCCCTATTTATTAGTAACGAAACATTACAGTCCTCCCTCGCCAAAGATTGCTTGTCGCCAAGCAATGCTAACGCAACTCCACAATCAATCAACTTAACCAACTGAAACTGGGGATGATCCCAGAGTCCCAAATTATCCTAGGAGATATGTAGCACCCTCTGCTCAAAGCACTGCACTGCACGGTACCATCACAAGATATCCCATGGAAGCCTCCTATAAGTAGAGTAACTAACCACGATGTAAATGAGGTACCATCACAAGAGACCTCCTGAAATCATCCTCTAGCAATCACTAAACCGCCAGTCACTGTAATCCTAGGGTCCCAAATCAATATGAGAATTGCAAGGGTCAAAATGCATCCATCAATACCCTGCGTAGTATCTACATAAGGAGCATCACATAGATTCCTAAGTAACCCCATTAGTAAACATTGTATCCATCCCTCATAAGGTTTCCCACTTGGATCCCAATGCAAACTTGTGCATCTTTCATCCCAAATATCCCAAGGCTCTTGTGGGATTATACCCCTGGCTAGGAATGTCTTCCCAAGAATTGCCCACTCAATATGACACCAACTCTTAATCTCTCTCCAATCCAACCCCCAAAAAGGGCCTTGTCCATAAGCACCATCACAAGGAATAATCCTACCAAGCTGACATTCTGCCCTTCTGATTTCAACTGGAATGCTCATATACTACTGCCCAATTTCTCGATCCTGACCAACCTGTATAAACCATCCTCCATTATGCAAATGTAGACTCAAGCTACTGCAAGGATTTTCTATGTACTCCTGAAGAGGACTACTTTGAAATGCAATAGTATGTTTCTTTTGCTACCCCATTAAGGAATCTAACTGCTCTTCGATACTAGAAAGCCTGACCGCTGACTCGGTACATACAACTCAAAGAACTATAAGCTCAACATCTTGTTGTAATATGGTGTCCCGGAGTATGTTGGTCCTCTCTTTCATTGCTAGAATGCTTTTTTTTAACACGTTCAATCTTCTTTCAGTGACTATCATCTGGGAGGTCTATCACATGCCTATATAAACTCTCCCTAACCTCCATGTGCGACTGCCCACTGTCTCGACTACTGTGCTTATTGCCTTGCACCTCATGGATCTCGCCTGTCATAACTGTCTGGACTCTTGCTGTAGGTGATGAAGAGTGTACCAACTCCAACTCATCACACGGCTTGTCCACAATCTGACCATCGGATGTGTTGGTGTCACTAGACTCACAGGATGGCTCTAATGCTATCTCCACATGCACATCCTCATCATGTACTGTTAACTCCTAATCAAGCTCACCATCAACATGTACTTCGGGCTCATCTTTCTCCACTCCTCCAACTATGTTTTTAAGGAAATTCTGATCCAAATCCTTGGGTTGGCTCCCAAACTTGATAGTGTAATAATCTTGAAAGGAGAATGTTGCACATACCTCATCACCCAAGGCTAGATATTCCTGATATCGAGGCAAATGTTGCAGTGTTGCTAACCTCTGCAAATTTCCAGTCAAGATCCTTCTCATTGTCTTCATGTTCAAGCCCACAGCTAGCCAAGAACATGCTCTGATACCACTGTAATATCCCAACTGATATTCTATTGTACTTTGGTAATATGTTTGTTGCTTAGATGCTCAAATTGTACTAGAAAGATAAATAAAATGTGCATGCTAAAAGTGTCGTGCCAAATGGCTCTAAAAACTAGCTGGTCTGGAGAGAAAGTAGGGTAAAGACTTTTAGTTAGAAGGGATACACATACCACTGATAATAATGTTGATATTCTGTCAATAGATAAGATGCATGCAAGTTGTGCCAGAAAGACAAGAAAATAGTACTCCTCTCTAGCATTGACGCCTAGTTGAAAGTGTGCCCTCCTCCTGTTGATCTTGACATTTTTTAGGGAGAAGTTTTTTGTTGCTGCTGAAACTTTCTAGGACTGAGAGTATAGTCCCCCTGGAGAGATAAGGGGATGCATGCGGAAGTTTAGCCTCCTTCAAGCCACCTAGCGAATTGATTTACTTCAGAAGGGAAGATGCCCTCTTTGCTCACGTTTTTGTTGTTAGAGGCTCTTAAAGTGCCTGCAACGGAATAGTAATCAATCAATATGCTAATGTAACCCTGCTAAGAAGAATGGAGGTAGCATGGAGAAACTTTACTGGATTCCTGAAGGCTAGCGAATGGATCTGGGATTTCCAGCTATTTCCCAACAGCAAATGTGCACCTGCAATAAACTCTTTCTCTGACTGTTGGATGATTGAACCAAGAATAAAGAAGATGATGAATACTGGATGATCTACCACGAAATGATTACGGAAGATAGATTTCACTGTTGAAACCCCTTGCTAGCTGAAGACCTTCATCTCCAACCCCAACTTGTTGTGCACCTATTGTTGTTGCTCTAGAAACCAAACTCAATAATAATAATTCATAGATGATCCTTTTGGTTTAATAACCCTTCTTATATAGCTTAACATGTACTTTTAGGGTTTTCATGTCACTTTTAGGGTTTGTGCTTTACTTTTTGCATGCATGCAATTCTAATTGCCTGTTGACTTAAGACTGAAGAAATAAGGATTGCATGCTTTATGATAATAACTATGATGGCCCTCTTTACTATACCACTGACTTAATAATACTGAATAATTGTTCTAATATGCTCCCAGTATTAAATGTCCTCAGTCAATTCCCTATTTATCAGTAACAAAACATTACGAAATCTGTATTAACAACACAAGAAGCTTAGAAACCATGAATTTAAACTAAAATAACATGTATTTCTCAGATCATTTCTTGCAACTAATCAGTAAGATAATAGATAAACAAATCTACTTCTCTTACCCTACTGAGATATATCTCTCCTTCAAAGGCCAATAATTAATCCACAATATAAGCTATGAAAAGACACAAATTACCTTCCAAAATGAGCAATAAGCATCCACACACATGAAGAGAGTCACACGATTCTTGCCTCCAAAGCCTTTATTCAAAAATTCAATAAAATATTACAAAGTACAGGAGCATAAGTTCCATGCAATTTCTTCTATCCTGGTTGAAGAGAGTGTGCCTGCTTATATAGGAAAATCGGCAAGCTAAAGGGGGTGCACCTTCCTCAAGGATGCGCTAGCTTGGATGATTTGGGAGTGAGTGGAAGAGGGTTGGTATGAGTTGGATGAAAGCAAGGAGAAATGCAACTTCCAAACTTGAAAGCCACACCACCCAAAACTCAACCACTCAACATAAGTTTCCATCCTTTCTTGGGATTTGCGCCCCCACATGGAGAAAAGCGCTCCTCTCATCATGAGGAAACATCAAACGCTTTGTTCAGTGGGAAATGGAAACACCTAGCTTGCCAAACTTGCCCAGGTACTTGCCCTTTTAATTTGCCAAGTCATAAATTTCACTTTTAGCAATTTTCTTTTATTTTTTAAATTGTCGGATATTTTAAATATCTCATTTTTTGTCTTTTTTTGGGTTTTTCAAGTAATTATTAATTTTGGAGTTAANATATATATATATATATATATATATATATATTGTCGGAAATTAAAAAAAACCTATGGGGGACTTAGGACATGTTCATAATGACTCAAAATAATGATTAGCATGGTAATATACATCAACACATAGGTTTTAAAAACCTCCTAAGGCCTAACCACTAAGGCAATTATTCCAGCTTTGGAGGTCTGGGTGAAACACTTGGAAATTATTATCACTTAAAAACAATAAATAATTAACAAAGAAAAAACACCCTGGAATAATGCATCAATGATTAAGTCCTAGGAAACCAAACCTTTTACATAAAGTCATCATGCTAACTCATTTTATTACAATTCCCCATGGGGTATGAACATGTTAAAAATAAATAAAAAAGGGCCTAAAAGTCCTGCATGGACTTCTGAACTTGAATATTTGAACAAGTGATTGTTCATCTTTGGCGGCTCATTTAGAAGTCCAACTCAGTGCAACTTAGTTGGTAACATCTAGCTCCAACTGTGGGACGTGTGATTGATCTAAACTTCATGAAAAATCATCATACGAGAAAACTTGAATCTCTGGTTCCTGCACAAAACTAAGATAAGTCAGTCACATGTATATATATAACCAAATGAAATAACAAGTTGTAATTTATAATACAAGATAATGTACAAAAAGAATTTCTATGTAAACAATTTATTATCAAAAAGAAAAGATTAAGCTAGGAAATAAAATGTAGAGGAACGGTTAGAAATCCAAGGAACGGTTAGAAATCCATGATACAGAGATGCCCCCATGGGCATCAGATGTTGTCACTGAAGAACAGCTTTAAAAGTTGCCCATTCACTGGCAAAGTCTGCTTTTCACCATCCATGTCACTTAAATAAAATGAATTGATCCCGGCTATATCATGAATGATGTAGGGACCCATCCACAAGCTGTCAAACTTTCTGTGTTTGCCAGGCTTTTCTCCTCTTTTGTCCCATAGTAACATTGTATCTCCCTTCTGAAAGGTTCTAGGCCGAGTAGATTTGTCAAAATTTCTTTCAACTTTATCTTGACTTCTGATACTCTGATCAACTGCCTTTCTCCTGATTTCATCCAACTCTACCAACTCATGAATTCTGCTCTGGTAATCATCCTAGTCTAACCCTGAATCTTGCAGAGTCCGATACACCGGTAACTTGAGATGAACTGGCAAAGTCACATTTGTGTCGTAGACGAACTCAAAAGGAGACTTTCCCATTGCACTTTTCTTAGTGATTATATCTGCCGAAAGTGCAAACTTGATTTTACTATCCCAAGATTTCTTATTATCACCAATAATCTTTTTTACGAAGATCATCAAGTTTTTGTTACTTGATTCAGCGAGACCATTTCCCTAGGGATAGTAATTCGAGGAATGGGATAAAATAATGCCATACCTAAAACAAAATGATGGCATTGCTATTGAACTAAAGGCTTTGGCATTATCAAGGGCTATCTTAGCAGGCACCCCAAACCTAGTAATGATTTTATCTTCAAGAAAATCCATGGCTACCTTCTTGATTGCTGCTTTAGTAGGTATGGCCTCTACCCACTTGGTGAAATAATCAGTCACAGTCAAAATCCAAGTGTAACCATTACTTGAATTATCCTTACACTTACCAATGAAATCAAGACCCCATTGCTGAAAATGGGCTTGGACCACTACTGGCTTTAGAGGTAGTGTGGCAAGTTTCTGTTTTCCTATGAATAATTGACATTTCTGGCAATTCCTAACAGACTTGTGCACATCAGTGAATAAGGTGGGCCAATAGTATCTTGTTCTAAGAATCTTGTGGGTTGTAGTTTTAGCTGCAAAGTGGCCACCACAAAATCCTGAGTGGAATTCTTCTAAGAGTTTTTTAGACTCTTCTTCATCTACTCACCTGAGTGTGAGACCATCTGGGTTTTTCCAACCTAAACCATCTCGAGTAAGACAATACTTAGTGGCGTGTAATCTTAATGACCTTTTGTGGTCGACTAGATGTTTCGAACAGGTTAGGTTGAGGAGATAGAAAACTATATCTGAATACCACTGTTGATGTTGAAGACGCTGGAGCTCTGTTGGACTAGCCGATGTTGATGAACTGTTTTGACAAATCATACTTAAGGCTTGCTCATTTCCTTCTGTCATCATTTTAGCAAGACCTTAACCCTTGATCAGTTTAGTGGGTTTAATCTCTAAGTCATACTCCTGGATCTTTGGTACCCACTTCCCTCTTATACCAAGGCAATCCTGTTGAGATAAAATGTCTTCTACTACTGAATGGGGAACATAGCCAGCTACTTTAGAATATCCAACGTAGGTTCTAAAGTGTTTTAAAGATTTAACAAGTGCATAGGCTTGTTTATCCATTATAGTGCATTTTTACTCAGAATTCTGCAAGGACCTACTCATAAAGGCAATGGGTTGTTCCTGACCCATTTTGTTCTTTTGCAACAAAACTCCGGCAATTGTATCTTCAGAGGCAAATGAAAAAATTTGTAAGTCTTTGGAAGAATCTAGGCTAGTCAAGACCAAGGTTACAAAAACCGAACTAGTGGTCGAATCGGCCGACCCTGAAAACCGAACCAAAACCGGGAAAAAATCCGAATCACAAAAACAGTCCGCCAAAATACAAAAACTACTTAAATTTTGAAAAATTATATATATATATATATTCATGTGCAACCATGTGAATCCAAACAATTATACAAATATTTGCAAAAAGTGCTCTTGCTATGTGCCATACTAAGCATATTTCACTAGAACCTTCCCCACTCAACCAACTTTTTAATTTTTTTTTAAACAAAAAAATTCCATCTTAAGTGTCGTTGTACAGTTATGTATGGAAACGGTCAAAACCGGACCGAAACCGGTAAAACTGGTCAGAACCAGTCGATTCCGTACGGAATCGGTTCAACCCAATGAGGCCCCGAAACCAATCGGACCGGTCGCTTTTTTCAGTTCCGGTCCGGTTTTTGTAACACTGGTCAACACTGGGGACCTTGCTATACTATCCTTGATGCTTCTAAAGGCTTCTTTCCCTCACTGTCCCATTCAAACTTAGCATCTTTTTTAAGTAACTTTTGCATGGGTTTCATTAACTCAGCTAAGTTTGGTATGAACCTCCTTATGAAATTGATTTGACCATTAAAAGAATGTAAGGCTTTCTTGTTATAGGGCAAAGGGACTTTCTTTATGGCTTCCACTCTTTCAGGGTCTATCTTCACACCGTCTTTGGAAATAATGTGCCCAAGCAACTTTCCTTCATCTATACCCAAGACAGATTTGGCAGGGTTTAAAGAAATGCCAAACTTTGTACATCTTTCAAAAACCTTCATGAGATGGCCTATATGATCTGATCTCTCTTCGGAAAAGACAGTAAGGTCATCTTGATAAATTTCGATTATCTTTCCAACCAACTCATTGAAACCATAATCCATAGCCCTTTGAAATGTTGCACCCACGTTCAAAAGACCAAAGGGCATCGTCAAATATTCAAACATTCCGCAAGGTGAGGTAAAAGTAGTCTTATGTCGATCTTCCTTCTTAACAAGGACTCGGTTATACCCAGAGAATCCATCCAGCATAGACATCATACTTAACCCAATTACCCTTTGCAGTAGTGTTTCCATATCTGGCAAGGGGTAGATATCTTTTATGCAAGAGATATTCAAATTTCGGAAATCAATGCATATCCTCAACTGTCCATTCTTTTTTCTAACTACAACCAAGTTAGAGCACCATGATGAATGCCTTGTTGGCACAATGATGCCTACTTCCAACATTTTTTGTAACTTCTGTTGGACAATAGGAGCTAAATTGGGGTTTATTCTTCTAAGCTTTTGTCGAAAGGACTTGGAATCTGGCTTCCAAGGAATCATGTGCTGGAATACATCATCTCGATAAGCTTTTAATTCATCATATGTAAAAGCAAACACATCTCTAAACTTTTTCACCAATTCTACCAAGTTCTCTCTCTCTTTTTCAGAGGGCCTAAAGTTTATTTCAAACTTTCCACTACCCTTTATCAACTCTTCAGTGAGTTTTAATGTGGAAGCTGCTACCGCAAGTCTGTCTGCTTCACTGTTTTCTAACCTAGGCACCGCCATGAGGTCTAAAGCACTGAAATATTCCATGGTGTCCCATATAGAATTCCTATATTTTTTCAATCTTCCACACTTACATGCAAATAAATTTTTGACTTGGGAAATAATCAAGTATGAATCACCCTATGGTGTATATTCTAAAGTTTCAATATGTGATGTCATATTCCAATGATGAGTGACATCACCACCATTTGCTAAACACAAGTGTGGCCCACACTCTAACCGTGAAGAAATCGTAAGTGACGTGAAGGCAAACCTTGGGTAAGTAAAACACTCCTTAAAGGGACATCTCCCTCTTAAAAGAATTCACCCATATGGAACCACCATGCCTAATCACCCACTAGTGATTAAAAAATCACTCTTTTTACTTTTTAAAATATTTGACATATGCCAAAATGATGCACTTTTAGCAATTAAATGTCACTTTGATGCTCCGTTAGCCAAATAATGCCTTTCGGGATGTTTTAGCCGCTCGAAACATAGTAAAAGTGGCCTCTTGGGTAAAGAGGATGCTCTGAGTGTGAAAACAAGTATCCCCACGCCAAAAACGAACTCCGGACCCATCAATTATTACATTTTGAAGTTTTTTATTTAAACCATTAAAAAATGGCTTAAAAACGGAAAAAATAATAATAATAATTCTCAGAATTAGACGAAATTCTAGGGGGGCCTAGCACATGTCCATACGACTCAATATCAATGCCTAGCACGCTCATATACATCGACACGTGAACTTTAATAACCTCCTAATGCCTACCCACCAAGACAACCATTCCTGCTTTGGAGGAGCGGTGAAAAACTCAAAAACTATACATCGTTTATTCAACATTGCATAATTGACAACGGAAAAAACACCTTGGAATGATAGGATTGACGTTTAAGTCTTAGGAAGCCAAGTCCTTTACAAAAAATGTGTCATGCTAGTACATTTATTACAACTTCCCTGAAGGGGTATGAACATGCGGTACAAAAAATTAAACAGCCATGAAGGCCCGATGGACCTCTGAGCTCTGAGTTTGAACAAGTATTTTGTTCATCTTTGTCGGCTCACTTGAAGGTCTAACTAGATGCAACCTAGTCGGTAACAAAGACCAAGAGAAGTGTCTAAGGTGACTTGTTTAAGGGACTATGGTTATGGAGCCCACCAGTGAAGGACCAAGAACCCACAAAAGATTAAAAAGACCAAAAGGTCAAAAGGTCAAAAGACCAAAAGATTAAAAAAGGTCCTTAGAAGGGTTTCCTTAACTTATGGATTTACCACTCAATGATGGAATATAAATGTGGATCTCTCAACACAACTTTTATCATCATTCATTCACTTTTGCCCAAGAATTCATTGAGGCATATTAAGTTGTTTTATCCCAGTTCTATCATTTTTGAAAGTTTTGATCAGCTAGCAGGATTGTCGTCTTCCTCGATGTTAAGGTTTTAATGGTTATAAAAGAACTTTAGACAGCTACAATCATAACATCATAACCATATGCAATAGGATCACTGAAAGAAAGACAAGCAGAGCAAGACAAAAGAACATAGAGATTTATCGTGGGAAACCCTCTTGGGGGAGAAAAGCCAACAAAACTTCCTCAATGTAGAATTCGACCAAGTACAGTGAACAACCCCAAGAATAAGAAAAGCAACTTCCTCTCTCCAGCAAACCTCCTCACTCTCTCTCTCTTGCGTACTTACTTGTGTGAGAGATGTGTCTAAATGAGGGAGGCACCTCACCTATTTATACTCATCGAGTGAGTGACCTAATTACCTAACTACGTCGGCCTAGTCCTTTAATTATGGTCAACCTACCTAAGAAGACTCAAAATAACATTTATAAAATACTTTTGTGGGTACCATTGACCCGACTTACAATGGAGGTTTTACCACATGACCAAGTACATCAATGACATCTCTGAATGGAGGAATAACATCTCCGAAAGGAGGAATAATAATAATACAATAAAAGCTACGAAAGAATATCTTCAGAAGATAAATTTATTTGACACTCCCTCTTAACAAGGAAGGTATTCTACAACATCAACGACAACAAAATCTATACTACTGACCAGTGAATCTCTATCAATGTTCTTAGAACCAGTCCGGTTTAGGCAAAATCAGTCGGTTCGGTCGGTTTACAGGATTTGCCAGTCCGGTTTGGGGTCTAAACTGCTTGAGCCGAAAAATGAGCTCGAACCACCAATGAACCGGTCGGTTCTGTATGGAACCGGCCTAAAACCGCCGAACCGGCCGATTTTGACCAATTTTATAAGGAACCAGTCCAGTTCGTACAGTAACGAACGGTAGTGTCTGGGGATCCACTGAATTCAATTTTTTTTTTGAACACATAAAAATCCCTCCTCTAAAGCATCTAACCTAACCCTAAGCCCCTTTGTTGATGTATTTTGGTTCAGAACTTCAATGATGTATTGCACTCGGTGCTATTCTAGTTTATTTGCACTTGTACTTGCTATTTATATGAGAAACTTTGCATATTTGTGTATTAATGGTTTGGATTCATATGTATGCACATGACTATATATGTTTTTTTACAAAACATGAATATTTTATGTTATTTTTAGTCTACCGGTTTTTTTTCGATTTCGGTCCAGTTCACATTTTGGGCTCTGCCGGTTCGATGACCGGTCCAATTCTGATAACATTGATCTATATATCATAGGAAGTTTTGGAACAACAACATCATGCATCTGGAACATCATCATCGGCATCAACATGGAACATCATCATCGGCATCAACATGGAACATCATCATCATCATCAACATGGAACGTCATCATCATCAACATGGAACATCACCATCATCAGCAGCATGTGACTGCTGAAACATCATCATCGACATCAACATGGAACATCATCATCATCAGCATGTGGCTGTTGGAACATCATCAGCGGCAACAACAGCATGTGACAACTAGAACATCATCATCGTCATATGGAGCATCATCATCAACATCAGCATATGGAGCATCATTAGCATATGACTGCTGGAACATCATCATCATACAAAGCATCATCATCAACATCATCGTCATCAAAAATCATCATCATCAAAAGCATTTCATCAAGATCATTTCAGGAGCTCTCTCTATCATGTCGCAAGGTTCATAGAGAGTCTTACCATCCCGTCGTAGGATGAGAGGATCTTACCACCATGTTGCAAGGTGTTCCATCTAAGATCATCATCTTGTCGCGGGATGAGAGGATCTTACCAAATTGGGAGCTCTCTCCATCTCGTCGCAGGATGTCCTAGAGAGTCTTACCATCCTGTCGCAAGTTGTCCCATCGAAGATCATCATCAAGTCGCAGGATGAGAGGATCTTACCACCCCGTCGCAGGGTGTTAGAAGTGTCAGTCATCAAACAAGAACCAAGTCAGCATGGTTATGTCCTGGTCAAGTCATCACAACACTCACTTCTGCCAAGTCATCATGGTACATGTTATTTCCAAGTCATCATGGCACACACTTCTACCGAGTCATCATGGCACATACTGCTCCCCATGTCACAGACGTCATCTTCATGTCAAGTCCATCTGGCAATATGGCCAAGTCATCTTGGCACTGTCTGCATCATCCTTCTTCAAATTCTAGAACACATTGCTCCCTCTATCACGGAAGTCATCTTGATGTCAAGTCTATCTAACAATCTGGCCAAGTCATCATGGCACTGTCTGCATCATCCTTCTTCAACTTCTAGAATACACTGCTCCCTCCGTTACGGAGTACATCTTAATGTCAATTCCATCTGACAATCTTTAATACAATCATATGAGGTGTAGGATAAGTTGATTGCTTGTCTTCAACCTTGTAACAAAGGTTGAAGTCTTTTTCAATTTTGCTTTGTGAGTCTTCATCACACAATCTTTCCTGCAGGTTAAATTCAAATGTTTGATTAGAAACATTTTATAATTTCCAAAACATGTTAATAATGACAAATTCTTATGTATAAAGACATATGCAACTATCTTAGCCAATGCTTCAACAAAACATTCATCCATATCCCGTATACATACGATAACTTTCTAGATGCCTTTCATCTCTACCAGAACATTATTAAGAGTGTGCACTACTCCCAACATGTCAGCAAAGAGGTTTCATTCTAGATGAAGAGCAATGGAATGTCGTACAGCACCATAGGCCACTTACCCATCACATGCATATTAGTAGTATATTGTTCATCAATGCAAACACTCTAACATGCATAATACATTTCTTAAATCTAGGAATATAAATATGTACACAACTGGACAATGTCATTTAAGCAACTAGATATACAGGAAATGATAATTCAAATACTTATCTTTTCTTTGTTTGGTAGACTCCATCTTGATTTTGACCAAGTTCTTCTTGTGCTTTGCTTTTGTCTTTATCTCCCTCTGGATCTGCAACTTCTCTTTTGACAGTCTTCCAAGTCGTGTTCTTCTAGTATGAGAAGCACTCTATACTTCCATGCTCGGAAGTTCTCAGCTCCAAAAAGATCGTTTCAATGCTTTTCTCAAAGACTGCTTCTGGTGGACCTAGGGTTTGATGGAGAAACCCTAATTTTTCAAACTTGGTATCTTACAGATCTGATTGGGTAGAAATATGTGCATCATCAAGGCGAGCTGAGAAGTATACTCCTTTTCCCAAATCTATGGACAGAACTCCAAACTATTTGATGCCCTAGTTTCTTCAATTTTCTTCTACTAAATTGTCTTGTCTTAATTATGTTGTATCTCTGAAAATTATGCTCCTCAAGGTCTGAAACTTCGTCCTGAGGTACTCCGATATGTCTTTTGTCCAACCCCACAGGTTAGAGCAAGATTCGATTCACCAAGTGAAACTTATGCTAAGTTTCCTAAGGTGACTTGTTATGGACTGGTTCAATATAACAAACTTGTACAGACTCCCACTTGTCATTGTTTCAACTTTGAGTTCCGAAACTACAGTCCATTCCCTTTCTAGAACATCTTACGAAATTTGATTTGGATCTTCCTAGCCCGAGATATAGCATTTCTTCCTAGGTCACTTGTTTAAGACTGAATTCTGGGAGAGCCTAGAACCCTATTTTGGAGGGATAATATCTCCTAAAGTACAGTGGATTTGAGGCTGAAACTCATACACAAGGTAGCTCAATATCTCATCTTCAGCATATCCAAGTTTGAGCTCGTGAGCCTTAACCAAAATCAATTTATAGCGAAAATGACCAGATGACTAGTTTTTGCTTTCTAGGGTTTCAAACATGAACCCCTGATCTCCAGTGGTTGCAGTTGTAGCAATGTCACAGCCGCACAAAGACTTCTTTCAGGGTAGCTCTAATACCGTGTTAAGATTTTAATGGTTATACAAGAACTTTACACATTTAGCATCATAACATCATAACCATATGCGATAGGATCACTGCAAGAAAGACAAGCACAGCAAGACAAAAGAACACGAGAGATTTATCTTGGGAAACCCTCTTGGGGGAGAAAACCCAACAAAACTTCCTCAATATAAAATTCGACCAAGTACAGTGAACAACCCCAAGAATAATACCAGCAACTTCCTCTCTCCAGGGAACCTCCTCACTCTCTCTCTTGTGCAGTTACTTGTGTGAGAGATGTGTCTAAATGAGGGAGGCGCCTCACCTATTTATACTCATCAAGACACCTAATTACCTTAAAAATGAGTTAAAAAGGTTGTAAAGTCATTTTATTAATTAAAAGGGGAAAAGGTAAGAGTGGCCCAAAAGGGTGAAGATGAGTTCAAAAAGGGGAGAAGAGGGCCTCACTTTTCATTCATTCTTGTCATTTTGCAATATCAAAATTTGAGAGCTCGAGTCTTGAGCTTGGCTTCTCTTGGATGAAACCTTAAGAGGAGGAGAATAGTTTCAATGGAGAAACAAACCCACCGTAACTATTGGAAGGAGGAACCACTCAGATTTCTCATTTTTTCTTCATTGCCGAGGTATGTGTTTGCATTTTCATCTACAAATCTGTGGTTTGTGAGCTGAGTTTGCAGAGATTGGAAGAGGGGCGCATTGCTTGAGAAGTTGTTTGCTTCTCTTGGGAAAAATCGAGCCATAATGGCCAACAAGAGTGAGGGTACATTTCAGTGGTTTGTTTGACTGTCACTGCTACAGTTGCTGAGGGAGATTTGGAAGGAGTATCCACTATCTTACTTCCGGGCATCATTATTATCATTTCCTTTGTTGCTTCTATTTGCTAAGAGGGGGGACGCACTTGATGTACTCTATGTGGAGGTCTGTCATTATTGGCTGCTATCATCTATCTTGATGAGGCCATACCACTGAGGGGAACACTAGCCATCTCATTCATCAGCGTTCTTCTTGTTATTGGCGCATGTGGTGCACCTTTTTGGAGAGCTGTTCACTAGCCTCACGATATGGAAGCTACAGGAAATATTCAGCTGGTATCTACAGTCATCTTCAGCACTGTTGGGTATGCTTTTGAGACAACCTCTTGGTATATTTAATATTTCATCTCTGTATCCACCATAAGAGGGCGATTCTAGCTTCTTAAGTCTGCATATTGTGATCATCTACAGGTCATATTTGTATGAGAAACTTCAGTTCTGATTTATGAGTTTAACTCTGCCTTTAATGGTGATATTTGATAATTTTCTTCATAAAGGAATTTGTGGATGTAAACTCTATTTGAACCAATGATAAATATTTGTGTTTAGAATCATTTAAATGATGAGGGACTCTTAGTTGAGCTCTGAAACGTGAAAAAGGGATTACACAGTAAAACATTGCCAATGACACTAAATGTTTGACGAAATACTAAGGCACACTCTCACACTCAACTCAGTCTTTACATGAACAGTAAGCTACAACAGTAATAGTCCAACTGTTTGATGAAATTCTTCAACCAGTTTGTGCCAAAAGTCAGTCAAATCAGTCACAGTCATGTGCCTTGAATTGTTTGATGAATATCCCAAACACACTCACACCCTGTAGCAGTCAAGCCAAACATATCAGATCTGATAGGGGATCTTACACATTAGGATGCATAATCAAAGTGAAAATATGATGGAGACTGGAAATGGCCAATCATCAAAACCGAAAAAGGGGGAATAATTGTCGCTAGACCAAGGGTCATCTTGATCCATGGTATGTCAATAAATCAAACATCCTTCACCTATGTCAACCTACGACTGATACCACTAGCTATATTCATCAAAACAATCTATTGCAATGTAGGTTGTAACATGGTAAAATACAACAATTTATCTTATCATCATACTGGATCCTTGGGCATGGTGTGGCAGTCAGAGTGGCATCATAATGTCATTCCTTGGCATTCTCATCACTCGTATCGTTTTTGAGCACATGAGTCTGGAATGCTGAAGCAGGCTGAAAGCAAAAATAAGTACTAGTATGCACATACAATATATGGCATAACAGCACCCTCCAACACCCAATGCCTCTCTAGATGATGTGGCATGCTTCCAAATATGCAATTGTGCCTCAGGATGTGTGAGATGCACCCTTAGTGAGTGAATATTCATAAAAATATTCCAATAAAGGCTCCAAAAAGCGGAAATCTGCTCTTTGTGCCACCACACCCCAAAATATGTAGCAATGCCTTAGAAGGTGATACTCAATGAAGGGACAGACATCAAAAGCTGCAACCAAGGCCTCCAAATCACTGAACAACCTACTGAAAAGTCTTCAATACTAGTACAAGTCTTCATGCATATGAGTGGTAACAGGGTGTAACAAAAATAAACACCAAGTAAACACTAAGGAGTGGGTGTTAGGATATAATGTTTGTTTTTACCTAGTTGTCAAGGTATTAGTCATTAGGATATTAGTACAATAGATGATTATACATCATGTCATATGCATCATATATTAATCTAATGTGGGTTTAGGTGTGACCACCACAAGAGTTAACAGCATACTTACCCATAATAAAAGTCACCATCTATCAAACATTATACATCAAGTTAACACAATATAAATTTCTCTCACTCTTCCTCTTGTGCCAAATTCTTAACAAGTGTATCAGAATAAGATCAGTTCTTGCACTTCAAACTAAAGGACATTATCTTTAGATGCAAGTATGTTGTTAAGATACATGAATCACATTTCAATATCTTGACATCAAAATAACCAAAAAAGTAAGATGCAGAAATGGGTAGATCCCCTTCTTGTTTTATGATTTTGTAACACAACTAAAGGTGATGCAGGTTTACCTGTAAAGAAGCCTCACGTGTTGCAGCTCTTTGGTTAAAGATATCAAGAATTAGCGCTGTACGATCACAAACTCGAACCTCTCTGCCAAAAGCCCTCTCTAGATTCCTCAGTTGCCTGATAGCAGTAAAAATGTAAACATTAGGAACACAACTGGACTCCTATAGAAGTAGCTACTTCTGATTCTTTCACAGAGACTTTAGAAATGATACTACAGTCTTTCCCCCTTCTGATACACTATTCTATTTCTCACAGTACTTTTTATCATTAATCATGTTTCTAGGATGTAAGTAGTCAGAGTCATCAGGGAACTACCTTTTGTATAATAGTTAGAGAAGAACTACAAAACAATAACAACATTTACAAGTGGAAATTAAACCAGTAATACTTCAACCCAAAAAGTAGCATTTTACTGTTTATATTCAGAAAACTTGCCAAAAAATGCCATATTGTTTTTCTATGAAGGTTTCCCAAGATGCCCAGACAAGAAGATTCCTGCTGTTTGCAATAAGTATCCTTATTTTCAGTAAATCTAAGTAATGGTATTTGTTCTTTGTGGATGATTGCCCCTCTTTCCAACCATCATAAGAAAATTGAAACATGTCTTTCCAATATCACTCAAGCGAGAACTCACCAAGAGGGGATATCCTAAGTAGAAAGTTTATTCAAAATGAGAACTCCGTCCAATTTATTTCTTGCTTCAAAGTTCAGCTATTCGATCTCCTACCAAATCCAGATAATCTATTTCTGAAACCATACTCTTCACACACTGTTTTACTGAATATGGATATAGGACACCCTCTCCAAACATGATTTTCCTGTAGGCTGTGCTTCTCAAGTGATAATATCCTCAAGCAGCAAGCTTTGATCGTGTCAGTTATTTTCTTGATCTCTGCGTCAAATCAGATATACATTTGCTGGTCCAACAATTGATCTATCCAATTAAAAGAATCAAGGGCTGCACATTGTTATACAACACAACAAATTATTACTTGGTGTTTGTTACCCCTCATGTTGCATGAGGCTTACACTTTAGATTTTCATCACAAGCTTGTGACTTTTGGTCACAAGGATCGAGCTTGTAGGATGACATTGCTAAAATCATAAATGTTGACGGACAGGGGGGTGAATTTTTGTTTTGGCTTAGAGATGAGGCTATATGGTGGTGAAATTGATGTTGTAATGGTTTCTTTGAAGTGTTGGATGAGATGTTCTAGCAGTTAGTATTACCTCCCAAACCAGATGTGTGATTAAAGTCCACAAGTAACAATACTAGCCAAAGGGGAACTCAGGAGGGAGGCCAATATCACCACACCAACCCTCTTCGCAATTTTGGTTGGCTCTTCTCCAACTCAAGGGGGGCTTCCCTAAGATAGGATTACTAGAGCTATAAACAACAAAGTATAAGGTGATGTGAGGAGTAGCTCTAGAAAAAGATGTCTTTTTTGTAGTATAGAAAATAAAAGAGGCAATGGGAGGATGAAAGAGATCACTCCAAGGACTAGTGCCAATCCGATCAAGGGCGAATGGCGTCAAAGAATCACCAACTGAGAGGACTGTAATGTTCCCAAAAGTGACATGTATGCAAACCCTAAAAGTGACATGCATGCAAACCCTAAAAGTGATATGTATGCAACCCCTAAAAGTGAGATGCATGCAAACCCTAAAAATGACATGCATGCAAACCCTAAAAGTGATATGCATGCAACCCTAAAAGTGACATGCAAAGCCTAAAACTGACATGCATGACATCTAAGCATTATTTAATGATGCATGCACTCAATTAAGTCTCCATGCGCATGCATGCAAGTCAACTGCAAATTAGAAGTTAAAGTGACCTAATTAGGTCAAAAGTTAGGGTTTTCGCAGTTGAAAGTTATAAAAGAAAGATAAAGTGAATGGAGACTTCACTTTTGGATTATTATCGATTTTGGAGCTCTTGAGTAGCAGCATAGCGTGCGGCCACAGCAGTTGGGGTTGGAGACGACGTCTTCAGCTAACGGGATTTCAACAGTGAGACATCTCCCCTAGTCTCCTTCAAGATAAACCATCCACGTTTGTCACCGTATCTATTGCATTCATCATTATCCAGTATTCCAGTATAAGTCCGAAGGTTATTACAGATTCATCCGTATAGTTGGGGCATTTAGCTGGGAAACCCTAGTCATTCACCAGGACTCTGGATCACCATATTTCTTCCGCATGCAGCCTGCATCCTCACTGATAGGATCACTCTACCGCATTGGGTGATTATCATCTATCAGATTGTCCATCTGGGGCAGCTAGCAGCAGTTTACAGGGTTGTGGGGGCGTGAGCAGCAGACTAGGAGATCAATTCGCTAGGGCATCTGGAGAGGTCAAAACTCTTGCATGCTCCGGCCATCCTCTCTGGAACGAGCACACCTTCCTTCCGACTTATTTCCAGCTGAAATTGACCATCCCTTCAACAAAAACGTCACACTTGTTTGATTCAGCCATTCGGGGTATTGCAGCAGAAAACAAGGTCATTTCTTCATTAACTCAGCTCATCTTGCATGTGTATTCTCTCTAGAGCATATTCAACCGACTTATCAGTGGTAAGTGTTCATTCTATCCTGCAAACCCTAACCCTAATTTTAGCTATAGCTATGGTAGTTTGCATGCCCGGCTGCTTCAGTAAATTTGCATAGAAATAGAAAATATCAGGATTTGGGAAATTACAAGGACCTTGCTTAATATGTCACCAAGAGAGTAAAATTGCATGAGCTAACCCAAACCCTACTAACTGAAGTTGGAGGTGAACTCGGGTTTACAAGTGGAGGAGTCGATTGAAGAATCCCATTCCTTTCAAGCTCTTGGAGCTGCAACCTAAAAATAAAGGCTTAAGGTTGCACAATCCAGATAAAGGTAAAGATACAACACATAACTCCAATATCAATAAACATGCAAAGAAAGGATGAAATAAAGATAAACTTAAAACACCTTTCCCCAACAAGGTAGTAATACTCTTTCAATGGCCCAATCAAAAGCATAGAAATTACAATCTAAACATCTAATACAACATTCAACCATTAAGCTCCAAGCAAGATCAAAGCACCACACATGAACAAGAAGGGAACCCTTATGATTTGCTCCAAGAAAAGATGTATCGATTAAGCTGAAAAAAGAGAGAGAACTCCATAAATCCAACAATGAAGAAAAACGAGGAAGGGTTACTCTTTATATAGAGAGTTAGCACAACTTCCTTTACAATAAAATAATCATAAATCCTAGATCTAGCCTAGGGTGGAGTAAACAATGAATATCCTCCTAACAATCTCTAACAATATCCATGATAAAAGGTGGTCAAATAAGATGTCCCCAATTCCGAGATGGCCACAATTATATGAATTTATCAAATAGATAACAGTTTTTACATTGATTTATAACTTTCACAATCAGTTTGTATTCTCATCGACATTTCATCAAACACATTAGAAAAATTCCAGAACACATCACAATGGAGAAGTAATGTTGGCACCTTTCTTATTAATAACAAAGAGTAAACAGTACAATAACTATGGCTGCTATAGCAACTACCAAGGTACACTCAACAAGAACCTGGAAGTGATGCAAACTCGAAATGTGATACCAAATCAAATTATGAAGCTAGGGTGGATCTGTTGCACCACCGAAACTAAACCACAATGGATGGATGGGGTTTTCCAACCCCAAACGAAAACTCTAGGTTGACCCCTAGACGGTTTCAAGAACAAATCTCCAAATATTCAAGCATGTCCCCATGAGTGAAACCCTTCTCTTTTTATTCTTCTTTTGGGCCCAATACTAAGGACAAATACCATGGGGGTGACCAAAAACCATGCATGGAAATATCCCCCTTTTAAGTAAATGACACTTTAATGTTATAACAATTTTGGACCTAAGTGTCATCCAATAACCCCCTGGAATGATCATCTGAAAAGGGACATTACAATCCTCACTTCCCAAATTGCTTGTCCTCAAGCAATTAAGAGTGGGATCATGCAACTCAATCCACTCATGTGCATGAACCATCCTCAATGATGGAATCAATCCACCACTCCATGTAGCCACAACAATCTTCTATACTCATCGAAAGATCATGAATGCAACTGGGATGTGCTCAACTGTATCACTTGAAATTCCCCAACTACACCTTGAGAGGAATCATAAATTATCCATCAAACCATGCACTTAGTGTGAAGACTAAGCACAACTGATACCAAACTCCCAAATGATCCTTAGAAATGTAGGGCATAAGGTACCACTACTAGGACACCATGCATGGAAACCATAAATCCATCCAAAGAAATGTTTCCCATGTAGGAAACTGAAACCAAGTGCAACATAGATGAACTCATGAGAGAGAAGGTTGACTTGATCCATCAAGCCAAAATGCCAACAACTACTCCAAAGACAAGCAATGCTAGGGTCCCACTGTCTAGTGTGCATCCTCCCAAACATCATCAACACCATGTAGAAGTTGGCGCCATGAAGGGTACTAGGAAGGATGAAAGAACCATTATGAAGAATGATAAGATCATGCAACCATACTAAAAGTGTGTCATCCTCAATGCTAGGCCGAATCATATAGAGACCATCCATCATGAAATATGCGTCCTTCAGGTAGGGTCGAACCCAAACAAGTCTCTCCAAGTCAACAAGAAGGTTCTTATAGGTCCAATGCACACAAGAAGCAAAGGTGACATCAATGAAGCTCAAATAACAATGGTGGAAGTCCCATGTCCAATCACAAAAAGAGTAGGCATTCTCAAAGAGAAAGAATGCCCATGTTGCTCACAAGAATTGTAATATGTATCATAGAAATCTCCATAAATGCAAGTAGTAATGTCAATTATGTGCCTTTTCATCAAAGAAGGGAATGGAAAGACACTCCATCCAACCAAACCAAGCAGAAAGCAAAGTGCTTACCCATGTGAACACATCCAATGGTTCAACTCTCTGCCACTGGTCAAAGGGTGCAAGCAATCATCATCTGTCCCACTCAATGAAGTCAAGTGGAAACCATATGCACCTCTATGTGTGGAGGCATCAAAGACAGGCCTCAGACGCCTTTGCAACTACTGGGAAGGGAATGGTGCTATCATTGAATCAACTTGAGCGAATATGGAAGCCTCTTGCTCTTCCCCAAACACCATTAAGAAGAAACCCTTAACCCAAACTTCATCCTCAAATGACATGGAAGAAGTAGAAGGAAATGATGAAGGATCATGGACTAAAATCTCATCACTACAAACCTCATCCATCAACTCCATCAAAAGTTGGTCCATCAAACAGGAACTCTTCTGACTCTTCAGTGGAGGAATGACTCACTCCAAGAAGAAGCTCAATTTCACTCTGGGAGACAATATGTGCTTGGTTATCATCATGCTTATCTACAAACTCAAGCACATGCAAATCAACATATGCTTCATGATCCACCATCTCACGAGGTTTCTCCATAGAATTCTGAATATAATCATCGATAAGAGAGTGACTGACTAGAATGTAGGAGTGAATGAGTGATCTTTGCAACTTTTGGTGAAGTTGTTCTATCTCCATCTTGGACTCTTCGAGGGCACTTTGACTGCTTCTCAAAGAATAATGGGTGGCCATCAAGTCATCATTGAGCTTGCAAATCTCATCCTTATCCCTCAAGGATGCTCCATGAAACATCTCAACAAGCTCAAGCAAATCATCTCTATCAGAAAGCAGTTGCAAGAAGTTACCTTGGATTGTAGACAATGCCTTCTGAGTCTTCTCCATGGCTTCAAGTGAGGGTAGCTCCTCCAATGAGTCAGTTCTCCAACAAGACTGTGACACTAAAACATGTGTGCCAAGTAGAATGTGTAAGGCCTCCTTGATCTTCCTTTTGCTCATCTTGAGTGGCCTTTCGAAAGGAGAAGGTTGAGAGCAAACCTCCCCATCATCTATCAATGGATTAACATCATGAAGCTCATGTGGTGATAGTGTGATCGATCCTGGGACCTCTTACTCAACTGTAATGACTTCATCGTCTTCAAGATTAGTGGAACTTGTACTTGCAGCAGTCTCATTAAGTGGGATCTTTATGTCACCAACATAGAGAGATGGAGATCCATCAATAGATGTCTCTCCAAAACTTAGGCACCCATTAGTAGGTACCTCATCATAGCTTCCATCGGTAGATGCTTTTACAGAACTTGAGAGACCATCAATAGTTGCTCTCTGACCCATGTTTTCAATGAGATGCCTCTCACTGATCTGCGGTAGAACAAGTGATGGCTTCATTATGCTGATAACCCTCATCAGTAAGGATTGTGGTCTCCTCATTTTGCTCCTCCTTTTCACCCAAACATATATGATTTACTCTACAAGGTCTTTTCCAAGCAGGGAACATACCTTTCTTTACTAACTCTACATCTTCATTCTTGGGCTTATACCTGTTACCTACTAAGTCATACTTAGTTGGTGGTATCAAGCGATCTGGCAAAGACGAACAAATGTCATTGTTCATTCTTCAGAGTTCAGAAGTCAACCAAGCTTCCTCTGGGAAAAATTCTTTAAATTTTCTTGTACCACATGTTCATATCCCTTTGGGGTAGTTGTAATAAAATGTTCTAGCATGGTGGGTTATGTAAAAGACTCCGTCTCCTAGACTTATATATCAATCCGACTAGCCCAAAGTGTTTTTTCCCTTAGTGATTATTTGCTGTTGAACAAACGACTAATAGTATCCGAGTTTTTCACTCATACCTCCAAAGTTGGGGTAGTCGTCTTGGTACTTAAGCCTAAGTAGGTTATTAGAGTCTATGTGTCAATGTATATAAGCATGATAGGCATTAATATTGGACATGTGCTAGGTCCCCCTAGGTTTTTTTTTTACTTTTGATAAAAATAATTTTTTCCATAAACTTAAGCTATTTTTTAATAGTCTAACTGGAAAAATTATAAATGTAATAAAAGTGTGGTTAGGGATCGTATTTTTCCATGGGGGTGCTCTTTTTCTAACTTAGAGCACTCATTTAACCCAAAAACCCACTTTTCCTAAGTTTTAAGTGATAAATTTATCACTTAAGTCAAAATTCTCCAAAAAATCAAATTATTAATTAAAAAATATAAAAACTTAATAAATGGAGAAAATCCTCAAATCCCTAAATCAATGGAATCTTGTCTGATTCACTCCAAATTAGTTGCATCGGCTTTCTGTAGTGAAGGCGAGTTCATCCCTTGATGTTAGTGTGTGATTGAGGTTGGTGAGGAAGGTGTCAAGCTCACGCTAGCTTGGAGGTTGCGCCCTCTCTCTCACGTGTGGGTATGTTGGCAAAGGATGAGTGCATGGGGGAGTTTGGTAGGAGAGGTGTCATCCACCTCTCCAGTTCCACTACACTTCATCTCATTTCAACTCCAATCAACTATCTCTCAACTCGGCCTCTCTCTGCCAATTAAGAATGTGCCCCTCTTGGCCAGTCTGGCTATAAATAAAGCCCCTGCTTCTCTCACATACTAGTTGGGTTTTGAAAAGAGAGTGCAAGCTATTGTATTTTTTCATACTTTTGCTATTGTGCTTATAATAAAGAGTAGCTTTGGAGTCTAATGGTGGTGAGCTACTTTGTGTGGGCTAAGATTGTCATGTTTTATTGAGCTAAAATGTGTACTTTTCCAATTTTCTTGCATTATTCTTGGTATAGATATTGCCTATAATGATTTCTCCTAATCGGTAGGAATAGGAATTGAAAGTAAGTTTACTTTAGTTTCTATGTTGCAATGTATGTTTAGAGGTCAAATATTGCATGTTAATAAGTTTATTTACATGTTTTCTTCACCTCTTTTTGTATATGTTTCAAGATCTCACGGGTATCGCTGAAGATTTTCAAAACCCCAACCCAATTCAAGATTCAGTTTTTCATTGTTTAATGCCCAAACCCCAAGGTTAGCATTAACATAAAAATTTAATAATTTGTACTGAAAACATAAACACATGAGATTATTCTTTCCTTTTTGAATTCTGAAAATTGAAGGCACTCTAAATTCTTACTAAAAAATTTAATTTTCAGCCACACATGAAATTTTAACACAATTTTTTTGTCAAATGACCCAGGAAAAACCCTGAAGGGAAAACCTATTCTTCAGAGAGATATTTTATTTCTTCAGAGACAAATTATTCAGCAAAAAATTACAGCAATACTCATCTCTTTCTTCTCGAAAACCGTGTCACAAAAAACACCCAGAAAACATGCTATACGGAACCTCAAAATTCTGCCACACGTGTTGTACGGCTACCTCGATTTCTGTGTTGTACGGCCTCGAAATCTGTGATGTACAGCCATTGTACTGACAACAATAAATGTTGTCCGCCTCCGTTGAAAAAGGTGTACAGTTTTGTCTCAAAAACCGTGCCTCACCTCGATTTTCGTGTTGTACAGACTATAATAAATGTTGTACGATCACTGCATTAAATGTTGTACGGATTCTTGGAATTCGTGCTCTTTCTCTGCTAGTACTCTTGTCTCGAAATTCGTGTTCTTCCTTCTCTTCCCTGGTTCTGGAAAAAATTTGCAAGGGTTTCTCTAAGGTTTTCTCTTGCTCTCTCTCTCTCTCAAAATACGTTTTTTTTATTATTATTATTATTTTTCAAGTCTTTTACTTTCTTAAGTTAAAATTAACTAATCTGGATGTTGTTACCAACTATTTTGCAATGAAGCACGACTCGTTGGAGACTCGCGAGTACTCGCGAGTTTTCCCAAGTCAACACCCAAAACGAGTAATCGCCAGATACTCGTTGGAGACTCGTGGGTACTCGCGAGTTTGCCCGAGTCAACACCCAAAACGAGTAATTGCCAGATACTCGTTGGAAAACTCGTCAGCTCAGCACACACGTCAAACTCGCCGAGTCTCGCTTAGGCTCGCCATAAACTCGCTCGGACTCGGAAAGACTCGCCAGGTAAAAAGACCACGTGGCTAAGTCACACGACTAGGCAAAGTTTAACCTACAGGTTTCGGATGGATTTTGAGGGTTCGCTAAAGAAATTCCAATCGTGTTCAAATGCAGATTGTCATAGAGAACACCTCCATCCCTGTCGGCTGTGTGTTACCCTGGTTTTCATTATTCCTTTCCCTCCCGATTCGACTGTGGCTAGGAAACGTGAGTCATTTTCCTTTGCGGCCTGTATTCATATCGAATTTTCTCGACAATGGAGTCATTTTCCTTTGCGTTCACATGGTTATGCAGTAAATTATGCTACTGGTAATGCTGTTATGGGAACGATCCTATCCTAATGACGCTGGTGGGGCGGAAAAAAGTTAGGAACATTTGAAACGGTGGGAATAAACCCTGATAACCTTATAAATGGTCAGGATCATCTCGGGCTTTCAGATCGATGACCGAGATTGCCCCGCGGTAATTCACAATATACTAAAGCCCCATCAATTTCAAGCCTATAGACGACTGAGATTGGCCCACCACTTAAGATCGATGGCCTATATTAATGAAATATCTTTTTCCCTTTCCGTTTACATTTATGGTCACAATGATATTTATGTTTAGGTATAAAGTATAAAGTTTAAAAACTTAGAAAGGATGATATTAGTTATAAAGTCTAAAGTTAAAAAACTTAGTAAGGATGATATTAGTTATAAAGTATAAAGTTTAAAAACTTAGAACATTTTTATTAAATATATATTATATATTAATTTTTCAATTTTTATTATATACATATGGTTTATATTATATTACATATGGTTTACACTAAAATAATATAATTTGTAAAATATAATAATATTATAAATTTACAATATCATTGGCAAAATATAATGGTAATAAACTTCTAATGTATTTCTTAATTTAAGTAAATATTATATTATTCAAAATTTATTTTTGATATATAAATGTTATTTTTGGATTTTGTATAGAATAATATGTATTATGTAGATATTATATATGATAAGTGAATATATTTTAAATATATGGATTGGAAATGTTATTATCTTTTTTTTCCCCAAAATTTATTATATTTTAAGTATTTTTCCTATTTGTCGAGTCTGTCCCGAGTCTTTCCCAACTCGACGAGTCACATGCCAGCCGAGTCTTTGCCGAGTCCGAGTCGTGCAACATTGCTATTTTGTACCATAATTGAACCTCCTATTGAGCCGCCATTTGACAATCACGGTCAATGTTCATATTCAGTCCAGCAGAAGTTCAGAATATTTTGCCTAGCCAATTTTGGCTAGCCATTTTTATTTTTATATTGAAATGACCATGCCCCATAGAGTTTTTGTAATAAAGTGTGCTAGTAGGGGTTTTGAGTGGCTCGGTCCCATAAGACGTAGATTTCAACTAAGGTATTCCAGGGAGTTTTTCCCTTGTCGATTATGCTTTGCCTATAGCCGAGTATAATCGATAAGTTTTTCTCCCTCTTCCTCCAAAGCTGGAATGCCCGATTTTGAAATTTGGGCCTTGGGGGGTTATTAGAGTCCAACTAGTAAATATGTACCTACTAAACACTATTGGTATATTCTATGGTCATTTCCTAAGCCCCGGGAAGCTTCAAAAATTTGTCAAAAAAAAATTTTACAGGCGACGTTAAGTTTTTTTATTTTTTATTTTTGACTATAGAGAATTAAATAAATTTTTCAAATTAATGAAACCATTTTGACCATGGTTTAATTGAAAATTTTCAATTTGTAAATAATTAAGTGATCCGAGGGGTGTTTTTAGCAAATTTACACTAATTTTCTAAGCCAAAACACTCATTTAACCCCTAGACACACTTATCCTAAGTTTCAGACTATTATTTGGCCTTGAAATTAATATTTTCTCAAAAACCCCAAAAAATGAGAAATATTAATTAAAATAATAAATTGGAGACAATCAAAATATCTCCAAAAAAGGCCAAATTGAATAAAATAAAAGGCTAATTAGCTCGGCACGAAGCATTAAAGATGATTCCAATCAGCATCAGTCAGTTTCAGATCAAGTATCGAAGTGCAGCAGTTGAACTCTCAATCAGAAATTCGCCCTCCTTCAGTTAAAACTCGATTTGGGTTAGAGTGTTAATTATCTATTGGTCTGGTGATGGAACCGAGGGAGATTGAGCCACCTCAACCCCCTCTCATCAGTGCAACTCAGTCTGCACCCAGCCTCAGACTCAGTTCAGCACTCAGTTGATTGCCAGCGAATTCCTCTTCATGATTGCACCTCCTCTCCTTAGGGTGACGTTTTTCCATGTGGGAGGGTGCTATTGGTTGGGAGGAGATCCCAATGAGAGAAGTGGGGGCGCCTTGCCTAGGTGTAGGCCACCTCCCCGCTCCTACCTTCTAGATCTTGCAGTTTTACTCAGTTCATCAGTGCCGAGCTCAGACAGTCAGGAGTTTCACTCTGGTGTTACTCTTAGTCCGGATTTAGGGTTTTAAGCCATATCTTTCTTTCCTTTTTGTATAAATAAGAGTCTCTTCTTCCCATTTGGATATGGAAAAATTGCAAGAGAACTCTGCCAAGATTGTAACAGAGATTTGATAGCGGAATAAAGTGACTTTGGAGGTATATGTGTGGGCTTTTTGCATGTGGTTTTCATCTTGATAGGTGATATTGTTCTCAACCTTCTCTTTATTTTAGTATATGTTTGATCAATGTTAGCTCATGAAGGCTATGAATCTAGCACTGTAGGATAGTCATTTAAAGTCTTAATTTGATTATCTATGCAATCTTCATTATATATTTGAAGTGAGCAGGAAGTAGTCAGTTATACCAGTGCCTTTCGATATCTATTTTGATTATCACATCCTAGTATTTGATCACTTTTTCTTGTATTGAGTTGTTTTGGTTTCAGGAATCGCCAGGGGAGGAGGGGTTGAAGTTCAACCAGTTTCTCATCAAGAACTCTTAACTTCATACTTTTACCAACCAGGGTCTTCAAAGTGTTTAATCCGGCTTCAAAACATACGACTAAAAAGGGGCTCTTTCTTACCTCTCTTAATCAAACTTTAAAAAATCTTTTCCTTGGATATAAGATCCACACATCCTTCTTCTTCCTCTCTCTTTGTCCTTTTTATCCATCTCTTATTTCCTCCTTTCAGCTTGTTTCTTTTGCCCTCACTTTTTTACCTTTTTGCTCATCTTTTTTCCTCTTTGTTTTATTGGTTTTTACCCTTTTTTCCTTGTCTTTTTGCCCTCTTTTTCTCCACTCTCCGCTGCCCTCTTTATCCTTTTGTTTGCACCCATACTTACCTTTGTTTGGCTGTCCTATTTGCCAAAATTTTGCGGCCAACTTTTCTCTTAGTTCCCTACCCTCTTTCACACCCATTTTCAGCCCTTTTGGGCACTTTTCCAGCTTCCTTTTTGCCCTTTTTCAAGCCTCTTTTCCTCTCTGATTTGCAATCATCTTTCTTCCTACTTTGCTGCCATGTTCTTTCATTTCATTGCAGCCATCTAACTCTTTCGTTGGCTGCCCTGTTTTTCCATCTTTTCAGCTTTCCATTTTACTCTTTTCTTTGCATGTACTTTTCCTAGTTTTGCTGCAAAAAACACTAAATTTTTGCATTAAAAAAACGTTATTTTTGAACTTAGATTAGTTTTATTTTGTCTAACAAATAATGGGTGCATGAGTACTTGTTTGCTTTGTGCAAACATCGAAGAGTAAAAGCGAACCAAGAAGGACCTGAAGATTAAATAAATTCTAAAACCAAGAAGAAAAACATCAAGCACAACTTGCATCCTTGTAAAATCCATTAAGGCTTCTTTCTTTAGTTTTCTTTCTTGCTTTCTTTTCAAGGGTTAAAATCCCTCTTGCTGTAATCATTAATAAAAAGGACTAGTGGGGTTAAGCCTCCCACACTTTTTCTTACTTCCCCTATTTGGGGGAAGTGCGGGGGAAGTGTGTCTTGTCTCTTTCTTACTTAGATTAGATTGCATGCTAGATTTAGTTTGTTTCCCACTAATTGCTAGTTTTTCACTTGCTTGCTTTTTGTTTTATGTGCTCTTTTAATTATTTATAAAAAGAACCCAAAGCCTCTTGAACCTGTCATAAGACAAGTTAAGAGCACCCTCTATCTGAGAGCACTGTTATCACCAACCTTGTAGTTTCCTGTGTGGGGTGGATCCAGGATGGATGGTAGAGGGGCAAGCAACTAAGGGGTGGAACCACGACTACCTAGACTCCCAAATGGATGGTTGTCATGTCAATCAAGGCAACCTTCACTTTATGTTATCCTAGTCCAAGACAACAATGGGGGAGACCCGGATCTGCTCCCGACAAGAGAAATCAGACCTAGACACCAGAACAGATCAAATGGGGCTTTAAGGGATGTAAGGTGCAAGGTAAATGGAAACCCTAGCTCTAGGGTTTAGGTACTAGCAACTAATGGAGATGACCACTGTCTTGGGAAACGTAACTGTGACAGGGTAAGGAAGGACAAAGTTGGGACTGTCTAGTACCAAGGAGACAAACTTAGTGAAAGATAGGTTACTTGATTTGTAAATGAATGTTGGCAAAGGTAATGGGAGTGAGGTCAAGTTAGGGCTAGTGCTAGCTAGGAGATCAGTGCCTTATGTGCATTGGGCAATGGAGTCAGCATCAACCCAACGTTTCAATGAACCCACCTGGGAGATACCTTGATCTATGAACCCAAAAAGGAGTTAGCCCGGAAAAGTCAAGTTACAGGAAAACCAGCTCAAATGGAGGGCTAACGCTAGGGCTTGGAGAAGTAGATTTGCAGTTCTAGGGTCACCTGGAGGCTAACAACTCAGCGTTGAAGGACAAATGAGGTCAAGGTAACCTGATCTACAAACCCAAATCAGAAAATCAGCAGAAAAATCAAATCTGGAACAGTCAAAATCTGATGAGGGGGCTAGGGGGGTTGAAAACCAATTTTTCAGATCTAGGGCAAACCGAAAAGAACTAGCTCAACGTTGCAGGTGTTCTGGAGTTCTTAAGCCCTGATCTATCAGCCTATCTTGTTAGATTTCAGAAGAAAAAAAAGTCAAATTCAGAAAAGTCCAGTTTTTAGTGAGGGCGCTAGGGCTGTTTCAATCAAAAGCTCAGATCTAGGTCAAACTGCCAAGAATTTGGACAGCGTTGGGGTTGATTTGGACTGTGTGGGACCCGAACTATCCATCTGTGAAGTCAAAATTCAGAAAAAAAATCAAAACCCTACCAGGTCAAATTTTCAGTGGGTGGTTATGCAGTTTTCTGGCTAAAAATCAGACCTAGGTCAAACCAGAAGGAGTTTGACCAGCGTTGCAGCAAATTTAGTGAAGGGGAGGACCGATCTATGAAACCCAAAAATGGTTTGGCCAAAGATCGAACTTTCCCATATTTAGTGCTTTTTAGCGCTTTTTAGCATTTAGAGTAGGGACATCAATACATAGTACAAAATACATTCAAGTCCATATAATTATGACCGCCAGATCATGATACCAAAAGCTAATACATGTCACAAAAATCAGTATAAAAATAATGATAACCATGACACAATATAAAAAGCTGAGTCATAATCATGCAATATAATCCATCTGAAACACTATCTGTCCAATGAGAAAGTACTGATATACATCTAAGCATCAATAAATGCTCTATAATGACTAAATGGTTTCATCAGTCCTCAAATCTAAGCGTCCTGAGACTCAGTCCTGAAATGGGAGAGTACAATAGTCCACTAATACAATAATGATCCGTCAAAACTGCTCATCTCGGCATCTCATATGTAAGAGATCTGGTTGAAAAATGTACTGTGTCTGAAAAATAGAATATGGTAGCCTGGCTACTATATATGTGATAACATCTAGCTCTTGCTGGGACAAGTGCTCTGCTGAAAAGAGCGCTTGAGAACCTCAGAATCTCTGGTCCTTATACTCTGCTTCTCCCATCCTCGATCAATCCATCCAGCTCTACAACCGCTACCAAAAATGTCCCTGACTACCTGCAGCATGTCCAGAGCTATACCAAACTCACAGACCGGTCGTCAAAACAATATGTGGATAATATATAAAATACTGAAAGTAAAGATGCATGAAACTGAAAAGCAGAAAATAAATCTAATCTATAACCATAACTTTCAATAAAAGTTTGATTTTTTATTTTGCAGGATAACAAAATTACACTAAGAGCTTCAAAGACAAGCTTCAGGCAAAGATGCAAGGTTCTACACTACTGCCGGGAAAGGCTTATTCATGTCCTACCTACCCTACTCTAACCAATTTAGACAAGTGTTAGGTAAAATCATAAATCCAATGCAGCCACTTGCTGAACAAATCTATTGAGCTTTCTTTACAGTTAATGATACAACAAGTCAAAGATAGGTTGTAAGTAATGTGAATGAAAATTGAAGCTATTGTAACTTGTTGTTTGAAAATCAAAGAAAGATATGGATAAAGAGAAATGAAATCATGCCAAGGATGAGATTGATTGTTGTAGACTTCTTCCATCCATAGATCGATAGGATCATAAAATTTATGCAAGTTTAAATTTGATGAAAGAAAAGAATACGATACATAATTCATCCCTCCTAGGCCATCATTTTTAGACTGATCTTTTTGGTCAGCATACTCAATCATTCTCACATTATGATCAATGATGAAACAAAATAGGGACAAATTAGAAATCTTTAAACCAAAAATTGAGATTAACCCCATTTGTTGTTTATAAAATGAGAAAATATGGAATTGGTCTTTATAGAGCTTTTCATTCACCCAGTCAAAGAAATTAGCAAAGTTGAAAACATTATGCACCAAGGATGAAAGGAGATAAAATGCTTTACCATTGACCAGTTGGCACTTTCTAGAATCTGTACTGCATGATATCATAGAGAAGGACATCAAGAGCTGGGATGGGAGGGTGGATTGACAAATTAAAACTTGATTTGTATCACCTAAAGGTGTTAACACCAATCTTGCATGTGATATGGGACATTTTCTAGAGAAATTGGCAAAATTGAAACTAACCTCCCAAGAACTAGACTCACTATGATTAATCTCCTCTACCAAATCACCTTGATCAAAAGTATGACGGGGAATAGTAGCAGCATTACAAGAATCATTCCTTGGAGGCTCTTGATGATTATTTGGACACAGATTCCAGTTCGACAAATGTGACAAAGAAGGTTCTAGGTCAAGCTCGCTCACTAGTATATCATCATCATGTGGTTGTTCTTCTTGAGATTGTTCATTACATTCCACTGAAGATAAATGATCATCATCATTCATTTGATAAGGAAAAACATCACTATGTTCATTTCTATCCTCGCAAACTTGGTCTTCAACTACAATATGACCACATGATTGCTCTTCAACGGAAGTTTTACTAATTTCAACATTTTCTTCTTCTGCAGTGATATGATCAAGGTCTGATTCCAGATTCGGATAGGTTGGATACTGACTCAAATTATCATCAATTAGGCAATGACTATGGAGTTGTTGTTTTAAAGGCTCTTTAATGACCTCACCAATGGAAGGCTCAACTATAGATGTTTCTTGATGGTGCACGTTAGGCTCCCTTCCACGGATCAGATCCAGGATTTGCTCTGTGACTGCTTCAGGTAATAATAATAGAGTATCTCATATGATTTGATTGATATCCCTCTTAGTTTCATCATGAGGTGTTGAAACATTATTCTCGAAGTACTCTATAACATTCTTATGGATTGCAGGCACACTCATAATTTGGAACATATCAGGAGAGGAATGGTCCAATTGAGAGAGCACTTCGTCAATATATTGATTATCAACAGCATAATCATTGCTAGACTCACACTCTAAAATTTTATCAGTGTTCCTACTCCAACTATAAATTAACAAATCTGTGAACATGTCATACCCAGTAATGGATCCTGGTGCTAAATGAACAAACCATAGTTGAACATCCCCTTGCAAGGATTCTCCTAAGGCTCGCATATAAACATCTTCATTGTTTGCACCTATAGATTCCATGTAATCCCACGGAATATCCAGATGACTTTCAATAGATATATCCTTATTTCCATTGAACCGGGGCATCCTCCTAGTGTAATTGTTTGGCATAGGTTGAGCTGCCCCCGATATTTCAAAAAAGTCAAAAGGAGACTGTATGTCTTGTTTTTTTACAGCTCAGATTACTTGGCTATAAGGATTTGACTGGGACTGACTTCTTGGTTCATGTCGACTTACAGGACCAGTCGGGATGTTTGGGAAATCTTTGTTGCATGGGTGAGGAACTTGGTGGGTATCATAAAGAATGTGATAACTAGATTCATACCCATAGTCATGCTCGAGATCATCCTCATACCCATAGTCTAACCTCCATCTATCCCTTTCGTTTATTTGTCTTGCATTTTCAATCATGTTTTTCGTTACTTCCTTCATGTGCCTCAGAAATACATCTAAATTCATTATCATTTATGGTATGCTCTAAGAACTTAAGATTAATATGTTGGGTATGATCCTCAGTGGAGTCGCAGGGTGTAGTCGACAGGTGAACCACACAAGTAATTCACCAATAAATGATATGTCGTAGGGTAAGGGGAGATATGTTGAACCAAGGTAGGCCTCTACCATCCCAGCAACAACGCCAAAATGTTGGCAAAGAAAACGAGAGTAGAGCATAAAGATAAATGTTGAACCAGGGTAGGCCTCTACCTTCCCTGGCAACGGCGCCAAAATGTTATCACCAACCTTGTAGTTGCTTATGTGGGGTGGATCCAGAATGGATGGTAGAGGGGCAAGCAACTAAGGGGTGGAACCACTACTACCTAGACTCCCAAATGGATGGTTGTCATGTCAATCAAGGCAGCCTTCACTTTATGTTATCCTAGTCCAAGACAACAATGGCGGAGACCCGGATCTGCTCCCGACATGAGAGATCAGACCTAGACACCAGAACAAATCAAATGGGGCTTTAAGGGATGTAAGGTGCAAGGTAAATGGAAACCCTAGCTCTAGGGTTTAGGTACTAGCAACTGATGGAGATGACCACTGTCTTGGGATACGTAACTGTGACAGGGTAAGCAAGGACAGAGTTGGGACTGTCTAGTACCAAGGAGACAAACTCAGTGAAACATAGATAACTTGATTTGTAAATGAATGTTGGCAAAGGGAATGGGAGTGAGGTCAAGTTAGGGCTAGCGCTAGCTAGGAGATCAGTGCCTTATGTGCCTTGGGCAATGGAGTCAGCATCAACACAACGTTTCAGTGAACCCACCTGGGAGATACCTTGATCTATGAACCTAGAAAGGAGTTAGCTCGAAAAAGTCAGGTTACAGGAAAACCAGCTCAAATGGAGGGCTAGCGTTGGGGCTTGGAGAAGTAGATCTGCAGTTTTAGGGTCACCTGGAGGCTAACAACTCAGCGTTGAAGCAGAAATTAGGTCAGGGTAACCTAATCTACAAACCCAAATCAGAAAATCAGATCTGGAAAAGTCAAAATCTGATGAGGGAGGTAGGGGGGTTGAAAACCAATTTTTCAGATCTAGGGAAAACCGGGAAGAACTAGCTCAACGTTGGGGGTGTTCTGGAGTGCTTAAGCCCTGATCTATCAGCCCATCTTGTCAGATTTCAGAAAAAGTCAAATCCGGAAAAGTCCGGATTTCAATGAGGGCGTTAAGGTTGTTTCAGTCAAAAACTTAGATCTAGGTCAAACTGCTAAGAATTTGGACAGCGTTGGGGTTGATTTGGACTGTGCGAGACACGATCTATCCGTCTGTGAAGTCAAAATTCAGAAAAAGTCAAAACCCTAGCAGGTCAAATTTTCAGGGGGGTTATGCAATTTTCTGGCTAAAAATCAGATCTAGGTCAAACCAATAGGAGTTTAACCAGCGTTGCAACAAATTTAGTGAAGGGGAGGCCCGATCTATGAAACCCAGAAATGGTTTGGCCAAAGATCGAACTATTACCAGATTTAGTGCTTTTTAGGGTTTTTTAGTATTTAGGAGTTTTCAAAAAATTTGAAGTAAAGCAAGGTACAATGGAACAAGATCTGAACAGAAGAGACTCACCTGTTAGATCTTACCTGGAAATGCTTGTAGAAGTCTTTAACAGTGATGATCTTTGCTATCCCGATCAATTCTGGAAGATCCCAATGATTTCTATGAATGATGTAAGCCACCAATGCACCCCTTATCCTGCATGAGCAAATGTCAACCATATCAGATTTGCCAATACAAGATAAAGAAACCAAATGCTACAAGAAAGTAAAACGAAGTAATCATAGATCACAATGAAACTAATGAAAACCTCCTAATCCAAAACGAAGAAAACCAAGCGAGTTGAGGTCCCCTTGCAAAAACGCTCCAGCCAAAACGCCCTCCTGTAGGCAAAACAATGATAGCAAAAAAATATAGATCTCACAAGAATTTCCACAATGCTAGGAAGCTGAAGATTATCCAATCACCATTTGAGAACATCAGATGCAAAGCAGATCCAGAAAATATCCACAAAAAGTCTTTCTATTATTCAGATCCAAGAGTCAAAGATCCTTTACAAATGAGAAGCTCTCTCCTTTAAATAGAAATAAGAGAACCACAATCATAACCGAATCCTAACCACTTTCAAAAACGACTACCTAAGATTAAAAGATAAAACGTTATGATCAATGGTTGAGATGAGCTCAACATACAATACATGGATCAATATAACCATAAAGTACCAAAGTGGACTAAATCACCCATAAAGAGGGTACCCCACTCAACAAGAAATAAATGAAGCACATGGTGGGTCCAAGGAGTGTCGCCTAACTCCCTTTGGGTGTCCCCATGGCACAATAAAATAATATAATATTTTAATTCTTTGACTTTGTGCCTCCTTGAGGAAATCGTGAGCCTCCCAAAAGCTCCAGAAAATAATATAAAAATGCCCAAAAATAGGTGTGGGCCCAATCAGGTGCTGTAACTGCTGGAAAAGGTGTGGAGGACATCACTTTCATCATTGTGACTCATCCCATGTCATTTCCTTGCTTCAGTAGCCCAAATCAATTTCTTCAATAGCCATTTAATCATTTTTAATCTGCCTCGGGAAACGTGATCCTGCCAAAACAGCCTCCTAGGGTGCCTGCGTTGTCAAACTGAGCCCACCAAGCTCTCTGGGATAGGGGTACTATGGTAGAAACAAGTGGCTGCACGCCCCTATGCCCATACAACGCCCTAGGAGATCCAACTAAAACATCTCCCTACTCAGACATATCAACCCGTGAAGAAAAACTACATCAGAAAGGCAGAATGAGCCTGATCATATCTGCAAGTGCCCGGAACTAGAAATAAACTGTCTCATTAAACTCAGAGAGTCCAAATCCATCTAAGGTGTATACTCATACCCCTCACAAGTCTCGATCTGATCATCAATCATATCCAATAAACAATATAACCATTTGTAACCGATCAGACACCAATAATAACTCAGACTGTCATCCATCTGCTGCAAGTGTAAAAAGGCTAAGACATGCTCTACAACTCATTCAAGTAACAATCACAACAAGTAGCATTCATTTCACTGGCAGTACATCAACCAATACATATATAAGGCTTTATTTATTATTACTAAGACTTAAACTTTCAAGACTATACTCACTTCATAGTTGTAGCCAATTTGCTAGTGAAGGGTGAAGGATGAAATTGACAAGGCTAAGGCAAAGGATGACTTCCTACTTAACATCATGACACTTGGTATAATGGAAAGGGAAAACTCACTATAACCAATGTCGGACAAACAACAACACAAGGAATGGCAATGCCTCACAAATGGGTGAGTTGTTTAGAGAGTGCTTATTCAACTTAGGCATCATGACTACATCAAGCTTGATCCAAGTTCATTAAGATCACCATTTTATTCCATGGCCTTTTTGGCCTATATGACCCTTTGGGACTTCACCAGTGCTTAAAAGCACAACTAATCGCAGCTTTCATCCGGGACATTTATTTTTATAAGGTCAGCAATATTTGGATATAGCATATTTTTAACCATTGCTTTTTTGGACCTTTTCTTATACTCTTCAAGGAGTATTTTAGCATTTCATTGCTCTTGCCCTCTTTACATATGTTAAGAAACATAGTTTTGTAATTTTCATTTTCCATGGGCGCATATTCAATATTTTCAATACAGGTAGTACATGAGCTTTCAGTTTTAACCAACAACATCTCAAGTGACCAAGGGGAGTTCTGCACAGTGCCAAACATCGGGACCACCGACCAGAATGATTTAGGCATACAATCCAACTTACCAAAGGCAAGTTTTGTCACCAACTCAGAGCCGAGACACAATATAAATAGGGAGACTTGTCCAACAAAAGTTCTAGCGGGGAAAAAGATCCTCCATGCCATAAGTCAAAAAGTCAGTCGGGTCGAAAACTAAACTGGAAGGTAATGGATGGTTGAAGACAATGAATGATGGAGCCAACACTAGCAAGCCAAAACAATGGTGGGAATGACTACATCTATTGTCCCTAAGAAGGGTAAAACCAATGAGTATAGATCAGGAACTTCAAAGTCAGAGTAGGGACATCAATACATAGTACAAAATACATTCAAGTCCATATAATTATGACCGCCAGATCATAATACCACAAGCTAATACATGTCACAAAAATCAGTATAAAAGCAATGATAATCATGACACAATATAAAAAGCTGAGTCATAATCATGCAATATAATCCATCTGAAACACCATCTGTCCAATGAGAAAGTCCTGATATACATTTGGGCATCAATAAATGCTCTGTAATGACTAAATGGCTACATCAGTCCTCAAATCTGAGCGTCCTGAGACTCAGTCCTGACATGAGAGAGTACAATAGTCCACTAATACAATAATGATCCGTCAAAACTGCTCATCTCAGCATCTCATATGTAAGAGATTTGGCTGAAAAATGTACTGTGTCTGAAAAATAGAATATGGTAGCCTGGCTACTATATATGTGATAACAAACACTTGCATTGCATTATCATAGTAGGATTAGATTAGACTCTTGAATCTCACCATAAGGTGGATCAAGAGCACTCTCTGTCAAAGAGTTGTGTTTGCTAATAAAATCCTCAACTCTCATATGCCCTAAAATTGGAATTTACCACTTTACAGTGTGTATGCTCTACTCATTCGGGATACCCAAAGGCACTGTAGCTATTTAATTCATAGATTTAATTCCAATTTCACACTTAATAAAAATTACCACCCTGCATTTAGCGCAATATTCTAAGTGGGGAAATCTTTACTATGGGTGTTGGGTAGCTTTCCTTGTTTGCAGTGGTTGGAAATTTATCAAACGCCTCGCTTCAAACCGGAGGGTCCAACATGTCTTCGAACGAGGCCACTTAGAATATTTTTAGTAATTCTCCTCGCCTAATTAACAGGATCATTCATAAAATAGTAAAATACACAATAAGATTTGAACAAGAGCATTTGCAAAACTATCTCACAAATATCAGAGACTTATATTTTCAGCATCCTGATTCCATTTAAGACATTGGTTTGTTTATTCTTGCATCATCTTGTTTTGACCATTTGTCCATTTATTTCTAATTTATTTCATGCGTGGATGCTTTAATTATTCATGTCGTGTTTTGCAAATAGCAACGTGGATTGCTTAAACTGTTTATTGTGTATATCAAAACTCCTAAACAACATTAATTCTCATCTTCCATCTAAGAACATTTTAAAACAAAAGCCTTAGATAACCTTTTAGGGGCTACCCCCCTTGGCTTCGTTAGGAGTTAGCCTAAACAGAGGAGCTGGGATCAGGGGACAGCACCTGGCTCTTTGCTTGCCCCTAAGGCCACACCTTTTCCCGTTTAAGGAAACAACAATCCAAAAGATTTCTGCTGACGATGTGCATTCGGCGGACAACAGATGTATTCTCGGAAACGAGAATATCAACACTGTGATTTAAACAACTCGTATTTAATTTTAGAACTCTTAAAATAAACAAGGCTTCAATTCCCAAATGCTCTTGTGACCACTACAAGCCGTTGGCTAGATGGATGGGACAATCAGAAAGGGATTAGAGTGACTAGTAATTAATTTCACACTCCAATTAAATTCCCCAAGTGAAAATTAGGCACTTCTCGAAATTACTCGTTGGTGGGGAAATTCTGCAAGTGAAGCGGGAACTACTAGAAAATGACCGTGGGGCCCCGTTAGGCTACACTCTTGTTGGTGTAGTGTTCAACACAACCCCACGACTCCATCTAGCCAACACGTCACTGTGAGAGCCACTTCCGAGTAAATCTGGACATATTCCTCGTACCCCTCAGGTATATTTGGAATACCATTTTCCCTTTGATAATCAGATCATTACCACATTTTTAATAAAATCAATCAACAATTTACCCACTCCCTAATTATCATTTAATAATTTTAAAACTGACCAACCGAGACAACTGCAATACTTCTCGAGACATCACTAGCAACCCCTTTACACAAGCACTCCATTAGCACTAGTCTATTTGGCATTTTATTTTATGTTTGATGCTTAAGTTAATCAATGTGTTATTTGGAATGATATTTTAAATGCTAGTTATTTAAACTATTTGCAGATCATCTCAGTTTCGTTATTTATTGTTATCATCTCCTAGACTTATTGTTTTATTTTATAGATTAAACACCATAGTTTATTTTACTAGGGACCACCCCCCTTGGCTTCGCTAGGAGGGAGCCTAGACGGAGGAGTCAAGATCAAGTGGCAGCACTTGACTCTTGCTTGCCCCCAAGGTCGCACCCAGTGGCTTGAAGATTTCTGCCACATGACCCGAGGTGCGAATTAGGTGGCAACACTAAGTACTTTATCTTGCATCAAACTTAAATTTTAACATGCTAGGACAGCCATAAATCTAAATTATTTTTTTGCCCCAAGTATTTGAGAATTAAGTGGTTAAATCCCCTTAGGGAAGACTTCTAATCACTCACACCTAGCACTATTTTCACCCTAGACGTTGCCTAAATCTCCTCACTATTTTGGCTTAATAAATCTGATGTAAATTTCAGATCTGATTTATGTGTGCATTTTTCCTATCTAGTCACATTATCATCACCAGTAGTGAATTTTGTGGTCTAGGGCCAACAGATTGAGAAACCCCTTGTTTGCCTTTGCTTCTATCTTTTGGTGCTGTGTCTTGTTAGTGTTTGTTGACCTTCACCAGTTGACTAGGGTCTCCCTCTTAGCTCAGCTTACAAGTTGTGGTAGGTAGAGTCCTTGAAGTGTCACCGAATCAGTTGCCCATACCTCTACCATCCTGGATAGGATACCTTTCAAAGGAAGCTACAGTTCGTGTGATAACAGGGGAAAATGAGAGGAATCATAGAACGTAGTACAAATGGGTCATTCTAGAGTTCTCTGATACAAAGTCATGCCACAATGTTTAAAATTAATAATCAATATATTGAATGAAATCAGAATACAATATCATGCTTGTAGAATAACAACCACATTTACACATGGTCAATATCCCTTATGAGTGCATGCCATCACTAGTAATATATCATTATTATATCTATTATTATATAGATACAAAACAGAACAGGAATTTTCAGATATAAACGGAAAGAGTGGATTATGATTTTATAAGGAAAAATATGAAAAAAATGGCAATCATGGAAGTCACAAACACTTTTATTCTCAGCTTCCCATGTTTTGGTTCGTCTTTCAGCAAGATTTTCCCTTGAGATGTATAGCTGCTTCAAAATCAGATATTTCAAATACCAGACAAGCACCTCAAAAAGCTTGTGATTTTCTAGAATAAGGCTTTGATTAATGTAAAAGACCAGCACCATAGGAAAGGATAGCCAGGCTTCAACCATTACAACTTCTTGACTTTCAACATTATATGTGTTTGTCCGTGGAAGTTGTTAATACATGCCCTGTACATTATGTTGGAAAAGCTTTCCCAAATTCAGTATGCCTTATTTCTCGAATGAGCAGTATGCATAAAACAAACAAAAGTAGCTTCAACTGAGGATACGAACTGTAGAGCATACCCAATAGGAATCAATGGATGCCATACATAGATAACTCAAGAATCAAAACTTAATGCACATTTGTTAGATAAATAGTTCCATAGTAATGATAATCCAGATTCCAAACTGACTTAAACTTGCACATATCTAGAAGGAATATACCAACAACTGACAAAAGGAAAATGACAGCACATTGTATACAAAAAAATGAAAATTACCCTGGTGATAGCTCATCATCAAACACTACAGTTTCAACATCCAGAGCTCGAATAGCAGCCAATACCTCTCCAACTTTACCAGATCCAATATATGTTCTAGGGTTTGGAGTGCCCAACCTGTGTCCAAATTTAGAAAAAGCAAAGAAACAATATCACTTTATGTACTTTGACACTTTAGAGATGCAGAATCAATTAAAAAATAGTGTCTATTTATCTGACAAATATTTGCATGTTCTCAAACAGGAATCAAATGAAGAGGCAACAGGGGGTTGCATAAAATTAAACATCATTCTTGCTTTGGTTTAATATTAAAGTGTCCTGATATAAAGTCAACAATATAGCAAGGATGGCAGGAATTCAAAATTTATGGGGCACGTAGTGAGCACTGTAATGGGAGATGAGCATCAAATAAAAGTCAATATTGGCGCTAGAGGGTTCTCACGCACACAGAGACACGAATGTTTGTGGGCATGTGTGACAAAAAAAGTTCATTGCTAAGAAACATCCAATGTAAATAGGACAAATAATCCATAAATGGACAAGTGTATAATAAATGTACAATGATAAGAGATGATATACAATGACCATGTGACTGTGTGCTTATAGCATTGACTGCTCTGTTGAAGATTCAGTAACTTCAGAAGATATTCTTACTGTACTTTTATTGTATTATTGTTGTACCTCCTTCAGGGGATGTTATTGATGTATTTGGTCATGTAAAAGTCTTGGAAAAATCAATGTAAACTTTCCATTGTAAGTCGGGTCAATAGTACCCAAAAGAAATATTATATAAATGTTATTTTGAGTCTCCCTAGACAAGTCGGCCTAGTAAGAGTAAGAAGTCAGCCCAGTTAGGGAAAAAGGTCACATACATGATGTATATAAATAGAGAGGAAGCAGCTCTCATTTGGATATACATTTCACTCAAGCAAGTGCGCATCAAAGAGAAGAAGAAGTTGCTTTTGTCTTTGGGGTTCATCTTATCTTGATTTGGCATTGTACATGATGACGGAATCTATGCTAAAGAAGTTGTTGGGTTTTCTACCTTGTGGTTTCCCAGAGGAAAATCGTTGTGTTCTTCTATGTCGTTGTACTTGTCTTTCTTTCAGTGATCCTATTGCTTAAGGTTATGATAAAATAATGCAAATTGTTTGAAAATCTAATTTAACCATTAAAATTCTAACATGGTATCAGAGCCATCCTGAAAGAAGCCATTATGTTGTCATAACTGACGAAAGTTGGAAACTAGGGTTTCCTATTCCAAGCACTTCTCTCCACAGATCAACTGAAAAAGGAGCTCCATTCAAATTGCCCTAGGAGGGTGCATCTTCCTATGGAAGCATATTCCAGTTTTGTGGTTTTTCAGTTTTGACCTAAAAATTGTTTGGGTCAAGACCTAGGGCTCCACACTTTAAGACTTTATGTCCACAAATTGGGTTTGACCCAGGAATTCTCCAACTCGCGCAAGGAGGGTGCATCTTTCTATGGAGTCAAAATTCAGATCCAAGAATTTTCATTTTTGGTCATATCACTACTGCTTGGGGAAAACCAAGGCATCAAGTATTTTGCAGTTCTGTACAATGATCCGGAAAAAGAAGACCTTTGCTCAACTCGCATTGACGAGGCGCATCTCTCTCTCCAATCAGATTTGCAAGATCCCAAAGTTGGAAAATTAGGGTTCTTTGTCAAACCCTAGAATCAACTAGAAGCAGTTTTCCAGAAGATCTTGAAGCAAGCACTTGATTGGAGCACTCTTATTGGTAAGCACTATTATCCTTATTTCCATTTGATGTTCTCATTTTTATCAAGATAACAAATAGTGCCAAGCTTGAGGAAAAGCTTGAAGGAGCTAAGAACTTCGGGGCATGGAAGTATAGAGTGCTTCTTATTCTAGAAGAACATGATTTGAAAAACTATGTCAAAGGAGAAGTTGCAGAGCCAAAGGGAGATGAAGACAAAGCTAAGCACAAGAAGAACATGGTCAAGGCAAAGAGGATCATTGTTGAATCCATCAAGGATCACTTGATCCCACATCTTTCCTCTTTGAAGACTCCCAAGGAGATATTTGATGCCTTGACTAGATTGTGTGAAGGGAAGAACATCAACCAGAAGATGACCTTGGAAACTCAACTCAAGAATGTGAAAATGCAAATTTCAGAGACCATCCAAATTTCACAGATCAAAGAACAACTCGAAGTTATTGGAAATCAAATTGAAGAAGCTAGATTGGAAAAGAAACAAAAGAGCAAGAAACAAGAAGCCTAGAAGACTCCAAACAAATCATAGACCTTAGAAGGACTACTCAAATTATAGATGTTACTCTTGTGATGAAAAGGGACATCTTGCAAGAGATTGCCCCAAAGGCAATGGCCATGTAAAGAAAGGAAAGAAGAAGAGGTGTCATGCCCATACCACAAAAGAGGACAAACATGTTCAGAAGAGAGCAAGGGAAGTGTCATCACGAATCTTGTAGTTGCCCCTAAAGAGTGATCATGTAAAGGATGGCAGAGGGGACGGAAAACCAAAGCCACGACCTACAAAAATCCTAACCCCCAAAAGATAGATGGTTGTCACGCCGGTTAAGACTTCCTCCACTTTATGCCACTAAAGAAGCCCAAGTGACAAAGGGGCAGACCCAGATCGATCCTGAAAGGAAAGATCTAAGACAAATCACTAGATCAGACTCCTGACGGAGAATACGTAAGGTGAGTGCCTGAAACCCTAGATTTAAGAGATGAACCACGAATTAAGGATACTTAAGTAGGGGTGGTTATTCTAGACTGGTAATGTTACTTAAGTGAAAATATCAGGTGGCTTGTGAAGATTCGATTCAAATCTAGGATTTTAGTGTGTCGGTTCAAATGATCAAATCCGGACGCTGAGGATTTAAGCAAATAATTGGGAAATCCCCAGGACGTAGTTAATATTGAAAATTGCAGCTTCCTGCACACTAACTTGGATGAAGGATTTAATAGTGAGAAGATCCAAGTGAAACCGGAACAAAAACAAGAGGAAACTAACTGACAGTTCAAGGAGGGGCATTTTCTCTTTCCTAAGATCAGTGCCTGGAGATGCACAGAGGAGTCCAATGCTAACGCCTAGGAGGGAGAGAGTTTATTAGCATGCCAAATAAAACCCAATTCACCAAATTCGCAGATTCCTAATGCAAATTGGTTCAGTGAATTTTCCTACTTCTAAAGAGGGTTTTCTAAATAAGAGCAGTGATGGGCAATGCATGCAGAAATTAAACGAGGGAGAATTTACCTGTGAGACGCACCTGGATTTTGTAGATGACCTCTGAGATGATGAGGAATGTTGCTTTCTTGATCAAATGAGTATTTCCGAAGAAGATCCTGATGAGGTTCAGCTTCAGCCAGTGACCCTAGCGCCCCCTTCAACCTGCCAAGCCAGAGAAAATCAAATGGTAAAACAGACAAATAGGATCTGCAAAATAAAGAACAAACAGGCAGTAAAAAATCATAAAGAAAGAGTTACTCCTTGAACCGAACACCCAAGAGACGAGACAGGGTGAGTTTCCCCAAAACTGCGCCCTCCTCTAGCGTGCCTCCTTTAGCCTGCAAACAAATGGGTAAAGGAAAAATGCAAGATCTATCTCGAAGCAAGCTCAATACAGAAAGACAGCAGTGCCAATCATCAACTCATCGACAAAACTCAGATAGTAATCCCAAACAATTCTCTTTATTCAATATTCTGGTGCCAGAGCTCATGAAATACAGTGAGGGGGTCACCTCTCTTAAATAGTTTGAGAGTGTGTCCACATTTCAACTATCTATCATCCGACGGTTGTGATTAAGACATCATCAATAGTGGAGATCAACAATACAAAGATCGTCACATGGATGAAGTGAACACATCAATAAGGGGGGCACAATTTGCTTAAGGACACCTATCTAAGGTGAAAGTCACAATATAACATAAGGTGTGACATGATAGTACATAAGAGGGGGTCACTAGGGGCTTAATTCACCCAAGGCTCTGTTATCACATATATAGTAGTTGGGCTACCATATTCTATTTTTCAGATACAGTACATTTTTCAGCCAGATCTCTTACATATGAGATGCTAAGATGAGCAGTTTTGATGGATCATTACTTTATTTGTGGACTATTGTACTCTCCCATGTCAGGACTGAGTCTCAGGACACTCAAATTTGAGGACCAATGTAGCCATTTAGTCATTACAGAGCAGTTATTGATGCCCAGTTTTATATCAGCACTTTCTCATTGGACAGATGATGGTTCAGATAGATTATATGCATGATTATGACTCAGCGTGTATTATATTGTGTTATGGTTATCATTGCTCTTATATTCATCTTTGTGACATGTATTAACATGTAGTGTCGTGATCTGGCGGTCATAATTATATGGACTTGGATTTATTTGTATTATGTATTGATGTCCCTACTTAGACTTGGAAGCTCCTGATCTATACTCATTGGTTTTACCCTCCTTAGGGAGAATAGAGGTAGTCATTCCCACCATTATTTTGGCTTGCTAGTGTTGGCTTCATCTTTCACTGTCTCCATGCATCCATTACCTTCCATTTTTGTTTTTAACCCGATTTACTACGTGACTTGTGGCTTGGAGGACCGTTCCCCGCTAGAACCTTTGTTGGACAAACCTCCCTGTTTATATTGTGTCTCGGCTCTGAGTTGGTGACAGAACTTGCCTTTGGTGAGTTGGATTGTATGCCTAAATCATTCTGGTCGGTTGTCCCGATGTTTGGCACTGTGCAGAACTCACCCTGGTCACTTGAGATATTGTTGGCTAAAACTGAAAGCTCATGTACTACTTATATTGGAAATGTTTATATGCGTCCATGGAAAATGAAAATGCTAAAACTGTGTTTCTTAACATATGAGAATCGGGGCAGGAGCAATGAAATGCTAAAATACTCCCTGAAGGGTATAAAAGGTCCAAAAAGCTATGGTTAAATATATGCTATATCCAAATATTGTTGACCTTATAAATTTGAATATGTCCTGGATGAAAGCTACAGTTAGCTGTGCTTTTAAGCACTAGTGAAGTCCCCAAAATGACAGATAGGCCAAAAAGGCCATGGATGTAAAATTGATGATCCCGATGAAACTGGTTCAAACTTGATGTAGACATGATGCCTAAGTTGAATAAGCACTCTCTGAACAACTCAACCATTTGTGAGGCACTGCCATTCCTTGTGTCGTAGTTTGTCCGGCATGTGGTTATAGTGAGTTTTTCCTTTCCATATCCAAAGTGTCATGATGTTAAGTAGGAAGTCATCCTTTGCCCTATCCTTGTCAATTTCATCCTTCACCCTTCACTAGCAAATTGACTACAACTATGAAGTGAGTATAGTCTTGAAAGTCTGGTCTGAGTAATAATAAATAAAACCCTATATATGTATTTGGTTGATGTACCGCCAATGAAATGACTGCTACTTGTTGAGATTGTTGCTTAAATGATTTGTAGAGCATGTCTTATCCTTATAACACTTGCAGCAGATGGATGATAGTCTAAGTTATATTATCGGTATCTGGTCATTTACAAATGGTTATAATGTCTATTAGATATGGTTGATGATCAGGTAGAGACCTGAGAGGGGTATGAATATACACCCTAGATGGATTTGGACTCTCTGAGTCTAATGGGATAGTTTGTTTTCGGTTTTGGGCACTTGCAGAGATGGTCAGGCTCATTTTACTCTCTGGATGCAGTTTTGCTTCACAGGATGATGTGTCTGAGCAAGGAGATGTTTTTATTGGATCTCCCAGGGCGCTATATGGGGTATATGGGGTGCAGCCACTTGATTGTACCATAGTACCCCCATTCCTAGAGAGCCTAGTGGGCTCAGTTTGACAACGCAGGCACCCTAGGAGGCTGTTTTGGCAGGTTCACGTTTCCCAAGGCAAATTAAAAAATGATTAAATGGCTATTGAAAAAATCGATTTGGGCTACGAGGCAAGGAAATGACATGGGATGAGTCATGATGATGAGAGTGATGTCCTCCACACCTTCTCCAGCAGTTGCAGCTCCTGATTGGGCCCACACCTATTTTTTGGGCATTTTTATATTATTTTCTGGAGCTTTTGGAAGGCTCACGATTTCCTCAAGGAGGCACAAAGTCAACAAATTAAAATATTTTATTATTTTATTGTGCCATGGGGCACCCAGAGGGAGTTAGTTAACACTCCATGGACCCACCATGTGCTTCATTTATTTCTTGTTGAGTGGGGTACCCCTTGATGGGTGATTTAGTCCACTTTGGTACTTTATGGTTATATTGATCCATGTATTGTATGTTGAGCTCATCTCAACCATTGATTAGAACATTTTATCTTTTAATCTTAGCCACTCGTTTTGAAAGTGGTTAGGATTTTGGTTCTCTCGTTCTTATTTAAAGGAGAGAGCTTCCCATTTGTAAGGGGTCTTTCGCTCTTGAATCTGAATAATAGAAAGCCTTTTTGTGGATATTTTTTAGATCTGCTTTGCATCTGATGTTCTTCGGTGGTGATTGGAAAGTCTCTTGCTTCCTAGCATTTGGAATATTGTGTGAGATCTATATTTTTTTTCGAGATCATTGTCTTGTCTACAGGAGGGCGTTTTCAGCTGGAGCGTTTTTGAAGGGGGGCCTCAACTCGCTCGAATTGTCTTCGTCTTGTATCAGGGGGTTTTTATTAGCTTCATTGTGATCTATGATTACATTTTGTTACTTTTCTGTAGATCTAGCTTTTTCTTTCGTGGTACAGCAAATCTGATATTTGACGTTTGCTTGTGCAGGATAAGGGGGGCGCATTGGTCACTTGGAGCACAACATTGGTCCTAAAACTCACTCAGATCTTCTAGAATTGATCGGGATGGCGGGGATCATCATCATCAAGGCATCTACAAGCATTTCCAAATAAGATTTACAGGTAAGTCTCTTCTCTTTCAGATCTCAATTCATTGTACCTGCTTTTCTTCAATTTTTCTGAAAAACTCCTAAATAATAAAAATCCAAAAAATACTTAATCGGGGAACCACTTGATCTTTGAACAAACCATTTCTGGGTTTTGTAAATCGAGCATCCCTCTCAATGCATCATCCTCAACGTTGTCCAAATTGTGACTGGTATGCCCTAGATCTGAATTTCTGACTACTCAAACCCTAGCACCCCCCACTAAAATTTTGACTTTTTCCAGAGTTGACTTGTATTCGGAAAATAATCACGTGGGTTTGTAGATCAGGTCTTCTTCATTCCAGAACACCCCCAACGCTGAGCTAGTTCCTGCCAGGTAGCCCTAGATCTGAAAAACTGATTTTCAGCCTCCTAACATCCCTCATCAAATTTCGACTTTTCCAGATCTGATTTTTTCTGAAATTTTTCGACTTGGGTTTGTAGATCTGGTCATCCTAATCTCATCTCCACTCTAACGCTGAGTTGATAGTCTCCTGGTTGCCCTAGATCTGCAAATCTACCTCTCCAAACCCTAGCGCTACCCCTCCTTCTGTTGGTTTCACTGTAACCTGAATCTTCCGGGCCAAACACTTTTCTGGGTCCATAGATCAGGGCATATCCCAGGTGGGTTCACTTAAACGCTGTGCTGATACTGACTCCATTACCCAAGGTTGAACATGCATTGATCTCCAAGCATAGCGCTAGCCCTATTTTGACCATTTTCCCCCGAAAGTTGACCACTCCTTGATAACTCAGGTAACCTGACATTTTCATCTCTCACTGAGTCTATCTCTTTGGTACTAGATAGTCCCAACTTTGTCCTTATTCACCCTGTCTCAATTACGTTTCCCAAGACAGCGGTTACCTTCACCAGTTGCTAGTACCTCAACCCTAGATTTAGGGTTTCCAGTTACCTTACACCTTACGTACCTCAAGCCATACTTGATTTGATCTGGTGTCTAGGTCTGATCTCTCCTATCGGAAGTAGATTTGGGTCTCCCCCGTTGTTGTCTTGGACTTAGATAACATAAAGCGAAGACTGCCTTGATTGACGTGACAACCATCCATTTGGGAGTCTAGGCAGTCTTGGTTCCACCTCCTTAGTTGCTTGCCCCTCTACCATCCATCCTAGATCCACCTCACACAGACAACTACAAGTTTGGTGATAACAAGCTCCTTTACAACTTCATAACATATGATATAACAATGAAATACATCATTAGCCAAGTTGAGGGGGCACCCCTTGGAGGGCTTTCCTCACTGACTGAGACAAAATGAAATAACTTGGACAAATGCTGACTGAAAATTGTTGAAGGACTGTCTAGGATGTTGAGACACATCATCTACCAAAATTCCAAGCCATTTCCTTGACCCAAGAAGCCAAATCGATTTTTTCAGTGAAATTCCTAGTTCATTTTTGCTGGTACATCCTCTAGAAAATGATAAAATCACCATAACTCTGTCCAGGATGAGAAATGGGGCAAAATCACTGCTCTGGATGATCCGGAGACACAGAAGAATGATACAAGTGACTACTCATACCCCCTGGAACATTGTGTTATCACATATATAGTAGCTGGGCTACCATGTTCTATTTTTTAGATACAGTACATTTTTCAGCCAAATCTCTTACATATGAGATGCTAAGATGAGCAGTTTTGACGGATCATTATTTTATTCATGGACTATTGTACTCTCCCATGTCAGGACTGAGTCTCAGGACACTCAGATTTGAGGACTAATGCAGCCATGTAGTCATTTACAGAGCAGTTATTGATGCCCAGTTTTATTTCAGTGCTTTCTCATTGGATAGATGATGGTTCAAATGGATTATATGCATGATTATGACTCAACTTTTATTATATTGTGTTATGGTTATCATTACTCTTATACTCATCTTTGTGACATGTATTAACATGTAGTGTCATGATCTGGCGGTCATAATTATATGGACTTGGATGTATTTGTATTATGTATTGATGTCCCTACTTAGACTTGGAAGTTCTTGATCTATACTCATTGGTTTTACCCTCCTTAGGAAGAATAGAGGTAGTCATTCCCACCATTGTTTTGGCTTGCTAGTGTTGGCTTCATCACTCACTATCTTCACCCATCCATTACCTTCCGTTTTGTTTTAACTTGACTTACTACTTGACTTCTGGCATGGAGGACCTTACCCCGCTAGAACCTTTGTTGGACAAACTTCCCTGTTCATACTGTGTCTCGGCTCTGAGTTGGTAACAGGACTTGCCTTTGGTAATTTGGATTGTATGCCTAAATCATTCTGGTCGGTTGTCCCGATGTTTGGCACTATGCAGAACTCCCCTTGGTCACTTGAGATGTTGTTGGCTAAAACTGAAAGCTCATGTACTACTTGTATTGGAAATGTTTATATATGAGCCCATGGAAAATGTAAATTCTAAAATGTGTTTCATAACATATGTGTGCAAAGGGCAAGAGCAATGAAATGCTAAAATACCCCTTGAAGGGTATAAGAAGAGGTCCCAAAAGCAATGGTTAAATATATGCTATATCCAAATAATGTTGACCTTATAAATTTGAATATGTCCCAGAAGAAAGTTGCGATTAGCTGTGCTTTTAAGCACTGGTGAAGTCCCAAAGGGTCATATAGGCCAAACAGGCCATGGAAATAAAATTGATGGTCCTAACGAACTTGGATCATCTCTCCTCCAACGCTACGCTGATAGTCTCCTGGTTGTCCTAGATCTACAGATCTGCCTCTCCAACCCCTAGCGCTAGCCCTCTTTCTGCTGGTTTCCCCTGCAAACTGAATTTTCCAAGCCAAACACTTTTCTGGGTCCATAGATTAGGGCATATCGCAAGTGGGTTCACTCTAACGCTGTACAAATACTGACTCCATTGCCCAAAGCCCAACAAGCACTGATCTCCAAGCCTAGCGTTAGCCCACTTTTGACCTCTTTTCCATGAAAGTTGACTTTTCCTTGTTGATTAAAGTATTTTGACATTGTCACATCTTTCATTGAGTCTATCCCTTTGGTACTAGATAGTCCCAGCTCTGTCCTTGCTCACCCTGTCTCGGTTATGTTTCCCAAGGCAGTGGTTATCTTCATCAGTTGCTACTACCTCAACCCTAGATGTAGTATTACCCCTATAGGTCACTTGTATTTCACTTTGGATCAACCCTCATACAACTGAAGCCCTCATCCAAAGCCCTAGTCTACTTCGTATTATCTTCCATAGATCTAGAGTTTCCAATTACCTTACACCTTACGTACCTCAAGCCATACTTGATCTAATATGGTGTCTAGGTCTGATCTCTCCTGTTGGGAGTAGATCTGGGTCTCCCCCTTTGTTGTCTCGGACTTAAATAACATAAAGCGAAGACTGCCTTAATTGGCATGACAACCATCCAATTGGAAGTCTAGGCAGTCTTGGTTCCACCTCCTTAGTTGCTTGCCCCTCTACCATCCATCCTAGATCCATTATACATAGGCAACTACAAGGTTGGTGATAACACACTGCACTGATCTAGGAGGACCAAAAACACTGCCATCTGTAATAAAATTTGATCATTTGGCCAATAATAAAGTGATAATAACCACTTATCAGGAGAACCGAGGCCAAACTCTCAAAATTGAAACCACAGTATTGGTCCAAGGCATGTCTAGAACAAATATAGATCATGTTGCTTTTTGAGTCACTGCCTTGGGAACCGTGCTTGACTTAGTCAAACTGGGTTGACCAAGTCAAAGTACCCAAACCGAAAGTGAAATACTGCATCCATATGATCCTGTAAGCATCAAGGGTAAGAAATGCTCCAATGGTGTATATCAAAACCAAGCTTTAGTCAAGTTATTCATAATCATGGTGACAATAATAATAATAGTAAGTAAGTATGCATGTGCTTCTGAAAAATCTTGGAACCTTCTGGAAGTCTGCTTGTTCATGCCATACTTACAAAGTGTAAAGAATGTGCTATTGCTGGGCGAGGATGGAAAACAAAGGCTCAGGCAAAAGGTAATGACTTTTGACTGACTTTGACTTTATGATCTCTCTGAATGACAACCAATACACTCAACTAAAGTGACATACACATAACAAATAGCAATAGGGGATGGAGGTGTCTCACAAATGGATAAAGTACTTGGGCTTGTTTCCTTCAGACTCTAACAAGTTTTTCTTTGCACTAATTTGCAACATAGATCAACCTTCAAAGGCAGGTGCCCTGGAAGCCTTCTGGCTCCAATACTGACAAAGACACAACCTTTGCAGGCAAGTCTCACCCTGTTGCCCTGTGGGGGCAAATGTGTCGAACACTATACAAAAAGTGAGTGCTCATCCTTTGACCATTAACGTTTTTCAATACATTTCACATTTCACATAAGATAGTGGCTAGCCTACAAGAGCAGGTTTGGTGCCCTAGAAAGCCCTCTGGGCTCCAATAAATGACTAAGGCCTAGACCCGCTACCAACGAGCAGTCCATAGCCCCGACAGGTTTGCCTCTCCCTTCTGGCTCTGTGGAGGGCAGATGAGCCTTACATTATACAAAGAATGAGTGCTCAACCCCTTGGCCACTGACTACCTTATAAAACATTTATACTTTTGCATCATTTAGATATAGCTTTTATGCGTTCCAATGCTTTAGTGGTTAGCAACACTGTTTGGTGGAGCAACTGTTTTGAGGACTAAAGGAGAACTTCCCAGTGAACCCAGCCACACTGGCCAAGCCACGTACTTCATAGCCAAAGACACATAAGAACATGGAGTCTGTCATGTATAGGGGTCAAGATGGAGAAAAGATCTTCAATCTCACAAGTCTCAAAAAGTCTAAGTCATGGGATGAAATTCATAAATGGATGAACTGGATGTATGGGGACAGGTGACACATGAAACCAACAAAACACTAAGGTTTACTCTTTGTATAAGCATGGCATGAGCAACAGTCTTAACATCAAGTCCTTTGATTAGTCATAACACAAGTTCAATCATTAGTTCATATAAACATAGGTCACCATAATCTTCCTAACATGACAAGCATATGAGTTTGACATACATCGTAGAGCAAAACTAAACCAAAGAAGCATATACCTGATCTCACCATATATACTGTCTCCAACTGATAGGGCCCCTCTGTAACTGTTGTTGATAAAATTGTAAGTGATGCCAACATGGACTTGCAGTGGCCCCATAGGTTGTCATTGATGCTACCAAGTCCCACTTCCAATGCCTTCGACCCCATACAGAGTGGATTTTTGCCTTGAAGCACCTTATACCCAATTAACAAGGTCCCTGTACCCACAAGGTTGGATCTTGAAGCCACCACCTTGTTGAAGACGCTGAAGACCCTGTTGATGGTGCTGGAGACCTTGGAGATGGTCCTGAAGCCCTTGCAGATGTTGGAGAAACCCTAGATGGGTTGGAGAAGCATTAATGACCCATTCTGTGGTCATTCATGCTCTGATGGTATCATAATACCCCAAGAGAAGATCGAGCTACCCCACAGGTGATGTCATGATGGATCTTGACCCTTGAGGGTCTCCTGATATGGTTGAGATTGTTGAAGAAGCCCATGAAGCCCCTTGCTTGATGAAGAAGCCCGAAGAAGTCCTTGAACCCACACTTAGTGGTTTGATGACCTTGCAACCCTTGTTGGGGTCATGGAACTCTTATATGATGATGATGACCATGTATGGTCTTTGACATGTTATGGAATCCCTGATGAAGACCCTGATTCCCTTGCAAAGGTCATGGAGCCCACTTGACATGATTAGATGAAGATGATGTGGGCATGGAACCCTTGGGGTTGGTCCTAGGGCATAAGGAAGAACTTGCAACCACTTACATGGTGGCATGATGATGACATGGCTTGCGGTGACCTAAGTTGCTTGTGGTCGAAGGTGGAGCATACCCTAAGACCTTAAATAAGGGTCTTGGTCCCTGCTTAAGACTCTTGGTTGACTTAACTGATGCATTTGATTATCTAATTGATGACATAATGATTGATTTATTCTGGTTGACTAAAAGAAGGTAAAAAGGTTTAAATTGTTCATACACTAATTCACCTCCCCTCTCAGTGCGGTCATTGTGTCCAACAATTGGTATCAGAACAGGCCTTCGTCACAAGCCTAGCAAGCTTGAAGGAGATCCGTGGAGATACAATGGAAGCAAAAGAAGAGTCATCAAGCAATGATGTGCCTGTAGTTGATGTGACAGATTATTTCAATTGGAGGAGCAAAATGAAGACATATCTGAAGAAGTTTGGCGTTTGGGAGATTGCGATCAATCCACCCGCTCCATCAAACAAGAAGGGAAAATCAGCTGCACAGAAGGAAGCAAAGAAGGACAATACTACATCCTTGAAGTTCCTCATGGATGGACTTCCTAGGTCAGTGAAGGAAAGTGTAGGAGAGTACACTTCAGCAAAAGACCTATGGTCTCAGAAGGAAAGACCAGAAACCGAAAAGACAGATCAGGAATCAGAAGACAAGCACCCAAAAGAGATCAATCAAGAAGAGGACTCCAGTAAAGGTATGGACTCTTGTGATTGTAATGATAGCTTGTGTGATGAAATTGAGAAAGTTCTTGAAGGTCCCAGCCTTGTTTAACCAAGCTACTCAATTTCTAGGGATCAAACCTAAGATGAGAGCTCTCGAGAGATCAACACTTAAAAAAGACCCCCCCATAATGATCCAAAGTGTAACCAGTAATGCTGGTGGTCATCCCCCGTTCTACATAGCCTTAGAAATAAACCAATTGATCCTTCACAACTGCATGCTAGATTCAGGAGCAGAGGTTAACGTCATGCCACTTAGGGTAATGGAACAACTAGAGCTAAGGCCTTCCCGGCAATTTAATAACATATGTGGAATGGACTCTCGACCTGTTAACTCTAAAGGAGTAATTAAAAATTTAAATATGAAACTAGCGCCATACCCATAGATTGAAATAAACATGAACATCTTAGTTTTAGACATACCAGACACATGGGGAATGATGTTGTCGAGAGAGTGGGTTGCTAAGCTAGGAGGAAGCATCCAAATGGACCTTTCATATGCCACCATCCCTATCGGAGAAAACGCATTGTACAAATTAGTGAATGAAAAGCCTATGACTGAACATGTGGAAACACCTGAATACCTTTTTGAGGAAGCCATCGACCTACAGAGGAGGTTGGAAATTATATGGTGATGGCAAACTATTGGGAAGAACATCGACAACATCCCTTTCCTCCCAACCAAGTTTGGTAGATGCATTTTGATGGAGCTAAGTATAGGCATGGTGTTGGAGCAGGAATCGTCCTTATTTCCCCCTCTGGAGAAGAAAAGTGTTTTTCTTTCCACCTAGAGTTTGAAGCCACAAATAATGTAGCTAAGTATGAAGCCTTACTTTTGGGATTAGAGATTGCCCGAGATCAGAAAATCAAATGCCTGAGTGTCATAGGTGATTCGGATTTAATCGTGTCCCAGGTGAAAAATCAATTTACGACCAAAAACAATAGACTTAGAGATTATAGAAATGTTGTTTGGGATACCATTGAAATGTTCGATGCCTTTGCAATCCAAGCAGTTCCAAGAGAGGAGAACACCTTGGCTGACGCATTATCAGTGATATCACGCACTGTTGAAATCCCAAATTACCTTAAAGAGGAGTGTAAAGTCGAAGTGTTATTTAGACCATCAATCCTTGACAATCAAGATCATTGGCACGTCTTTGACAATGATGCTCAAATCATTGCTTTCTTACAGCACTCAGATAATTTTCAGAACTGCAATGTTGACTTGGAAGACAAAGTGAACAACCTCTTATTGCAAGATGTTGAGGTTATGAAATTAGCAATCCCTTTGGAGAAGAATTTCAAAAGACATGATAAATATCGGGGTAAAAGAGTTGAACCAGTAGATGAGGTCATAGAGATTAACATTGGAAGCTCAGTTTCTCATAAAATGATTAAAATTGGAAAGAATGCCTCCCCAAAGGAAAGGAAAGCCATCGAAAATCTAATTAGGGAGTACAAGGATGTTTTTGCTTGGACTTACGACGATCTCATGACTTTTGATCCTGCCATCATTGAGCATACTATCCCTTTGAATGAAGGAGCAAAACCCTACAGGCAAATGTTGCGAAATGTTAATCCCAAGTTAGCTCCACTGATATAAAAGGAACTTGAAAAAATGCTAGCTGCTGGAATCATCCGACCAGTCTGACACACCACTTGGGTATCTAACCCAGTGATTGTGAGAAAGAAGAGCGGTGAAATCAGGATATGCATAGATTTTAGAAATCTAAACCAAGTGTCTCTTAAAGATAACTACCCTTTGCCAAACATGGAGAACCTACTACAAAGTCTTACAGGCGCGGGTATGCTGTCGATGTTAGATGGTTTCTCAAGATACAATCAAGTAAGGATAAAAAAGGAAGATAGAGAAAAAACGACTTTTACAACTCCATGGGGAACGTTTGAGTACATAAGAATGCCTTTCGGATTATTAACGTTGGCTCAACTTTTCAAAGGGCTATGGATCAAGCATTCAATGATCTCATTGGAAAGATTATCGCTATCTATCAAGATGACTTAATTGTTTTTTCCAAAGAGCGAGATGATCATGTGAAACATTTAAAGAAGGTGTTTGATCTATGCAGGAAGTTTGGTATATCTTTGAATCCCAAAAAGTCCACTTTCGGAATTGATGAAGGTAAGCTTTGGGGGCATATTGTGTCTAAACAAGGTATTAGGATAGATCCTGAGCGCACCCAAGCCATCAATACTATTGTAGCGCCCCATAATGTTGCTTCCCTGCAATCCTTCTTTGGAAAAATAAACTTCGTCTGAAGATTTATACCGAACTTAGCAAAGCTGGCCAAGCCTCTTAACGCTCTTCTTAAGAAAGATGCAAAATTTGTCTGGGATAAAACCTACGAAACATCATTTGCTAAGCTAAAGAAAGCCATTTCAGCTGCTCCTATTTTAGCTTGTCCTGATTACAGCAAAGAGTTTATGATCTATTTGTACGCTTCTGAGGATACCATTGTTGGAGTCCTGTTACAAAAGAATAATGAAAACCATGAACAACCTACAGCTTTTATGAGTAAAAACTTGAGAGATGCTGAATTAAAGTACACTATACAAAAAAGCAAGCCTCCGCTCTAGTCAAAACTCTGAAACATTTTAGAACTTACATAGGGTACTCCAAGATCAAAGCTTTTGTGCAATATCAAGTAGTCAAGGATGTCTTATCACAAGTAGATGGTATAGGTATTAGAGGGCACTAGATTTCACGGATCCAAGAGTATGACTTAGAGATTAGACCTATTAAAATTGTGAAAGGTCAAGGTTTGGCTCAATTATTAACTAAGAAAAATAATGGCCCTACTATTAATCTCGCTAGTGAGCAGGATTCTCATATTTTGCATATTGATGAAGACCATGAATGGTATAAGGATATTATCTATTTTCTGAGAAATATGTCTTGCCCCGATTATTTGGTAGATCATCAAAGGAGAGCCTTAAGGTTGAAGGTGGAAAAGTACATATTAACTCGGGATGGTCTGGGTTGGAGGAACCCCGATGGAATAATTCTGAAATGTGTCAATGTAGAGGAATCCAAGACCATCATTAAGGAAATGCATGCGGGTGTCTGCGGTGGACATTATGCACCTAGAACAACTGCCGCAAAGATTATGAGAGCAGGATACTACTGGCCAACCCTCTTCAAGGATGTGCACCTTTTTGTGAGAACTTGTCAAGAGTGTCAGTTTTTCTCAAGAAAACCCAGGCTACGAGCCTTGCCGCTAAACCCCATGGTAGTGGAAACTCCTTTTCAACAATGAGGTATGGATTTCATTGGGCCTTTTGATCAGAATTCAAGTAATGGATATAAATACATCTTGACTTGCACATATTACTATACTCGATGGGTTGAAGCTATACCAACTAAGAAGTGTACAACTGCGGTAGTTGTCAAATTCCTAGAAGAAAACATTGTCTCACAGTATGGATGTCTTATAAAGATAACCATTGACAATGCTAAAGCTTTCAGCAAGCTAGAGATGTCAACCTTTTGCATGAATCATGGAATTACATTATCTCATTCATCAAACTATTATCCCCAGGGTAATGGTCTCGCTGAATCTAGTAACAAGAATTTGATTAAGCTTTTGAAAAGGATGGTTGGAGAAAATAAGAGTTGGGATAACAAAATAAAATATGCGCTATGGGCCTATAGAACGACAGTAAAAAGAATCACAGGAAAAGCTCCTTTCGAATTAGTGTATGGGCAGGATTGTAGACTTCCAATTAATATGCAAACCCCAGTATATGAATTGTTGCAACAATGTACTTCAGACCAGGAAGCATTTCAGGCAAGAATTGATAAGTTAGTGGAACTTGACGAAGTAAGAAGGATGGCATTTGACAAAATTGTTATTGAACAAGAGAGAGTTAAGGGGACTTTTGATCAAAAAACAAGAGATGTGAAATTTAGAATAGGAGACATAGTGCTGCTATGGGATAAACTAAAAGAGAAACCAGGAAAACATGGAAAGTTGGAAAAAATATGGATGGGTCCTTATTGGGTATCTAGCATAGCCGAAAAAGGATCAGTTTATTTGGAAATGTTGGACGGGGATGAATTTGAACTTCCCGTGAACGGGCTTTTGCTAAAGCCTTACTTCCCACCCATCGCGTGAGTCTTGTTTTGCCTGGTAGGGTAGAGTAGGTAGGACCTGAATAAGCCTTTCCCGGTAGTAGTGTGGCTTAGAATTTTGCGTCTTTGCCTGAAGCTCGCTTTAGAAGCTCTTAGTTTAGTCTTGAGTTTATTTTCTTTTTCCTGCACAATAAAAAAATCAAACTTTTCTTAAAAGTTATGGTTATAGATTAGGTTTACTTTCTGCTTTTCAGTTTTCATGCATTTTCAGTTCTATTACTTTATATTATCCACATATGGTTCTAACGACCAGTCTGTGAGTTTCGTATAGCTCTAGAGATGCTACAGGTAGTTGGTGACATTTTGGTAGCGATTGCAAAGTTGGAAGGGATTGATCAAGGATGCAAGAAGCAGAGTGCGAGGACCAGAGATTCTGAAGTTCTCAAGCGCTATTTTCAGCAGAGCACTTGTCCCAGCTAGAGCCAGATGTTATCACATATATAGTAGCCAAGCTACCATATTTATTTTTCAAATTCAATACAATTTTCAGCCAGATCTCCTACATATGAGATACTGAGATGAGCAATTTTGATGGATCATTATGTTATTAGTGGACTATAGTACCCTCCCATGCCAGGACTGAGTCTCAGGACACTCAGATTTGAGGACTGATGTAGTCATTTAGTCATTTGCAGAGCAGTTAGTGATGCCCAGATTTGTATCAATGGCTCTCATTGGACAGATGATAGTTCAGACAGATATATTTCCATGGTTATGACTCAGTTTCTATTATATTGTGTTACGGTTATCATTGCTCTTATACTCATTTTAGTGACATGTACTAGCATTTAGTGTCATGATCTGGCGGTCATATAAATATGTGCACTTGGATGTATCTATATTATGTATTTGATGTCCCTACTATGACTTGGAAGTTCTTGATCTATACTCATTGGTTTTACCCTCCTTAGGGAGAATAGAGGTAGTCATTCCCACCATTTTTTGGCTTGCTAGTGTTGGTTTCATCTTGCACTGTCTCCACCCATCCATTACCTTCCAGTTATGTTTTAACCCAACCTACTGCTTGACTTGTGGCATGGAGGACCTTTCCCCCGCTAGAGCCTTTGTTGGACAAACCTCCCTATTTATTTGTGTCTCGGCTCTGAGTTACCTAGGATGTGTTTCCTTACCTAAAACAAGTAACGCTGCCATCAATACAATGTATCTGGAAATGAAATGAATATCTTGCAAAAAATCCCATTCATGAAAAGTAGTGTTTTTCAAAATACGTGAATGAAAAGCTAGCCTAATGAAATTGGCTCTGAAAAATATTGTAATGAAATATCTTAAACATTCATGAAAAGTAGTGTTTTTCAACATACATGAATGCAAAGCCTAAAATGATAAAAGTCCGCATAAAAGTGCGTATACCAAGGCTATGAAAATCAAAGGCCCAAAAAAACAATGGTTCCTAAAAGTTCTATCTAAAGATTGCTGGCCTTACTTGTATTGAGTTGGATTGTGAGCATTTGTCAAGGTGAGTAAGCTCCTCTGAAGTAGTTCACCCATTTGTGAGGCACTGCCATCCCCTTTCTTATTGTTTGTCCAGCATATGGCTAGAGTGTGCATTCCCTTTCCATATCCAAAATGTCACAATGTTGAGTTGGTAGTCATCCTTTGTCCTAGCCTTGAAAATTTTCGCCTTCACCCTTCACTAGCAAATTGACTACAACTATGAAGTGAGTATGGTCTTGAAAGTCTAATCTTAGTCATGATTAATAAGTGAAAACCTATATATATATGTATTTGATTGATGAACCGCCAGTGAAACGACTGCTACTTGTTATGATTGTTACTTGAATGATTTGAAGAGCATGTCTTAGCCTTTGAACACTTGCAGCATATGGATGCCAGCCTGAGTTATATTGGTTATATGATCATTTACAGGTTATTATTTTGTTTATTGGATATTGTTGATGATCAGGCAGAGACCTGGAAAGGGTATGAGTATATACCCTAGATGGATTTGGACTCTCTGATTCTAGTGAGACAACTTGTTTTCAGCTCCGAGCACTTGCAGAGATGATCAGGCTCATTTTACCTTTCTGATGCAGTTTTGCTTCACTGGATGATGTGTCTAAGCAGGGAGATGTTTTTATTGGATCTCCTAGGGTAATGTATGGGGCATAGGGCATGCAGCCACTTGATTGTACCATAGTACTCCCATCCCAGAGAGCTTGGTGGGCTCAGTTGGACAACATAGGCACCCTAGGAGGCTATTTTGGCAGGTTCACATTTCCGAAGGCATATTAAAAAATGATTAAATGGCTAATGAAGAAATCAATTTGGGCTACTGAGGCAAGGAAATGACATGGGATGAGTCATAATGATGAGTATGATGTCCTCCTCAACTTCTCCAGCAATTGCAGCACCTGATTGGGCCCACACCTATTTTTGGGGCATTTTTATATTATTTTCTGGAGCTTTTGAGAGGCTCACGATTTCCTCAAGGAGGCACAAAGTCAAAAAATAAAAATATTTTATTGTTTTGTTGTGCCATGGGGACACCTAGAGGGAGTTAGTTAACACTCCATGGATCCACCATGTGCTTCATTTATTTCTTGTTGAGTGGGGTTCCCTCTTTATGGGTGATCTAGTCCACTTTGGTACTTTATGGTTATATTGATCCATGTATTGTATGTTGAGCTCATCTCAACCATTGATTAGAACATTTATATCTTTTAATTTTAGCCACTCGTTTTGAAAGTGGTTAGGATTTTGGTTCTCTCAATCCTATTTAAAGGAGAGAGCTTCTCATTTGTAAGGAGTCTTTGGCTCTTGGATCTGATTAATAGGAAAACTTTCTTGTGGATATTTTTTGGATCTCCTTTGCATCTAGTGTTCTTAGATGGTGATTGAAAAGTCTTTTGCTTCCTAGCATTCGGGAAATTTGTGTGAGATCTATATTTTTTTGGGATCATTGTCTTGTCTACAGGAGGGTGACTTCATCTTGGGCGTTTTTGCAGGGGATCCTCAACTCGCTTGGATTGGCTTCGTCTTGTATTAGGGGGTTTTCATTAGCTTCATTGTGATCTATGATTGCATCTTGTTACTTTACTGTAGATCTTGCTTTTCTTTCATGATACGGCAAATCTGATATTGTTGACGTTTGCTTGTGCAGGAGAGACGGCGCATTGGTCACTTGGAGCAAAACGCTGGGCTTAAAAATCACACAGGTCTTCTCAAATTGATCGAGATAGCAAGGATCATCACCTTCAAGGAATCTACATGGATTTCCAAGTAAGATCTGCAAGTTAGTTCCTTTCTTCCGAATCTCAACCCATTGACACATGTTTTTCTTTATTTTACTGAAAATTCCATAAATAATAAAAAACCAAAAATACTAAAAAAATAAACCGGTTGATCTTTGGACAAACCACTACTAGGTTTTGTAGATCGGGCCTCCCTCTCAGCATTTCACCCCTAACGCTGAGCTAATTCTACCTGGTTTTCCCTAGATTTGAAGAAACAGTCCTCCCAAACCCTAGCGCTCCTCATGAAATTCTAAGTTTTTTCGGGATTTGATTTTTCTGGCAAAATTCTTTCTTGGGTTTGTAGATCGGGATTTGATTTTGCATAGTTCTAGGACAGGAACAAGAACTTTTGAATTGGCTAACCAATTGCCCAAGTCAAAACTCAAATCAACATTTTCTTTAATATCATTTACTTCTTTAGGAATAATAAGGAGTTGTTACCTTAGGTGCATTCTGTGCAGAAGGTCCATCTCTTGCTTTTCTTTGGTAAGTCAACCCTTTGAAATTTTGGATGTTGTTGATTTGTTCATCCGAAGGCATCTCACCATAATATTGGGTCAAGCTATCAACCTTCTGGTGATACTGGTTGGCTTGTGACCAATTTTCCCTAGAGATGCTACAGATGTCACCTACGTTGTTGATGTAATTAAGCTCGCTCGTTGATGTACTTGGACCACAACCTTCTGGATGACCATCCTCTTGAACATAGCATGCATAGTGGCAACCAGATTCTTCATGGAAGTCTATGCGTGCCCTACAAAATGGTTTGTAATTCTCAACCATGTTAGCAGCCTCTAACTGATGAGGAGGCCTATGTTCATGGTTGGGAAGCTTTCTTTGCCATGTTGGTTTTGCAGGAAAAATTCTTGGAGCAGGTTGTGTCTGTGTTCTTTCCATAGTTATCGCCCTGTTCTGTATTTCCTTTAATTGTGCCAGGTGTTTTTGTTCAGCTTCTTCCATGTTTTTCTTCATTTCCCTTTTTATTTCCAACATCTATTTTTCATAAGCATCCTTCATAGTTGATAAAGCATCTTTATCTTTGGGTTCATTAATCTTTAAGGGTATTGAAGATCTTGAGTAACCATGGAGGTTAGACTCACCTAATGATTGCATGTTTAAGTCAATTTTAATAGCCATCTCTTGACCTTGAAGCAAAGTAGTGGGTTCCTTGTCTCTTATCTGATATTGCATCTTGCCACTAAGTGCCTCAATGTAATAAACCATGATGGTTGGTGCAATTGGTGGATACATAAGCAGTAGGAATAGCATTTGATAACTCAGTGAATCTAGTGTTAAATTCATCCATTGTTTCAGTATCCTTCTTCTTGATGTTGGTCAGAGAGGCAAGTTGATGTCGAGGCTCCTTCTTCTCACCAAACTTGTTAGTGAAAGCGGTCTTGAAGGCAGTCAGTGTGGTGAAAGAATTGTTTCGTAAGTTGCTATCCCGATCACTAGCTTTTCCATCCAAGGAAAGAGCAAATAATTTCATCTAGACATCATCGTGTTGGTTTGCAGGATCACTAACATAGGCATTGATGCATCTGGAAAAACTTTTGAGATGCATGGCGGAAGTTGTGGCATTAGTGCCTGTATACATTGGGAGTTTCTCGACGGCTTTGTCTGGAAGACGATGGGGTTGACCTGCTATCTGAGAAAAATCAAGTTGAGTAAAGTACTCACCCATTATGTCGGAAATACAAGTGTTATTGTTTTCTTCAAAATTATTTTCTAAGAACAAACTATGGATGTCTGACAAATATTGAGATCCAATATCTTCAAGGATCCTACGAGAAGGAAGTTTATTTAATCTCCTCCTATAAACCTTTTTAGGTTCAGGGATGAAACTAAGCAAGCCTTCAAAGTTTCTTCTTGTTGAATGCCTTGGTAAATTTAAACACAATGGAGTCGCCAGATGGATTTCAATCTAATATCAGAGAGTTGATTAAACTATAAAATCTATCAAAAAGGTAGAAAACTAAAAAAAACTAAGGTCGTCCAAGCACAAAAAGATTTGTCCTCGACAACGGCGCCAAAGATGTTACCAACTTTTTTGTACAAATAGTTGAACCTCCATTGAGCCGCTAATGTTGGAACACCATCAGTGTTCACTTCCAGAGTATCAAGGGTTCAGATTGCAATAATTAGCCAACTTTGGCTAGCCAGTTTTATTTTTCAGTCAAAATGACCATGGCCCCACGGGGTTTGTAATAAGTGTGCTAGTAGGATTTTTGAGTGGCTCAGTCCCCCATGACTTGGCTCCTATTGGCACTTATTGCAATCTCAACCTTCCATTAATCATGTGCCACATCACCAATTCGTGTTTTTATTGAAGGAGGGCGAATTCTCTTGAGGTAGATCTCTTGCAGGGACTGGATAGTTGACTGAATCCACTTGGAGTTGATTGGAGTCTTCATTAATGCCCAGTGCCATGTCAATTAGCCTTTTATTTTATTCAATTTGGTTCATTTTGGAGAGATTTGGATTATCTCCAATAATTTCATTTTTAATATTTTAATTAATAATTTCTCTGTAAATGAATTTTTTTGAGAAATTATTAATTATGAGGCTGAATTGACATCCGAAACTTGGGATAAGATGGTCTGGGGGTAATGTATGATTTTTGGCTTATGAATTAAGCCTTCAATCTCTAAATTCGGACCCCAAATGACTGACATATTACAAACTTGATTTCTCCAATTAAATATTTGGAAAAATAATTTAAAAAAATAAGAACTCATCCAATGCGTTCAGTAAAAAAATTTCGGACAGTATTTTTATTGGATGAGGACCCTATAAAATGACCATCTAAGACATACATGGTGTCTAGTAGGCTTATACACATCAGTTGGACTCTAATAACCCCACAAGGCTCAATTTTCAAAATCGGGCATTCCAGATTTGGAGGAAGCAGGACAAAACCTCGTCGATTATCACTCGGCTATAGGCAAAGCATAATTGACAAGGGAAAAAATTCCCTGGAATGCCTTAGTTGCATAACCAAGTCACGGGGGACCGAGCCACTCAAAAATCCTACTAGCACACTTATTACAAACCCCGTGGGGCCATGGTCGATTTGACTGAAAAATAAAATTGGCTAGCCAAAGTTTGCTAATTATTGCAATCTGAACCCCTGATACTCTAGAAGTGAACACTAATGGTGTTCCAACATTAGCGGCTCAATGGAGGTTCAACTATTTGTACAAAAAAGTTGGTAACACAATCCAAAGGCTGGAAATGGAGGTAGTTGGTCTCAAAAAGAAAGGTGAGAAGAATGATGTTTTTGTCAAGTTCAAGGATAGTTTAGTTGTCTTAAACTAGCGTAGATCCAAATCCTAGGCTCTATTAAGCGCCGAGAGGGATCAAATCTCTCTAGGTGCAAACCTCTTCTTAGGTATTACACTCAATGAGCTATCAACTTTGGTGTGTCCTATATATACCATTGATTTGATTCAAACCAAAAGACACATCTTTTTATTTAAGGTCAACATATAATATATTTATTATTAATATTTAATATTATTTATGACCAACATATAATATTTAATATTATTTTTTTTGTTAGGGACGAACATTACAACATCTCCCCATAAATGGTTTTAAAACCATATGCAAGGCCCTCCTAAAACTATGGGTAGTTGGTAACACAATCCAAAGGCTGGAAATGGAGGTAGTTGGTCTCAAAAAGAAAGGTGAGAAGAATGATGTTTTTGTCAAGTTCAAGGACAGTTTAGTTGTCTTAAATAAGATCTTGGATTCCCAAAGATATCCATGTGACAAGACTGGTCTTGGTTAAAAGAAGGAGAAAGAAAGATCTGAAGATGACACTTGGTCTCCTAAGACTCCAGAAGCAGGTCCATCAACGTCCAAAGCTGCTCCCCATGCACCTGCACATGACAACAAGGACTTTGGAAGTTCAAAGATGAAATAAGGAGTTAGGTTTATTCCTCAAAGCAAGCTCAGAAAAGAAACAACTCCAAGACCCAGGTATGAAAGTGGTTTCAATGGTTATTGTTATTTTTGTTCTAACTTTGGTCATAAAGCTGTGGAGTGTAGACTCTACGGAAGAAGAAGTGGTGGAAGGCCCAATGACTCAGTCAGATGCTGGACATGTAATCAAGTTGAACATTTTGCTGCCACATGTCACACATTGAGATGCTACACATGCAGTGGGTTTGGTCACAAAGCCCAAGAATGTGCATGTCAAAGAAGTCAACAGAGGAAGAGTCTTTCCTATACATTAGCAAGAACCAGTGAACCTTGGAAGAAGACCAATGCAAGAAGACTTGAAGATCAGAAGACAAAGGCCTGCAGTCAAGGACACTCTCAGGCATGGAGACATGAAGTTGATCAAAGAAGTGTTGAAAGTTCCAACAGCTCAGTCAGGTGTTGGACATGCAACCACGTTGGTCACATTGTTGCATATTGTTGTACGATATATCGCGAGGCTAACCTAGCAGCAATATATTGCCAAAATATCGCCCTATATTTTCAATTATTTTTTGATGATTTATTGTCTATTTTATCGCTATATATCGGCAATATTTTCAAAATATTGCAAATTGAAGGAAAAACATCAGTCGACCCACGGGTTCACTTAGAAAAGCGATTTTTGGGGGTTTTTTGCTCATTTGCAAATTGAAGAGTGTTGGAGGGGAGCCAAGGAGTAGACCATCATTTTGCACTGGGCCAAGGAGGAGAAAACATCTTATTTCTGTTGCCATCTAGCATTGATTTTGTTGAGTGGGGATTCAAATTTGGAATCCAATCACAGTCAACCACAGTTGAAGGTAGGTAAATGAACCTAGTTATAAGTTCTAATTGTTCCAAGGAAAAGTTTGGTCGTTTTGAAATGTAAAAGAGATTTGCCGCTTCAAAATCAAATTTTAATGGATCATTTACCATGGATTTTCCACTTTTTTTTAATTTGTAGCAATCATGTATTCTCAAAAACGTTTTTTCTTGCTCTAGGCCCATTCCTTTCCATACAAAAATACCCATGAATTTTCCCTCTTCAAAACCAAAGTTTTATGGATGAAATCTCATTGATTTGCCATTGTTTCCGTTGTTTGTTTAATTTGCAGCAATGATTTATCCTAAAAATCATTTTTTACATGTTATAGGTTCAAACTTCAAACTTCCTTTCTTCCCAAGTTTCCATACAAACATGCCAAAGGATTTGGATCCGTTCTAGGAGTATGGTGATCCTGTTGATCCTCATAATCGACAAAAGCTTACTTGCAATTTGTGTGGGAAGGAGATGACAGGGGGGAATAAGTAGGTTCAAATACCACCTTGCACAAATTACAAAGCATGAGGTGGATATTTGTAGAAGCTCCACTCCATAAATCATTCATAAGGCCAAGCTCTCAATTGAAAGTATTGGCAATAAGAAAGGTCAAAGCGAGGCTTTGAGGCATGAACTTCGATCAAGAGTAGCAATAGGATCCGGTACAGGCAGACACACTTTAGGGAGAGAAGGGAATACGACCTTCTCCTCACCTTCCACAGTGCCTTCAGCTGCATCTCTTTTCTTTTTTCCAAGATCCACACCTAGTGGACAACCAGGTACAAGGTTAATGGTCAAGATAAAGGAGAAACAAGAAGCAGACAAACTTGTGGGTCGATGTCTTCTATGGAGTGATATTCCATTCAACTTTTCTAGAAACCCATTCTATGTGCATATGCTTGAGACTGTTGCTATTGTTGGCCCGAGGTATAATCCCCACACATATGAGTGTTGATGTATTTGTAACTTCGGAATGTATTCACTTGCATATCTTATATTGTATTTCATTGTACCCCGATGTTCCTATCGAGAGAATCATTAATATAATAAAGTCATGTAAAGTCACAGAGGTTAACCCTCCGTTGTAAGTCGGGGCAATAGTCCCCACAGTTGAGGGGTACTAGGGTTATTAGACTCTCCTACTGAAGTCGGCCTGGTAAGTAACTATCAAGTGGAAAACTAGTATAAATAGAGAGTGAGTCTCTCTATTTGAAAAACACACTCACTCAACTGTAGCACATGAGTGAGAGAAGAGGAGCTCGCACAAGTGAGAGAGAGAACAGTTGTCGGAGATCATCTTTGTGTTTTGGGTTTTACTTTTGCCATTGGTGCTCATTCTATCTCTGAGGAATTTGCGGGGTTTTCTCTTTTATGGTTTCCCCAAGGAAAACTCTGTGTCTCTTGTCTCTTGTGATTATTGTTGTGCATGGTATTCTCTCAGATAAGATCCTAAGATCATATTGACTAAATGATAAAAATCTAACATGGTATTAGAGCTAACCTGAGAAGAAGACATAGTGCAGCTGCAGAAGCTAGGGCTTCTTACTTTTTGGGTCGCTCTCCACAAATCATCAACAAAGGAGGCTAGGCTAACTCTCCATTGAAGGGCGCATCTTTTTATCGAAGCAGAATTTGATTCCGGGCATTTTCAGTTTTTGACCTGTCACTGCTGCAGGAAATTAGGGCTTTTCACGGAAGAGGAATTTTTGAGTGAGCCCAGCATAGGATTGCTCTCCTCCTCAAAATCAAAATTTAGAGACCAAGATCGAAATTTTTTGGTTGGGTAAAACTTCGGGAAAGTCAAACCCTAATTTGACCCCGGACAAGAAAACCCTAAAAGACTAAAACTAGTCATTTTGGTGCATTCGCTATGTTGCCCACCTATTTCGACTAGGTGGCAACTCCATGTACATGAAGATGTACATAGTTGTATAAGTGGTACCTTGGAAAAATCTGAGGATTTTTTTCACTTCTGCAGGGCAATTGCCCCTTTGTAAAACGAAATGTCCGCTCCCCTGCGTGGGAAAATTAATGTAATTATATGTACTAGTATGGGTCATATGATATGGATGCCACACCATGGAACTGGTTGTTAGGGAAGTCCCCTCATCGAGTGTTTTTTCCCTTTCCAATTGATCTTGTTGAATAAACGAGTTTAATCGGTTTGGTTTTTCACTCAAAATCCTCCAAAGTGGTGACGGGCGTTCTACCAGTCAAGTCCATGAGGTGGCTAAGGCTTCAAAGTATGATTCATGACCATGCTAGACATTTGTATAGAGTCTTGCGGAGTTTCGTTGTGTTGTTGTATTTTATTTATTTTTGTAGTTAATTAACTTCACCCCTTGATGGTTAATTAACTCATTTTGATGTAATAATGTAATTGCTCAAGCATGGCATTTTGTAATAGGGGCTATGAATGCAAAGTAAAATTGCTATGAAACCCCCTAAGCCACTGCTTCAAGTCCCATGTCATTCAGATAAGTGGTTGAAGAGATAGACCAATTTTGGTCAGGAGGGGTCTATCTCCCCTAGGGAAATTTTAAATTTTCCTAAGTCAAAAATTCATATTATTTGATTTTGAAGGAAAAAATCAAATAATGCCATGGTAATTTTGTTTGGGGGTTGTTAAGCCTAGGAAAAATTTATTCCAAATTTTTCCACCCCACCATGGCCAAGATATAAATTTTTCAAGTTATTTTTAAATTTTCCTAAGTCAACATGGGGAAAATTTAAAAAATTAAATTGAAAATTTTAATCTAAGGCGAATTTTAATTTTAGCCTAAGTCTAAGGTTAAAAAAAAATTTGGGAGCAAAAGGCCAAGTTTAGAGTCATTATTAAGTGGTTAAAACCCTCACTTAGAGAGGGCGTTAATGTAAAACCCACTCTAAAAGATAGTGCCAAAGTTAAAAGTCCATCAAATATGGTGAGGCGTCAACTTTAAAAGGGAAGACATCATGCTATAGTAGGGCGCTACCATATGATGGAGAGGGCGGCCAAATTTGGAGGCGCCATCAAATGTGGAGGGCGTCACTATATTGGAGAGGGTGCTAGCTTGCAAATAGAGGGGCGCTAATTTGGAGGGCGCCACCATATTTAGTGGGGTGCTAGTGCATTTAAGAGGGCGCTACCATCATTTGGAAGGGCGCCACATGAAGGTCAAAGCTAAATTTGGATGGACGTCCAGCCATATTTGGAGGAGGACCCACATCAAAACTCATCAAAGTGATCTAAAGGTGAAATCTTAGTCAAAACCCTGGATCTAAGGGTGGAAATGCCTAAGACATGGATCAAGCTTCTAAGCCATTGATTGAAAATTAATCTAAGGGTGGAGATTGATTGAGAGGAATAAAAAGTCAAAAACCTAGATCTAGTGGTGGAGATTTAACCTAGATCTAGATCTAATCTCAGCCATTGATCCTCAAGGGGTTGGGGTCTTCCTCAACTATATAATGAGGGTCTCACTCCCTCATTTAACATGATCTCTCATGCTATTGTTACGCTGCCGAAATATTTCTCCACTCAAGCTCTCTTGCTATTGTAATTTTCTTGCCCTAGTTGGGCCATTTAATCAAAGAAATCTTTGGAGGGACATTGTGCTACACTTTCCCATTTTTCATGATCAAATTTTTGTGAGGTAACTTGTATATTTTTAGCTTTGCATTTTTTGTATTAGTCTAGTTAGCTCTCCACAAAGTATTTTGTGGAGAGATTAGAGAGTAGAAGTATTTTTGCTCTCTTTTGTGAATGGTTTAACATTTTTCTTCAAAGTATTTTGCAGGGATTGTTGGACATTCATCTCTAGGCTTACAATTTTTTGCAGATCTAGATTTGTTGCAGGTTTTCCAAGCAAGGATATCTCTCCAAGGGTTTCGTTTCTGCAATTTTTCAATTCGGCCATTTCCTTTTTGCCTTCCTGAAACTGGGTTTTATTCACTGTATAGTGAATATAACCCTTGTTTTAGGGCCCCCATCTATTATATATTAGTATAGGCTTTTATTTCTGCTGTTTAAACACCATTTAGGTGGCTGGAAACTCAGTTTTTAGCCCTCTAAACTTCATATTTCTGTTATATGTTCACTCAGATTTTTTTTACTGTAATATAGTGATTTTTTGGTACTAACTTTTTCTAACAAATTCTTTGAGTTTTCTATGATTTCCAGCAAGTAAAGCTTGCTGGTTTGTGACAGGTTTTGCACAGGTGAAGGGGAGGTGCTGCCCGAATAGGCCCAGAATTACCTCAACTTTCAACCAGTTCAAAAAAGGGGTTCAAACCCTCACCTCTCTCTCTCATTTTCTGATTATTGTAAACCCCAATGAGAGTTTCTCTTGGGGTATTCTGCAAAGTTTTATAAGCACTTGTAACACATATGTAAATAGATTAGGAAGTAAAGTAGATCACTAGTTCTATTCCTTTACCCACCTATCTTTGTGACAGACTACCATCTCTGTCACAAAGATTGAAGTGAGGTTAGTTTACTGTTTTATTCAGTTGTATTTAGTTTACTGTTTTATTTAGTTTACTATTTTATTCATTCACCCACCTATCTCTGTTACAGACCACCATCTCTGTAACAGAGATTGTTGTGAGGTTAGCTTAAGCATTCAGTTTTATTTCACCTACCTATCTTTGTGACAGACCACCATCTCTGTCACAAAGATTGCTGTGAGGTTAGTATAATCAGTTTCCTTTCTACCCACCTATCTCTATGACAGACCACCATCTCTGTCACAGAGATTGCTGTGCGGTTAGGCTTTACTTTTACAGTTTTCTTCCAAGTTTCAATATCTTTAATTTTCTGTTAAAGGAAGTAACCATACAACCCATATATCCTGTGTATCCTCTATCCACTTGTCATCTCCCTTTAGGGACTTCAAGTTGGATACGAAAAACAAGAGAAGTGGGGGCTTAGGTAATTAAAGCAACATTTTCATTTTCCTGCTACAATCTTCACATTTAAATTTTCAGTCCAAGATCAAATACCAGCACCTCCCATAAGGGATATCGCTTGGTGATCTTGTTGATAACTTAAAATTTACATTGCATCTTAATCACCCAAGACTTAAAATTAACCCCTAAAATTTACCAACAAAAACTTCTTTATTTCCTGCTCCTCTACTCGGTTATCACCCTTCGGGGTACTCGCGAGATACGACAGGGGATAGAGAAGTCCTAGTTTAATAGGCATCCATCTTGTTATTTTTTAAGTTAATTAAAAATAGTGACCTCGGAGGCGACTTGGGGTAGTAGACCGTGGGGGGTCTCTAAGCGCTTTGACGTCCTCCTTGTTGAGCACCAAGCCATTGGGGTTTGACCTGTGAGCTACGGGTGGGCTTTGTTCCCACTTTGTTGAGCGCAACAACACTCCCTCTTTGACTTGAGAAGTACTAGATTGGGGTAGTCACACCACCAATTCTAAAACTTAACTTCAAGAAGAAAAACTCTAATAAAATTTACTAAAATAAACCAAGAGACATTGCAAAACCGGTTCTACAACACTTTTTATTTCAGCACTCCAGCGTTGCACTACAACTCTTTACTTTCAGTATCATTTATTTTTCTGTTTCATTTACTTTCAGTTCTGCAATTGTTATGTGGTGAATGCTTAACTGCTTGAAGTCTTTCCATTTTTCTTTAATTTACTGCTGGTTTAATAATCTGCACTCAAAGCATTTTTCTGCTATATTGTAAATCTTGTTCATTTGTTTATATTGATAAATCATCTGTATATTGCTTAATATCTTGGTTCCTTATTGTTTATAATTGTATCATTCATTCATCGCGTTATACAACACCTGAGCTGTAGTTTAATTATAACTTAAATCTCAAATTCATTTGTAAGTTTATAAAGTTGTAATCTACCTTTAGACTCCATTTGTAATAGGCACTAGTCTTTTTTTTTATCTCAAGGTCTGCTTGTCATTAAAGGAAATCTATGCATTTGCATGCTGCTTGTCATTCCTTAGATATTATAAAGTCTTAGCCTTAGTCTTAATAAAAGATCCCATTAATTAATTTGTAATTAATTAATAAATCTGAAACTTAGCTTTCCTGTAGGGACTACCCCCCTTGGCTCTGTTCGGATCTTGCCTAAACGGATGAGTTGTGGACTGTGGTGATAGTGGTCCCCAGCTCTCAATTGCCCCCAAGGACACACATAGCAGGTTGTGACTTTCCTGTGTCTTAAAGTGTGAATTAGGCGGCAACACGCTATATCTAGATATTGGAGAATCCTCAGGAGCCGAAACTTTTACAAGCCAAACATAAATTCTTGATGTACCCTATGTAAAAGTTTCAGCCTCATATTCGCTATATTCTAGGAGATATGATTCCTTCAAATCAAGGTTCCAACCTATCCCAGGATTCATCCCTAAATAGGACACCTTGGGAGAATTGCCATATCTCAGGCTACAAAGGTCCAAATGAAATTTCACAAGATGTTCTAGATAGGGCACAGACTGTACTTTCTGTTGTAAAAGTTTCAGACCCCGAAGGCGAAACAGTGACACGTGGCAATCTGTACAAGTTCTCTATGTTGAACAGTCCTGAAACAAGTCACCTTGGGAAAACTCCCATAAGTCCCAATTGGTGAAACCAATTTTGCTCAAACCTGTGGTATTGGAAATAGGACAAACGTGGCTACCTCCATACAAAATTTCAGACACAAGGGAACAATATTTTCGGATATACTGCAGAAACAATATCACACATTTCTGCAGAAGAAATTGGAAAACTAGGACTTCCTGTTCTGGGAGCTTCCCTCCATTGTTTTCAGAAAAGGAGTACATTGGACAGCTTGCTTTGAAGAGGCCCATCTTTCTATCCAATCAAATCTGAAAGATTCCAAGTTTTGAAAATTAGGGTTTCTCTAACAAACCCTAGATCAGCCAGCTCCGGAACCAAGATGGACACCTCATATCGGTAAGATCTAAATTTTTGCTATTTACATTTGAGGTTCTCATTTCAAAATGACTAATCACACCAGCTTGATGACAAGCTTGATGAAGCTAACAACTTCCAAGCAGGGAAGTATGAAATCTCACTGGTTCTTGAAGAAAATCAATTGGACACCTACATAAGTGGAGATGAGGCTAAAGCCTTACACAAGAAGAGCTTGGTCAAGGCCAAGAGGATTATTGCTAATTCTATCAAGGATCACCTTATACCACAAGTGTCTTCCCTAAAGATGCCTAAAGATATGTTTGATTCCTTGACCAAGCTATTTGAAGGGAAGAATATAAATCGAAAGAAGTATAGGAACTCCGTGATCCTTGAAGAAATTGACTTAGATCAGTATTTTAGTAAAGAAGTTATAAGATCCAGAGGGAGATGAGGCTAAGGCTAGAGCCAAGAGAATTATTGCAGATTCTATTAAACATCATCCCATTCCTCATGTAGAACCAAAAGGAAGTGTTCGATGCTATAATGAAGCAATCGAAGAAGAATAAGATATTGTTATAACCACCTTGAATGGCCTCCCATGATCATGGGATTCATTCATTCGAGGAATGTGTGCCAGAAGGAAGTGATTACCTTCAGAAGACTCTAGGAAGAGCGAAAACAAGAATAAGCTCAACTCATAATAAGAGAAGAGAAAATGGGAGCAACTGAAGATCAAGCTCTCACGATCCAAAGAAGATCCCTCAAGCAATGAGGAATACGAAGGACTCAACTCTTGAAGAACCTCTTATCCATCTTAGCATTTGGATAAGAAATGATGTTGTTATGAATGAAGAAGATGATGAAGTTGAAGGCTCAAGAAGGAGTCTACCCACGAAATGAATAAAGATAAGTATTCAATTGTCATTTCATGATATTATTTTGTTATGCATTTTTTTATATTCAGTTGATGTGTTATGGATGATAGAATGTTTGCATTAACGAAAGTATACTACCAATATGCATGTGATGGGTAAGTAGCCCATGGTGCTATACAACTCTCCATTGCTACTTATCTAGAATGAAACCTCTTTGCTAACATATTGGATTAGTGCACAATCTCAATGATGTCATGGTAGAGATGGAAGGCATCTAAAAAGTTTCCGTGAGATATGGATGAATGTTGTATTGGCTAAAATAGTTGCATGATTATATCTTTATGCATAAGATTTTTCCATTATGAATATGCCTTATGAAATGTTTCTAACCATACATCTAATGCATTTGACTCGTAGGCAAGATCGCGTACAATCACCTACAAGAAAAGAAGGATGAGACTGGTTCCGAAGAACAAGTGACGACATTTCGAGAAATAATCTAAAATGAAGAATGATGACTAGAATACGATGTCGAAGACCTGAAGGGAAGTCCGTATTATCTTCCATATGGATCTACAAGATCCAGCATGTCGTAGACGGAAACATCGTGGGATACAAGGCAAGATTCGTCGCACAAGGCTTCTCACAGGAAGAGGGCATAGACTACGAAGAGACATTTGCATCCACTAGGAGTTGAGACACATGACAGCCAGACTCATGTGTGCAAATGAAAGAAGGTCGGCCTTATACGAGCTCAGAAGGCACCCATGGGATAACACATACATGAGGAGCTTGAAGATCACCTAGAGTGATGAAGATCTTAACCTTTGCTACAAGGTTGAAGATGAAATCCTATAGAGGATGACAAGCTAATAGATGGGTGTGAGAAGAACTTTTGAAAAGGTTCAAGATAGAGGATCTTGGTATCCAGTGACCCTAGACGGATACATAGAAAGATTAGTAGCAGAGGAAGCTACTTGTCACTCCAGTACATAATACATAGAGTACGAAAGGCAAAGGGAGAATGATGCTCCACTTCAGAGGGAGTGACTGCAGAAGATCCTGAGGTTCGACATGATACGACGAGATGGACAGCTTCCTAACTAGCTTGGGATTTACCAAGAGTAAAGCGGATTCCAACCTTTACTTCAAGGTTGAGAGAGGAAACCCAGTGATACTCCTACTGTATGTAGATGACCTATTTGTGACAGGTGAGGATGGGTTGATTGCTGACACAAAGAGGAAGCTTGCTGTCGAGTTCGAGATGAAAGACTTGGGTATGATGCACTACTTTCTAGGCATGGAGGTGTGGCAGAATGCAGATGGAATCTCCCTGGGACAAGGGAAGTATGCAATAGAGATCCTGAAGAGGTTCGGGATGATGGACTACAAGGCCATGACGACACCTATGGCATCGAACCTGAAGCTATTGAGTGATGCTTCATCAGAGTCGGTTGATTCTACGATGTATCGTCAGATGATTGGGTCTTTGATGTACCTGACGAATACGAGACCAGATATTTGCTTTGTTGTGAACACATTGAGCCAATTCCTGACGGATCTGAAACATGTTCACCTGATTGCTGCAAAGCATATTCTGAGGTACCTGAAGAGTACAGTTGATTATGGGCTCAAGTATGAGGCGAATCAAAAGATTAACCTGGAAGGTTATGTGGATTCGGATTGAGCAGGAAGTGCCATTGATAGGAAGAGCACTTCGGGGTGATGCTTCAGTATGGGATCAGGTGTGATCTCCTGGTTTAGCAAGAAGCAATCCTGCGTGGCACTGAGTATAGCCGAAGCAGAGTATGTCGCAGCTTGTTCAACTAGTTGTGAGGCAGTGTGGCTGAGGAAGCTACTATTTGATTTATTTGATCTCCAGCTGGATGCTACTTGTATATATTGCAACAACCAGAGTTGTGTGAAGTTGTCAAAGAATCCGGTGTTCCATGACAAGTCGAAGTATATCAAGATCAAATATCACTATATCAGGGATATGGTACAGAGAGGAGCAGTGAAGCTCCAGTATGTTGCGACGGACGAACAGATAGCTGATGTGTTGACCAAGCCATTTTCCAGAGTGAAGTTTGAGTACTTCAGGGAGAAGCTTGGTGTTCTCCAGATCGAGGTTCCTTCCAAGGGGAAGTGATGAGTCTGTGTGCCCTTCTGACATGGTTGCGGGATGTGTTCCCCACATGGTCAGATGTAAGTGCAGAGCCCTTCTGACATGGTTGCGGGATGTGTTCCCCACATCGTCAAATGTAAGTGCAGAGCCCTTCTGACATGGTTGCGGGATGTGTTCCCCACATCGTCAGATGTAAGTGCAGAGCCTTTCTGACATGGTTGCGGGATGTGTTCTTCCCATGGTCAGATATAAGTGTTGTAGAAGATGAAGACCTACATGGAGGCTAAGCCTACAACCAGCATGAAAAAGGGTTGGCTCTATAGAACTTCCTATGACGAATAGAATTGAGAGATAGCACCATTTGCTCGAGATAGCGGAAGCAGTGATGATGATGATGATCTAGCCTGATGATGATCCAGCTTGATGACGATCTAGTTTTGATGATGATCCAGAGACGAAGACTTGTGCTGATGAACTGTGTCAAGAGAATACCTTCCTAGTTAAGAGGGAGTGTTGATGTATTTGTACCTTCAAAATGTATTCACTTGTATATCTTATGTTGTATTTCATTGTACCTCGATGTTCCTATCGGGAGAATCATTAATATAATAAAGTCATGTAAAGTCATAGAGGTTAACCCTCCATTGTAAGTCGGGGCAATAGTCCCCACAGTTGAGGGGTACTAGGGTATTAGACGCTCCTAGTGAAGTCGGCCATGGTAAGTAATTGTCAAGTGAAAAACTAGTATCAATAGAGAGTGAGTCTCTCTATTTGAAACACACACTCACTCAACTATAGCGCATGAGTGAGAGAAGAGGAGCTCGCACAAGTGAGAGAGAGAACAGTTGTTGAAGATCATCTTTGTGTTTTGGGTTTTACTTTTGCCATTGGTGCTCATTTTATCTCAGAGGAAGTTGCGGGGATTTCTCCTTTATGGTTTCCCCAAGGAAAACTCTTTGTGTCTCTTGTCTCTTGTGATTATTGTTGTGCATGTTATTTTCTCAGAAAAGATCCTAAGATCATATTGACTAAATGATAAAAATCTAACAATGAGGAGTTGAGAGGGCCCATCCTTGATAATGAAAAGGTTGATTGCACTCGTAGGTTGCAGGAGCTTCGAGATTCATGGGAGGTTAAGATGCACTGTGATGTCAGATGATTAAACCAATGCGAAGGGTAAGACCTTCTCAATTTCTTGGTTTTTATAAAATTTGTGGATGCATCTGCACTAGTCAAAGATGCAACACTACTATGTCAGTTGTTGGATGGGTTCATCCAAGAGATAGGTCCGCAACATGTTGTCCAAGTCATAACGGACAATGTTGTGAATTATGTGGCTGTTGGCAAGATGCTTATGGATAGGTATCCTACATTGTTTGGAATCCTTGTGAAGCTCATTGTATTGACTTGATTTTAGATGATATGGAAAAAATTAATTTTATCAAGGATGCCTTTGTTTCAGCAAGAAGCATCACCAAATTTATATACAATCATGGATACGTGCTTACCCTGATGAGATAGTTCACTGGTGACAAGGAGTTGGTGTGTCCTTCCATCACACGCTTGCCACTAATTTCATCTCTCTTCAGTCTCTCCTGACTTCCATGTAGAACTTGTTCGCTATATTCCTTTCAGCTGAGTGGCATGCTTTATCAATTAGCACTAAACCGGAGGTACGAGCATTTAATGAACAAACCGTATAGTGCACAAATCCCGAAAAAAATTTGTATTGCTCAGCATGTGTGGGAGGCACTGAAACCAAGGCAGCTGATATTTAATTTATGTTGATCTGTACAGGCTGCACAGAGCGGTATAGAGGCCGTACATGTCATACAACAATTTTGGGCATGTTTTCTGAGTTGGTCATGAAAAACGAGGTGCATTTATTCCTGAATTTAATGCTGTAATTTTTGCTGAGAATTGCCTGTGGGCTCATAAATAAATAAAATCTCATTGAAAAGTTTTCCATTCGAGATATTTCCAAGGTCATTTCCCATAAATTAACGTGTCAAATGTATGTGATGCTTTTGATTCCACTGTGCATATCGTTGAGTAGATTCAATGTGTTTACATTCATGAATTGCATATTTGGAATGTGTTAGATTTTTGTGCAAATAAATCTGGGTTTATCAATTTATTGGAAGTGTAAATAGTTTATGGGTCTAAGAGAAAATTTCAACACCCTTTTGCAAGATAAGAAGGTTCATGTTCCCAAGAGTGAAATTGTCTAACAAGCACTTTCAGCACTAGTACATTTCACTTTAATTTCAGCTATCAACACTTGCATTACTACTTGAGTGAGTTGCAATAAACTTAATGTTTCTTGTTTCAATGCAATCATTAGATCTTTACCATTTATCACTTAGATTAATAATTCGCACTTGTTCAAGTAATTATGTGTTGATAATATCTCATTACATCTTTTAATTCACTTAGGATCATATGTTCTTAATGAATGAGATCACAGTGTACTAAGCAACCCTCCCCTATTTGTGTGGATCACTTTGAATTCATCTTGGCTAGGAATCACTCTACTCATCTTCTCTTATCCATTTAGGAGACACAAATTTAATTTCTCACAATTTCCTTAACTCCTCGTAGCTATCAAATCAAGTGTATTACCTTAAACTTCTTAATCATCTTGATTCACGTGGTCTTCCTACAAATTAAATAGGTTAGTACTTGGGAAATCTAGCCCACCTTGCATTGTACTTTTTTTAGGCTATATGTGGAACCTCTAGTTAGTATCATGAAAAGCTTAGTTGGGGACACCACCCGTGGTTAGTCTAGATTTCTTTTAGGAGTCTAGGAGACGTAAAGAAAGAGAGGCCTACCTGTGTGACACTTGGGGGTAGATCTTTCACATTTTGCTGACTTAGCAATTGATTTTCCTTGCAATCGTAAGACTACTAGATTTTGCAACAACAATTACCAAGGTGATCAATGCAATGCAAGGATTGTGGTGAAATAAGAGTGTAGGCAGAACCTAAACTCTCTCTCTCTCTCTCTCTCTCTCTCTCTCTCTCTCACACACACACACACACACACGCTCCCTCTCTTTGTCTTTTTTCTAGCCTTCTAAGGTCCTATGGGTAAAGGAGTGTCGGATACTATAGCTCTTTGATATATTTGCAAGGTCCAACAATAGTACTCAGCCCGATCTCTCAAGGGTCTAAGGAAACTTGAACTTGCCCTAAGTTGTACTACCCAACTACCCAAGTACTAGAGAATAATCTTCCTTACTGTTGTGCTCGGTGCAACTATAGCAACAAGACGATTTATAGAATTATCCAATGTTAGTTTCGAGTCACCTAGGGGACTTCCAATATACTGGAGGGTGCATGGAAGTGAAATTTGTTAGTTTTTCTAAGTTATTTTCCTTAGGATCTTTATCTAAAAGAATAACAAGCACAACAATACATCAAAGATATATAAGAGACACAAGACACTGAGATTTTCATCGAGGAAACCATAAAGGAGAAAACCTCGCAAACGTCCTCAGAATAGTTCTGTCACAAAGATAAGATGACAAGATAGAATAACCCAAGAACAATATCTCTGCAGCAACTCTATGCCCCTCCTCTTCCTCTCTCTGCTAAAGTGCACATGAGAGAGCAAGTGAAGTGTGTGACGAATGAGGAGGGAGCCTCTCTATTTATATTCTTCCGTTGAGTTAGTTAACTCAACCACTAGGTCACCCAGGTTACTTGTGGGGCTGACCTACTTAAGAATACACATAAATACATTTTATTTTATTTAACGTGGGGACTATTGCCCCAACTTACAATGGAGGTTTTACCTCAATGACCATACACAATGATGACATCCCGTAAAGGGTAACACACATCCCCAATGCGGGTACAACAACATACAATGATAATATACATCAGAATATCTTCTGAAGTTACAAATACAACAACACTCCCTCTTAACTAGGAAGGTATTCTCTCACCACAGTCATCACCACATCTAGTCATCGTCACTGAGTCATCATCGTCGTTGCTGCCATTGTTCTCATCTTGCCCAATCTGTCGCATCTATCTGTCATAGGAAGTTTCTATAGAGCCAACCCTTTTTCATGCTGGATGTAGGCCTAGACCTCATCTAGGCCTTTAAGTCATCAAGTAGGTATAGCTCAGGACTTATTACATTGCCTTTGCAAAACCTGAAGGAGCATCCCAGGACTAATTATATGCCTTTGCAAAACCTGAAGGATCTCCCAAGACTGATTATATGCCTCTACAAAACCTGAAGGAGCATCCTAGGACTGTTTATATGCCTCTGCAAAACCTGAAGGATCTCCCAGGACTGATTATATGCCTCTACAAAACCTGAATGAGCATCCCAAGACTGATTATATGCCTCTGCAAAACCTAAAGGATCTCCCAAGACTGATTATATGCCTCTACAAAACCTGAAGGAGCATCCCAGGACTGATTATATGCCTCTGCAAAACCTGAACGATCTCCCAGGACTAATTATATGCCTCTGCAAAACCTGAAGGAGAATCCCAAGACTGATTATATGCCTCTGCAAAACCTGAAAGATCTCCCAGGACTGATTATATGCCTCTTGCAAAACCTGAATCCCCTACTACGATCTCTTCATCTTCAGATCATCTCATCGTCACACAGAGCACAGCCCAGATGTACACATCTCAACCATACTGGAACAACCACAGCCCTTACATCTGCACCATGGGAGGACACACCTACCACCATGTGAGAAAGGCTCTCGTGCATCTACATCTTCTAGACTCATCACCTCCCCTTGGAGGAAACCTCGATCTGAAGTACACCAAGCTTCTCTCTGAAGTATTCAAACTTCACTCTGGCTAATGGCTTGGTCAACACATCAACTATCTGCTCGTTCATCGCAACATACTGGAGCTCCACTGCTCCTCTCTGCATCATATCCCTGATATAGTGGTACTTGATCTCAATGTGCTTCGACTTGTCATGAAACACTGGGTTCTCGGATAACTTTACACAGCTCTGGTTGTCACAGAAGATACAAGTTGCCTCCAACTGGAGATCAAACAAATCAGACAGTAGCTTCCTGAGCCATACTGCCTAACAACTGGCCGAACAAGCTGCAACATACTCTGCTTCGACTGTTCTCAGTGCCACGCAGGACTGCTTCCTACTAACCAAGAGATCATACCTGATCCCATACTGAAGCGACACCCCAGGTGCTCTTCCTATCTACGGCACTGCCAGCCCAGTCTACAACATAACCCTGCAGGTTAACCTTTTGATTTGCATCATATCTGAGCCCAGAATCAATTGTACCCTTTAGGTACCTTAATATATGCTTTGCAGCAACCAGGTGAACTTGTCTTGGATCCGTTAGGAACTGGCTCAAATTGTTCACAGCAAAGCATCTGTCTGGTCTCGTGTTTGTTAAGTACATCAATGAGCCAATCATCTAACGATACATCGTGGCATCAACCATCTCTAATGAAGCATCACACAGTAGCTTCAAATTCGATGCCATAGGTGTTGTTATCGCCTTGCGGTCCAATATTCTGAATTTCTTCAGAATCTCCACTGCATACTTTCTTTGACCAAGGAAAATCCCATCCACATTCTGCCACGCCTAAGAAGTAGTGTATAATCCCTAGTTCTTTCATCTCGAACCCTATAGCAACTCTCCTTCTTGCATCTTTAATGAGTTCATCTTCGCTTGTCAGTAACAGGGCATCGACATATAGCAGGAGCATCACTGGTCTTCTGCCTTCAACCTTGAAGCAAAGGTTGGGATCCACTTTACTCTCAGTAAAGCCTAGGGCCATCAATAAGTTGTCCATCCTGCTGTACCATGTCAAACTTGAATATCTTCCGCAGTCACTCCCTCTGAAGCGGAGCATCATTCTCCCTCTGCCTTTCGTACTATATGTATTGCAACATTTTGTTCTGGAGTGACAAGTAGCTTCCTCTGCTACTGATCTTCTATGTATCCATCTAGTGTCACAGGATACCAAGATCTTCTATCTTTATCTTTGTTGAAAAGTTCTTCTCGCACCCATCTGTGAGCTTGTCATCCTCTATAGGATTTCATCTTCAACCTTGTAGCAAAGGTTAAGATCTTCATCACTCTAGGTGATCTTCAAGCTCCTCATGTAACTGTATGTGCTATACCATGGGTTCCTTCTAAGCTCATACAAGGCCTTCTTTAATTTGCACACATGAGTCTGCATGTCATGTGTCTCAACTCCCAATGGTTGCTCTATGTACACTTCCTCCCTGACTACACCATTCAAGAATGTTGTCTTGATGTCAGCTGGTGTGTCTCCCATTGCATACCTGCACGTTTGGATCTAATGAAGTGTACCTCGCAACTGGTGCAAATGTCTCCTCGTAGTCTATGCCTTCTTTCTGTGAGAAGCCTCGTGCTACAAATATTGCCTTCTATCCCACGATGCTGCCATCTACTGCATGCTAAATCTTGTAGATCCATATGGAAGACACTACGGACTTCCCTTCAGGTCTCGGCACCGCATCCTAGACATCATTCCTCTTGATCAACTAGTACTCTTGATCATAGTCTCCTTCCCTTTGTACACCTTCCGACATGGTCATCACCCTTGGTGGGGTCCACACGTCCTAGCATTCATCATTTTGGGCATTTTATTCTATTATTGACGGGCCACGATTTGGTGACTTTGGTCACTTTATGATATACTATTTGATGTTGTGCCTTGGGGTCATGCTAGTGAAGGATATGTTACACCTCCTAGCCCCACCATGTGTTATGCCATATCTCCTAGTCATATTTTATGTGGTACTTCTCTCTTGGGTGCTTTAGTAAGTGTGTCCCCTCTATTTTTGAGTTGATACATGTATGATGTATCCGGCTAATCTTAGTCGTTGATTAGATTGATGTATCTTTTGATCCTAGCCATTGATGTTTTTGGATATAGGTATTTTGTAATAGAGAGATCTATATATTGAGATGCTCTCTCATTTGTAGAGGGACCTTTCACTCTTGGATTCTTGGATAATAAAAGTATTTTGGCAAAAACTCTCGGAAGCTTTGTCGAATGTCTTGTATGAATATTGGAAAGTCTTTTTCTCTCTAGCATTCTTGTGGATCTATGCTTTTCTAAACCATTTTTGCAGGGTGTCGTCCTCTTGGTGAAGGTAGTGATTTGATGGGGGCACTATTGTGACTGAGCTCCATAGCATTTTCTCAAGTCACCTTTGGTTCAGGGAGTATATTGTATCTTGCAATCATCTTGATGCTCTTTGATTCATTCTTCATCATTTGTTTCTTTCTCTTTGCAAATTGACTTTTACTTTGTAGATCTATTTTACAGGAAAAAGGTGCATTGGGCATCTTGGAGGGATAGCGATTTCACTTGGGAACGCATGGAAAACACTCGTAATTGATCGAAGAGGGAAGACAATCATCCTACTTGATGGTCGCAAGCATTTCTAGGTACGTTTTGCTTGTATTTTATTTTTATGGGGTCTATTCCAATTGTCACAACAAAACCCTCACCTTTTAGATTTGATAGATCGGGCAATCTTCCAGCGATAATACTGAAAACACAAGTCCAAAATAATTAATAAACCCTAGATATGAAGTTTGAATCCAAACCGACTCCATTTACCCCCGGATCTAGCACTAGTCACTTGTAGGCAAATCGCCCTCCTGGGTTCTTAGTTATTTTTCGAGATCTATCAGTTGGTTATTGCTTGAACCCTCTCAAAATCATTAGATCTATCATCAAGCATCATTCCTAGTGTCAAATCATCCTTAATCTACTCTTTTAGGTCCACATAGTAATTATTTGCCTAAACCCTAGGTGGATCTAATTTGGGTATCTTTAGTTGGCACTAGATCTATCTAGATCTATTCTCATAAATTCATTGTGGTACATTTTTACTTAGGTTGAGTATCTCTTCTTTGCCATAAGCCTCCTCAACTTGGTCCTAAGCCCACCTGCCACAGACCTTTCCCTAGATCTAGATCTATGTAAAATTTCCTATAAAATTCAAACTAGGGCTAAACAGTATATTTAATTGTTACTGAAAAACCACACATGAATTTCTTTTACTAGTATTGCAGCGGAAAGTAAATACTGAGAAACATCCACAACATCACATAAATATAGACACAGTGTTTTGGGTATGGAAACCCCCGGATAAAACCCAAGATGGGAAAACCAGTGCAGCAGTCAGATATGAAATTTATATTAAGAAGATATGAAACAATTACAACCAGCAGATAAATTCACCCAACCTGGCGAAATGAAACCTCTTCTAAATCACTTAGCAACACCCAGCAACAAGGTACGACCAAACTTCGCAGTTGTACGGCCCTTGCATCAGCAGTACGGTCCTCTTGCGTCAACATACCGAATCCGTACAGTGCTGACATCGGCTGTACGGAATCGTACGACAGCTGTACGACCTTCCTGCTATGTACGGTCCTCCTCCTCTGTGTGATCTGTACGGTCCCTGCTCAGGTTGATACTCCAGCGAATCCTCTGGGTGAGTGTCCCTCCGGCTTCTCAGCAAACTTCTCCTTTTGACTTTTCTCTGTCTGTATCTCTCCTGTACATCTGTCCTCTCCACCAATCTCCTTTTAACTCAATGGCTAAGCAAAAACCCTAACCCTCACTATGGATCAATGGATGTAATCCTCCGGTGAGATCAATGGTGAAGATTAGATTAGCCATCACTTAAATATTTCAATTTTCACTTTATAAAAGTGATTCGACTAAGTCAAAATCAAATTAGAATAATTAATGTATTTTCCTAAGTGAAAACTTAAGAAAATCACATTAATACATTTGGCTTCCTGCTTAATGTCTTCGTAGCATGCAAGGACACATGCAATGCTAGAAGACCTTCCTTGTTGCCACTTTCTAACACTAATTTGGGTATCTTTAGTTGGCACTAGATCTATCTAGATCTATTCTCATAAATTTATTGTGGTACATTTTTACTTAGGCTGAGTATTTCTTCTTTGCCATAAGCCTCCTCAACTTGGTCCTAACCCCACCTACCACATACCTTTCCCTAGATCTAGATCTATCCACTCAAGATCTAACTCTTGTGTCCATTATTTATCCCTTAGAGTGCTTTGAGTGGGTTCGCTAGCCCTCATAGGCTAGTAGGGCCTCCCCCTTGATCTTGCTCCTAGCTTGGTCTAAAGTGACAAGAGCCTGTCCAGTGTGACAACTACCTTCTTACAATAGTGGATGAGGCCCTTGCGGTGTCACTTGGTTAGCTACCCTACCTCTACCGTCCCGGATAGGATATCTTTGGTGGTAGGTACACTTTGAGTGATAACAGGTACCTAAGGTTAATTAATGTGATTAGTTCTATTTCTTCGTTGGCTTTAATTAGTCACAATAAAACCTTAGAAAACCCAAAGCTAGATACTTTAATTAATACATCACATAAAAGTACAATTATGAACACCTCTAAACATAGGGAGACCCTAAGTTGATGGGCTCCCACTCCATTAAATACGTAAGTGTTAATTAGTTTCCTTATTATCTTAGTCAATTATCCTTTTAATCATCAATAAGAGGGAGGGCATCATCTTATGAGCTTTATTTTACTTGCTAGGCACAAAATACTCCACCAATACTCATCATGAAGACGTGAGAACACATCACACCATACCTACCAACCAACCATCATTGCCACCACCCGACCATCAAGAAGCAACAACTCCAAGCAAGGAGACAAATGAACCACTTTCCCATCCAACTGTCTATCGATGAAAATCTTGCAAGCTTGAGATATGTGAAAATTTTCACAAGTGATGTGATGAAAATCACATTGTAGTAATATGTTGCAACATGCCTCAACACCCATTCTTTGGCTCAATGGCCTCCTCACACACAAACAATTGTCACTACACCAAGTTTTTCCACACTCCAACCCAACTCTCTTCAAGGGCATCTTATTTATCTTTACCCGAACTCTACTCTCCACCTCAATTGTGGTGACTCTCTGCCTTCCTTGACTATAACTATTGTCATTGCCCTTAAATACCTCATCTACTTGGCCTGACCCATAATGATTGTCTTTCGTCTTCATGCGCATGATGCTTCACCTTCCATGTGTGTTGTTTTGACTTCCCTCATGCATCCTTCTCATGCACACATGGTGTGCTTTCTCTTCTCTGCATCGCCTCGTCATGTGCTTCTCCCTTTCCATGCACTTGCACCATAGACAATCTTCATATGCACCTAAACATTATTTCAATGCACTTCCTCCTTCAAGTGTCCTTGGACTCTGCTACACGTTCCTTTCCCTTGCACCTTTCTGCATGTTTGATCTATGCATAACTGCTACTGCATCATTTAACCACCTAGCATTTACCTTATCATATTGGTCATATGACTAACAAAAAATATCCATCTGTTATGAAACATAACGAAACAATATAGCTGGTCACATAATAAATGTGGTTCCAACACCATAAGCCTCTTCTTAAATACCCTAGAAGAAGTGCCTCTTCATGCATTCCAAGACAGAGCTACATGGATGTTAAGCAAATGCCTAGCTTCCACTGTTTAGTCGTATTTTATCCAAATTGAAGCTAAATGTGTCTTATCCTGTAATGTTGTGGGCACTTTAATTCAAAATTGAATCATCCAGAAAAGAGTCTAACCCAGAAATTTATGTATATAATTATATAATAAATGAAATTGATATTTGTAACAAACGTCACATCTGTGTTTCCTCAAAGAGATAACTAATTTCTACATTTTCCTCTTCCTACAAAAACAATTTTTGTTTCTTTCTTTTCAAAAGAAGATCGGTGGAAACATTGGAAATAAATTTACAGCCAGAGAATATAGAAGCAACTATAAACATGAAAGGAGAGTTTACTCAATTAACAGAGATACCAAATGAACAGAGAGAATAAGAAACACACTTTTGATACGTAGAACCAACAACATTCAATCCTGCTGTATCAGCTAGCTGCGACAACTCATGGAGTGACTCTTCAATACCAAAGAAAGCATCATTTACATTCCGAACAATGCCAATAAGGTAGGCTCTCTCTTCAAAGACCTGCAGTTTACCAATGACAAACACCTCTATGAATTAAACATTGCCATAAGTATGATTTAATGTGGAGGAGAACAACACAGAAAATACCAAGCCACTATAAAAAGGCCATCATTTCTGACATCCATGTAAGATTAAAATCTGCAGACGGAAACGGAAGTTACGAACTAGTATAATGGGAAAATTGGTACAACATTAAATTGTTTTGAGAATGATAAACATCAAATACATAAATAAAAAATAACAATCTACAATACTTGTAATATGCATACATCAAGCAATTTTCTGTTAAAATTTGACTTCTTTCTTCAAAACTGAAAGTGTGAAATTCAAAAGTCACAAAACAATGTTCAAAAAATGATAAATTTCCTCTCCCAACATGACAAACATAAGAAATACTGAGCTCTTGCATGTAAGGAAAATACCCAAGTGATATACCAGTGAAGGCAACATCAAAATGACTCATTTTTATTCTGGGCTCATCTATAGTACCTTGTATAAGGACGAAAGAATGTGTGGTAAACATTATTGCCAAGTAAATATAGTTTTTTGAGTAACAAAGATTCAGGAAGCTTGGGAAGGCTGAAATTCTAAAGTCGTTGCTATTTACATATGAAAAAAATCCATCAATTATGGAGCCTACCAAATTAAAGAGATATGGCATTTAATGGAAAACACCCTTTTTCCAAAAAGAGAATATTAAGCTATTTAAATTTCAGAAAAAAAGAAATATTGAGTTGTAAGATTAAGAAAAGAATAAGAATACTTTAAATAGTCAGAATGGTATCTTTTATTGGCTTGATTTATGGGACCCTCGAACCAGGCCATGGAAAGAATGGAGATCGCATGCTCAGGAGTTTGGGCTCATAGATTTTGATCGTCCTTCAATCATGGAGTTGCATGCTCTTATTCTAGATTCCAAGTTTAAAATCAATATCAGGATGCTTGGACCTTTTTGGAGAGATTGGGAGTGGAGTTTTGGTATACCACTTACCTTGTACACTTAGAAAGAAGCTTAAACAACAAATAAGATAATTAGTAACAATATATGCTCAAGCTTAGCTAATTGAATTCACTTCTAAATTGCAATCTTAGATTCAATAGCAATGAAACAAGACAATATACCAAATCCACAATAATAACACTTTAGCAACATGGAATTAGCAATTATGTCTTACTTATTTTACTAAATCAATTAGATCTCTTCGATTAAGTGCATCAACTATTGACTTAGCAAAAGGTAGCGACAACCACTTGTTAGATAGATCTAAATGCCAAGACACAATTAACATTAGATAATTAGCTAATAGTGATTAAAGCTCAAATCTTAGTGGTTAAAACCACTGAAAATTTCCTCCTTGTGCTTATGATTGATTTCTTTAGGTGTTAAAAGAAAGAAACTCAATTCTTAAAATTACTAAAAATAGTAAAATTGCAAAGTTTTGAAAATTATAACTAGGAATATTACTAAAAATAACTCTTTTACTTATCAAATTCTCCCAACTTACTGCTTCGGATTAAAGTACATATTGCTGGAAATTGCAAAAAATTGCAGCAAAGTAATTCTGTCTAATTATGTAGTAAAACAGTGAAAATTTCCAGAATTATTAAATCTGGAAATTTTCCTATCTTTTAGGAAATTTCTAGATTGCATAAATTGCAGTAAATACCTCAATTAAATTCAAAAGTAGTGTTTGTTGCCGCCTAATTCGCACCTCGGGTAACGTGGCAGAAATCTTCAAGCCACTGGGTGCGACCTTGGGGGCAAGCTCGAGCCAAGTGCTGTCACCTGACACTCCAACTCCTCCGTCTAGGCCAACTCCTAGCGAAGCCAAGGGGGGTGGACCCTAATTAAAAATAAATCTAAGGTTGTTTCTAACTATGAAAGCAGGAAACACAGATTTTCTAGGAGTTTTAAAATGGAATGAAATTAGAGATTACAAATTACTGCAAGTAAGATTTACTTTAGCAACCCTTAGTTCAAATAGATACACCACATTCAAGAGTCAAGACACATTGCAGAATTAACTTATGCAAAACATAACAAAATAGATCAATGCCATAATGAAAAGAGTGCTTTGCAAATTGTGGGTTGCTAATGTAGTCTCAGTGAAAGTATTGCAATGTCTGGGTTGGTAAATTTTAGATTATTAGATGAATAATTAAAGGAGTGGATAAATTCTTGGTTGGTTTTATTAATGTGGTAATTATCTAGATTATTAGCAAGGAGGGGGATTCTCGATATACCACGAAGGTACAAGGAATATATCCAAACTCACAAAGTGTGGTAGCACACAAGGAAATGTGGGTTGAATGGAGTCACAAGGGGATGTTCAACACTACACCAACAAGGATGTAGCCTAACGGGGCCCCACGATCGCTTTTCAGTAGTTCCTACTTCCTCTGTACAATTTCCCCACACGAAACAAAACGCAACGCTGGATTTTCGTTGTTTGAGAGATTGATTACAAGTGAAACTGCAGTGGAAGTAGAGCATACGTGGATGAAGGCCTTGTTAATTTTAAATATTTTTTAACAAGGTTTTCTAATAAAAAGATTTAAATCCCAAGAACCTTTTTCCAGGCTCAGTACTCAGGCAAGCCATTATCCATGAACCGTACTCGGGAAAGCAAGGGGGTTTATTTCAAACTCAAGAGTGCAAAAAATTAAAGTTTTCTAATTACTACACTACTCAAATCTTTTCCCTTTCGGAACTTTGGTATAGCGCAGTGGATTAGTATTCGTATTACTTGCAAATAAAACTGAAATATAATTAAAAAAGCAAAGTAATGAAACAAACTACACAAACAGAAGAAAAACCATGAAAACGGACACCGACGCAAATCCCCTTAGGGGGGATGGGGAGTGGCCTATGATGAGCCTACTCAAGCCTTATTTACTTTTTACAATGATGAAAAAGAAAATGCACTTTGGTCCTCAAATCGGGGTCCAAAGGCTTATAACATGAAAAATTGAAATGTTTTTGAAAGGGGAGCTCCGTTGGTCTTCTTTTACTTCAAATTTTTTATTTTTCGACAAAGCTTCCTCCTCTTTTTTCGTAAAACCTGCAAATACAGCAAGCAAACATTAACTAAACATGCCCAAAAACACTTTAAGAGTGTTTGGAAAAAATACAAAAAATTTGCCCAAAAAAATTTTAAGTAAAAACTAGCTAAAAAAGTGACTGAGAAAGTGAGCTAAAAAGTTGCTTTCCCACGGTCTTTGTTTGCCTCTTAGGGATAGCAAACAAATAGGAGCACTAAATTGCAAGATATAAAAATAAAATCAAGTGCTAACTTATATATTAAGCCTTTTGTTTTTACTAGAAAAATGACTTAAAATAAGAAAGCGAGTACCCTAGATCTAAACTCGGAAAATATGAAATTTTGAAAAATCTTAGTTAAATCTTGTTAAACTAGTAGCAACAAGGAAGGTCTACCTGCATGCATGTGTTCTTACTTGCAGAAGACTTAAATTAGGAAACTAGTTGTATTTAATTTACTTTTCCTAAGTTTACTTTGGAAAATAAATTAAAGTGATCTAAATTAATTTTAGTGAAACACTAGTTAAAGTGAAAGTAAAATTAGGGTTTTTGCTTTACCACTAGTTAAAGCGAAAGTGAAATTAGGGTTTTTGCTTTACCACTAGTTAAAGTGAAAATGAAATTAGGGTTTTCGCTTTACCTAAAGTTATAAAAGAGAGATCAATTGGTGGAGAGGACACACACTTGTATTTCGACAAAGACAGGATACAGACAAGGAGATAAAGTCAAACAGAGGATTTAGCTGAGACGACAGAGGATTTCGCTGAGAAGACGAACGAGCGAGCAGCAAGATCACCGAGCTTTGTACAGCTGGGCCATACACTCACACAGGAGGGTGTTGAGGTTTAGCTGGGATTTGCCCAATGATTCTGTCGAGTACTGCATTCGGCAGGTTTGGGTGAATTTGCAGTGATTGTAAAAGTTCCATATTTTCTCATAATAAAATCTATATCTGACTGCTGCACCGGTTTTCCCATCTTGAGTTTTTCCGAGGGTTTCCATAACCAAAATAATAGTGTCATTATTGTGATGTGATGTTGTGATTTATTTCTCAATTTTATATTCCGCTGCATATTGTAAAAGATATTCATGTGTGGTTATCAGTAGAGATTTTGCATGCACTAATAGCCCTAGTTTGAATATTAAAGGAAAACTTACATGGTATTAGAGCTCTGGTGAGCTAGAGCTAAGAGATTTGCAGCAACAGTTATAGATTGGGGGCAGGTCTATAGAAGACACAAACTTAGATTGGAGATCTGGGGCTTCACAGGTAACACTTCACAATGGTCGTGCAGTTGAGAGTTGAGGATAGACTCCAGGGTGCTCAGAAATTTCCTACATGGAAAGAAAAGATCACAAGGACCCTGGACGTTAGTGATGCAGAGGAGCACATTGACTCCACAAAGGTTGCACCCACAGATCCAGTATATTTAGAAGCTTGGAAGAAGATTGATTCCAAAGCCATGCTGATTATCATGGATGGAGTGAAGGACCATATAATCCCTCACTTTTCTGGTAAGAAGACAGCAGCAAAGATGTGGACGGCTTTGGAAAGTTTGTACCAAAGATGGAACGAGAACCAGAAGATGGTGTTGCAAAAGAGGATGTGCAGCACCAAGATGGCCAAGGGAGGAGTGGTGCCTTATCTCACGAGGCTCACACAGATCAGGGATGAGCTTGGAGCTATTGGCTCTAAGCCAGTGCATGAGGATTTAGTTTGGATAGCCCTCAATGGCTTCTCTAAGCCATGGGACACCTTTGTCAAAGGTGTTGTGGCTAGGGAGAAGCTCCCTGATTGGCAGAGACTATGGGATGACTTTGGGCAGGAGGAGACCCGCATGGGTCAAGGATCAAGCTCATCCAGCAGTGCCCTACAGATTGTGGATGAGGAGGCTCTAGCCCTTACAGGGAAGAGCAAAGGGAAGACAAAGAGGAAGAAGGATGGTAAGAAGAACCTTGACGTGTCAAAGGTCAAGTGTTTTATCTGCCACAAGCAGGGACACTTTGCCTCCCAGTGTCCAGACAGGAAGAATAAGAGTAACACTCAGATGGTTGGATCTGCAGAGGTGGATGAGTTCAACAGGAATTTCGATGAGGAGTTTTGCTTGATAGCTTGCATGGCAAGCACCACAGGGAGCAGCATATGGTACATTGACAGCGGAGCATCTAGTCACATGACTGGACAGAAGAGATTCTTCAGAGACTTGCAGGACGGTGGAACAGGGATCCACATTGAGCTGGGTGATGATGCGTAGTATCAGGCGCAGGGAGTTGGCACTGTTTCATTTGAGAGGGAATCTAGCCAACCCCTCAGTTTTGCTGATGTGTTATATGTTCCAGGACTGACCAAGAACCTTATATCAGTCTCCATTCTGGAGGACAAGGGATATCAAGTGAAGTTCCATGACCATAGAGTGTATATCAGGCCCAAGGGGTCAGATAGGAGCTTGGATCGGGTGATTAGCAGAAGGAGCGGGAAAGTGTACAAATTACACTTAGAGCCTGCAAAGGCTCTAGTCGACAGTAGCAGCAACAGTCAAGGTGAGTTGTGGCATAGGAGGATGGCACACTTACACCATGGAGCACTAAAGCATCTAAGACAGGCAATCATTCGAGTTCCTCAGGTACAGGAGGAAAAGCATAACCATTGCAAGGGTTGTGCTTTGGGGAAGAACATCAGGAAGCCTTTCCCACAGAGTGAGCACAAGACTAAGGAGCCCTTGGACTTGGTGCATTCAGATGTATGCAGACCTATGAGTGTCCATTCGTTCAGTGGTTGCAGTTACTGCGTAACCTTCATTGATGACTATTCCAAGAAAACCTGGATCTATTTCCTGAAGACCAAGTCAGAGGTCTTTGAGAGTTTTCGAGAGTTCAAGACTCTTGTGGAGAACCAAATAGGAAAGAAGAATGGGGTGTTGAGAATAGACAACGAGGGTGAGTACACCTCCAACAAGTTCATGGAGTATTGTTCGGCAGAGGGGATCAAGAAAGAGCACAATGTGCCCCATACCCCACAACAGAATGGAGTTGCAGAGCGAAAGAACAGGACGATGGTTGGAGCAGCCAAGACCATGCTATTTGATCGAGGATTACCACTATTCCTGTGGGCCGAGGCATACAGGACTGCAGTATACATTCAGAAACAGGTGTCCCCACACGGCTTTGGGGAGAAAGACACCGAAGGAGGTCTTCATAGGCACTAGGCCAGATGTGAGTGACATTCGCATATTCAGCAGTGTCTGTTATTGTCATGTTCATGCTGACAATAGGAAGAAGTTGGACCCTTCTGGAGAGAAGGGGTTACTTGTTGGTTACAACGAGATTTCGAAGGCATATAGAGTTTACATTCCTGCTCGCAGGAGGATCATTGTGAGTAGGGATGTCCATTTCGATGAGGACAGGGCCTTGCGAAGATCTTTGGACTTACCAGCAGAGCAGCAGCCAGCACGGAAGTCGGGGGTCAAGTTGGAAGAGCCAGATGTACAGGTACAAGCACAGACACAGAGCACAGGTTCTGGTGGTCAGAGGGAGTCAGGTGGACAAGATGAACTGTAGGATGAGCTGCAGCAGGAGATGGATATTCAGCAGCCACAGCAGGTTGACACTAGGCCAAGGCCTAAGTGGTTTAGGTCCACAGTGCAGGATTCCAGGCAGGTGGATCCTCCACAGACATCTTTTAGACGGAGTGTACCACCAAAGAGGCTTAGTTACATGGCACCGATGACGGAGTTGATTAACTCTGAACCTTCCAGCTTCGGGGAGACTGCACAACATGATGTGTGGAGGGAAGCTATGGTTGAGGAGTATGGCTCCATTATGAAAAACCAGGTATGGGAGGTTGTGCCAAGGCCACAAGGGAAAAAGGTTGTGGGATCCAGATGGATCTACAAGATGAAGAATACAACAGACGAAAGTGTGGAAAAGTACAAGGCACGCTTCATGGCAAAGGGGTTTTCACAGAAGGAGGGTATTGATTATGAGGAGACCTTCGCCCCTATTGCCAGGTATTCTTCCATTCGGACCATTATCTCACTAGCAGCTGAGATGGGTTGGTGTGTCTATCAAATGGACATCAAGACTACCTTCCTCAACAGAATGATAGAGGAGGAGGCATATATTGAGCAACCAGAGAGGTTTGATGTGGAGGACAAGGAGACGCATGTATGCAGATGCATCAAGCTCTTTACGGGCTCAAGCAAGCACCTCGAGTATGGTACTCGAGGTTTGACAGCTATCTACGAGAGATGAGATTTCAGTGGAGTGAGGTGGACCACAACCTGTACTTCTTGACAGGTGAGGTACCTCTCAAACTGGTCCTATATGTCGATGATCTCTTTTTGACAGGAGATGAGAGGCTGATTGGAGACTAAGTCCAACCTTGCAGTGGAGTTTGAGATGAAGGACCTTGGGTTGATGCATTACTTTCTGGGCTTGGAGGTTTGGCAGAGAGATGGATGCTTCTTCATCGGGCAGGGGAAGAATGCAGTAGAGAACCTGGAGAGATTCGGGATGGAGGACTACAAGCCTATGGCCATACCTCTAGTTTCCAACTGGAGGAAGATTGATGCATCAGGGTCAGGCAGATTTGATCCTACCTTGTATCGTCAACTTATCGGATCGCTTATGTATATGGTCAACACTCGACCAAACATTAGCCTTGCAATCAACTCTTTGAGTCAGTTCATGGTGGACCCTCGGAGAGTGCATTGGACGGCTGCGAAGCACATACTTCGCTACATCAGAGGTACAGTGGAGTATGCATTGGTTTATGAGCGCAGGGGGGGTGTACAGTTAGCAGGTTTCACAGATGCTGACTGAGCAGGATGTGTAGAGGACCGAAAGAGTACTTCATGTTGTTGTTTCAACATTGGATCAGAGGTTGTCTCTTGGTTCAGCAGGAAGCATAAGTCAGTTGCATTGAGCTCGGTAGAGGCTGAGTACATGGCAGCCAGCATGGCTGCTTGTGAGGGTATGTGGCTGAGGAAGTTGCTTACAGGGTTGTTCAAGTGTGAGCTAGAGGCTACAGTAGTTCACTGTGACAATCAGAGTGGCATCAGGCTATCTGAGAATCCAATGTTCCATGACCGAAGCAAACACATAGACATCAGATACCACTTCTTGAGAGATTGTGTTCAGAGAGGAACCATTCGGTTGGAGTACATACAGGCAGATGAGCAGGTGGCAGACATTTTCACCAAGGCACTTTGCAGACATTGTTTTGCGAAGTTCAGGGATAAGTTGGGGTTGCTACAGAATTCCTTCCTCGTTGAGAGGGAGTGTTAAACCAGTAGCAACGAGGAAGGTCTTCCTGCATACATGTGTTCTTGCATGTAGAAGACTTAAATTAGGAAACCAGTTGTATTTAATTTACTTTTCCTAAGTTTACTTTGGAAAATAAATTAAAGTGATCTAAATTAACTTATTGAAACACTAATTAAATTGAAAGTGAAATTAGGGTTTTTGCTTTACCACTAGTTAAAGTGAAAGTGAAATTAGGGTTTTCACTTTACCTAAAGTTATAAAAGAGAGATCAATTGGTGGAGAGGACACACACTTGTATTCTGACAAAGACAGGATATAGACAAGGAGAGAGTCAGACAGAGGATTTAGCTGAGAAGATGGAGGAGCGAGCAGCAGGATCACCGAGCTTCGTACAGCTGGGTCGTACACTCACACAAGAGGGTGTTGAGGTTTAGCTGCGATTTGCCCAGTGATTCTGTCGGGTACTGCATTCGGCAGGTTTGGGTGAATTTGCAGTGATTGTAAAAGTTCCATATTTTCTCATAATAAAATCTATATCTGACTGCTGCACCGATTTTCCCATCTTGGGTTTTTCCGGGGGTTTCTATCCCCAAAATAATAGTGTCATTATTGTGATGTGATGTTGTGATTCATTTCTCAGTTTTATATTCCGCTGCATATTGTAAAAGATATTCATGTGTGGTTATCAGTAGAGAGCTTACATGCACTGTTAGCCCTAGTTTGAATATTAAAGGAAAACTTACAAATCTATAAAACAAAAGCATTCAAGATTTCTTATTGAATATGAAGTTATCTTTAGATCTAGAATTGCTTTTCTTTTAAAACAAAGGAATCGAAATAATAATGAGAAAATGAGAGAAGGAAAACGAGGAGAAAGCTTGGAGAGAAGAGTGTCCTAGAAGCTTCAATGTGGTATGTTGAGGAACTTCTTTATCTGCAGAAAACAGTATTAGAAACAGAAAAAGATGAATGATCAAACAAGATCTTTCACATATCTCGTCACGACAATCTACAAATCACACACTTACACAAACACGATCAAATGTGAGAGCATATATATTAAATAAATCAAAGTAAAGGCATCCATAAGCAAATGAAGCATTTATTTAAATTTTTAAATATGTATTCTCAATAGTTTAGACCATTAAACAAAATGACTAAACTATGTTACCAAATTTGAACCAAACCTTTCCAGTAAACTACATATATTTCATTGCATGCATAATATGTTCAAATACAGATTACCTCCATACAGTTGGAAGATAAAGCATTCACTCCACCAAGGCACAACACAGTCTAGACCTCCAAAGTCTCTTTTATTTCTCAGATATACAAATATTACAACAAGCAAGCTCTTCCCACTGCCCAGTACATTCCAACTAGTTCAGTGGGAGAGAAGCATGCTTTATTTATAGCCAGAAGCTAGCCATGAGGGGCACAACCACCACTGGGAATCAAAGTGAAGTAGAGGAGAGTTAACAAAGCTTGAACTGGAGTAGAAGGGGGAGTGGTAGGCGCCACCTCTCCACCAAACTCCCACCTATCCACTGATCAAGTGACACAACACCAACTCGCCAATCCCAGAGAGAGGGCGCAAGCTCCAGTAGGTAGATCACTCCCCACCTCTCATACACCAACTGAAGATGACGTTTTAGTTAAGGAGAGAACTCGCCCTCAATGAAGGAAGCCGATAAAAATTGATTTCAATCAAATCGAACAAGAATCAACTGATTTTGGATTTTGGATATTCTCTCCAATTTAATTAATCTTTAATTTTTTAATTGATTTTTTTATTTTTAGGAAACTTTTGACTTGATTTTTCTATAGATGAAAAAGTCAGAAAATTAAAAGACCTACACAAAATATTCTAATTTAACCGCTAAATCTAGATGAAATCCAAAGTATTTTTAGGTTTCTACTTCTAGGGTTAGATTCCACCAAATAAAACAAGGAAAATAAAAGAGATTTGCTTTTACCTTTATGGATGGTTGCAAGAGAAAAATAAAGACAAGTGCCTTACCTTTTTCGAGGGGCTAATGTAATCAACAAAGAATTTCCCTAATGGACTTGTTCCACAAAAATCACCTAAAAAGAACAAGTGCTCAAGGCCTAAAACCTTTAATAGATGTATTAGAAGCTATAATCATGCAAAATCACAAAGGGAAGATGGGATCCGCCTCTACTTCTTACTTGAGTGAAACCCTACACCAAAAGGGGTTAAATTTGCAAAATCTTAACAAGAATTAGTACAAATAACAACCTCCCTTTATGCAAAAAATCAATTGAAACTATACTAACCCTTACCATAGATCCAATCCCTTTGGACAATATTGCCCCTAAAGAAGCTCAAGAGAAATAGAACACAATGCTAGCACAATATTACCTCCAACATCACCAATGAGAAACTCCAATATATGACTTGTTATCACAAATCTCATAGTTGTCCCTTGAGATGATTCTATACAAGATGGTAGAGGGAAGGAAACTAAGGTTGTGACCTACGAAAGCTAGTGCCTCTGATAGAATCAGTTGTCACACAGGCCAAAACTACCAAAACTTTAGACTTAAATCAAAATCTAAGCTTAGGGGGCATCCTTATGACAAAGATAACCCTATAAATGATGTAGACACGTGAATTAGCCAAGGTATCTTGATTTAATCTCTTAGAAGAATAGTTAATTAGTGGTTTAAACAATTACTAAGAGGAAACAAGTGTCTATGTAAAAAGCCCCAATTTGCGCTAGGGTTTTAGGCATGAAAAATTGAATCCAAGGGTAAATTGTGAAATTAAGTGAAATTAGACACTCAAAGTGATTAAATAATTGAAAGTGATTCTAGCAATACCCAATTCACGGAATAGAGGATACCCACTTCTCCCAAAGAGGGTGTCCCTTCCATGAGGCTAGAGCAGTGTTTTGAATGGGAAAATGGAGTACGATGGTTTGTGGAAATCTAGATCTAGAGGTTATGAATTAATTCCAAAGTGGGTTTTAAGTTTTAAAGCCAGCCGCAAACCAAATCCTAAAAATCTAAAATTTGAAGGTTTTAGATGAGGGTTTCCCCAGAGAAATTCCGACTAATGGATTAGAAATTTAAAACAAGAGATCAGTAGATCTTACCCAAAAAATATTGTAGATGCCTTGCAAATGATGATCTATCCATCTCAATCAATTTGAAGCAATTCGGATGAAGCACCAAGTGAAATCAATTTGCCCAAGTGAGGTAATGCGCCCCTCTTCCCTGCACAGTCAAACTACTGAAGTGAGATTTGCTACGCATGAAAAAGAAACTATAGATGTAAAAGAAATCAAGAGCATATCAAAGATCAAAACGATGCTATTGAAAACCCCTTGATCACAAAATTCCTTCAAGAGAAACAAGTTGGGGAAGCCCACGAAAACACCAAAGTGAAGTCGCCCTCCAGTAAGCAAACACTATCTTTTCAAAAAATACTTGATACGCCGAAAAAATCTTCAAATGGTAAGCAATATAGATTTTTCAATCATAAACAAGAACATCCCACAAAGAAGATCCAAAAATTTCTGCCAAAATCTCTTTATTCAAATATCCAGAGCCAAGAGTCCAAAATTTCTCGATGGGATACAATGGGGGGATCACAACTCTTAAATAGATCGAGAGTGTTTCAACATAATAACAAATATCTATCTGACGGTTGAGATTATAACATCATCAACGGTTGATATCTTTTAATCTTGTTCTACACACACGGATCAACATGACCAAGTCATGAGGGGCGCACTTTTGCCCAATGATGCCTCACTAAAGTGAAATACATCAAGTGTTAAGGTACATCAATGTAATACATCATAAAGGGGGTGCCTTAGGGACATAAATCACCCTAGGCCCCTAATACAACATCAAATCATAAGATATGTCAATAAAGTACATCATAACCAAGGTGAGGGGTACCCCATGGGGGGCATCCTCCCTAGGAGAGCCAAAATAATAATCCGGAGCATGAGAATGGATAAAACCAGTGACAAATGATCCGGAGAGCCAAAATACATCATCAACAAGCCAAATTGATTTCTTCAATGATTTCCATAGTTCATTTTTTAGTGGTACAACCTCTGAAAATAATAAAAACCATCATAACTTTCTTTTGGCTAAGAACTAGAACAAACTGACTGCATAGAAGTATCCGGAGACGTGGTAGAATGGTACTAGTGACTACTCATACCCACTGATCCACATGCCAAAAATATCATCATCTTGTTGTCCGCTGAATGCACACCATCAGTGAAATCTTTTGGGTTGTTGTTTCCCTGACCGGGAAAGGTGTGGCCTTGGGGGCAAGCAATGAACCAGGTACTGTTACCTAAATCCCAGCTCCTCCGTTTATGCTAACTCCTAATGAAGCCAAGGGGGGGTAGTCCCTAACAAAGAGTTTTCTATGGCTCTATGTTTTTAAGTGTTTTTGGTGTTGTGATGCGGATAGGTGTTGTTTAGGAGTTTTTTGAGATACAATAAAATACGCAATCCACGTTGCAATTACAAAACAAATATCAAGATGAAACAATATATGACGACTTGGAATTTAAATAAGCATCCACAATATAATGACTTTAAGAATTAAAGGACAAATGGTCCAAATCAAGGTGATACATTAAAGTTTTGAAAACCAGTGCCAAATGGAGTCAATGAGTGCATGGGATGCTGCAGATACAAGTATCGATATAATGTTTGTGTGATTGTTTTGAAATTGTTCATCCACAATATAATGACTTTAAGAATTAAAGGACAAATGGTCCAAATCAGGGTGATACATGTAAGTTTTGAAAACCAGTGCCAAATGGAGTCAATGAGTGCTTGGGATGCTGCAGATACAAGTATCGATATAACGTTTGCGTGATTGTTTTGAAATTGTTCTTGGTTGATTTTATAGTATTTTAAGTAATCTTGTTTTTAGGTGTCTATGGAAATCTAACCGGAAATACTTTCAGTGGCTCCGTTCGAAGACATGTCGATGTTGGTCTAGCTCACAAGCTAGGTGTTCAGAGAATTTAACCAGCACGCGTCCAGATTGAGCAGTCTGGCGTCCCCACTTGGAATTTGCCCACTTCCTGAGTATTTATCGAATCAACGCCGGTTCGTTGTTTATGCGGTTGAAAGTTTTATTATGTTGAATCTTGCCCGATCAATCAGTCCAATACCGTTTCTGAGTGTACTCCAGTTTTTTTTAGGCTGGTCAAAGGATACTCCGGCAAGGAAACAACGAATAAATTCAAATTTTATTGAAGGGGAGTGATGAGTTGCGAATTTTAATTAGAGCACACAGATGAACCTCTCCGACAAAGAATGTTCTTGACTTGTCTTATAACAGAGGTTCAAGAGACTTTAACTAATCTATATGCTAAAATGCAGTGAAAGTGCAATACTTATGCTCTCCGATAGAGAGTGCTCTTAACTCGTCTTATGACAAGTTAAAGAGTCTTTGGTTCCTTTTAAAGATAGATAAAGCATACACAAGGAACACAAGTGATGGCTCAAATAATAATAGCAAATGCAAAAAATGAAACTAGCAATTAGTGGAAAGTAAATCTAAGCTAGCAATTAGTGTTCTAAAGCAAAATGAAAAGCTTATCTAAGTACTGAAAATGAAACTAAGCTAAAGAACACACCAAGACACTCTTCCCCAAATGGGGAAGAAACACAAACTATGGGAGGCTTTATCCCACTTACCCTTATTCATTAATATTTTACAAGATAAGGGAATTTAACCCTTGAAAATGAAGAAAGTAGCTAAACAAGAGAACTTGAAGCCTTATTATGACTTGTACAAAGGATAAAGGGTTTTTTGGGTTCAGATCCTTGTCTTCTGGATCTAGTTTTGCTTGCTCTTTTCTTGCTTGATTTTGCTCTTGGTTCACCTGTAAGTAAACCAAATTTCAACTTATGATTCGAAAACATGAAAGTGAATGAGATGATAAGGGCCCAATGAGATAAATAAGAGCCCAAAACATGAAAACAAGACCAAAAATCAGACCTTGGAAATGAGAGGAAAAGTTTGCCTTCTATGACGCAAAATGCATGTTTTTCAATGAAATGACTTGAAATTTTTTTAGAAATAAAATTTGAAAGATTTTTTAAATATTTTAGGCTAATTTCCAAAACTTGAGAATAGTAGAAAATTGCAAAAAATCAGTCAAAAACCAGCAAGCTTAAATTTGCACGTTTTTCGAGAAAAAAGTACAAAAACTTGAAAAAACAATTTTTGGAAAATTTTTGAAAAATCTCTGATTTTAAATGAATTTCCAAAATTGAAAATTAATGAAAAACACAAAAAAAACAACAAGTCTAAAAGTGGAAAATTTGCACATTTTTCGAGAAAATTTGTGCACGTTTTCCAAGGCAAAAAAGAAGTCAAAATTTTGACTTTTAAGCACTAGTCTTGAAATTTCCAGCTAGCGGAAAATACGCAAGAAATAGTGGAGAAAGAGAAGTGGCACGCAAAACAATGCGGCCATTGAGAACAAATCCCAAAGTACTTCTCAAGACAAATGCTAGGCAAAAACAATGATGGTCCTGGGCAAAAAACTTAGAGATATTTGGCACTTAAAAAAAATGGAAAGTGAAAGAGTAACAAGCCGAGTAAAAGGAAATAATGGATTTACAAGTTTGTAATGAAGCTAGGATCTTAGATCTAGTAAAAATTAAAGATTGAAAATAGTAGATCTAAACCCAAGCAAGTAAATCAAAGTGTGAAACTTTGATCTACTTAGCCGATCATAATGCAAGATCTAGAGATATGAAAGATTTGAGAGTATTGCACTAATTGGAAAGCAAATCAAAATATAAAACCTGTGAGTGTAGTAGATCCACTTTGTAGTAACCAATGTAACCAAGAGATTTTTTGAAGTAGTTTGTTTGATGGATGAGGCAAGCAAGCTTTGTTTCTTGACTTTTTGAAGTAGAAGCCTCATTTGGGAACTTGTAGGATGAATGTATAAACCAAGCAAATGCTCTTGCACCTGAGATAATACCTGAAAGCCACAAAACTCAAGAGAAAAGCATAGATCAAATAATATTGTGCTAGATTGTTAACCTTCTAATCACAAGATCATATACTTAAGAATCAAAAGAGATGAGCTAAGAATGGTATCACCTTAAACAAGATGAAACATAGCACACAAAGAACTCCCACATGGACCTCCAAAGTCTTCTTGCTTTATTCAAATTCGAAAGATATTACAAATTTCTTCAGAGTGTACTTGCACAAATTCTCCATCAATAAGAGAGAGCAAAGCACCTCTATATATACAAAAACCAAGCTAAAGAGACCTAAATCGAATTCCCTCCATGGAGAGACAAATGGCACATGAGATCAAAATCGAATTCCTAGTCTAACTCCAAGCTTGGAGTGGTATCCACCTATCAACATGAGTTAGCATTTAAGTGGATGGGGAGGTGGCCTCCACATAGGCAAGGCGCCTCCCATACTCCCTAGGATTCATCACCCAACCAATATCTACCCTCCACATGCATGAAGGCATGAATTCAAGAGGAAATGCGTGAGCCTTCATATGGATGCATGGGCAATCAATGGAGACAAAGCAATGAATGAAACTTGTGATAACTAGGAGCCAAGCCCATGAGGTGGCTAAGGCGCCTACCTTTGCCATCAATGCTACCACACCAATCCATTTATCAAGTGACATCTCACCAATTCGTGATTTTGGTGAAGGAGGGCGAATTCTCTTGAAGGAGATCTCTTCTGCTAACTGGATAGTTCACTAAAAGTATTTGGAGTTGATTGGAATCTTTATTAATGCCCTGTGCCATGTCATTCAGCCTTTTATTTTATTCAATTTGGTTTATTTTGGAGAGATTTGGATGATCTCCAAAATATTCATTTTTGATATTTTAATTAATAATTTCTCTGTAAATGACTTTTTTTGAGAAATTATTAATTACGAGGCTGAATGAACATCCAAAACTTAGGATAAGCTGGTCCAGGGTTCATGTCTGATTTTTAGCTTATGATTTAAGCCTTCAATCTCTGAAATCCACCCCCGGATGACTAACATATTACAAATTGCATTTCTTCCAATTAAATATTTGGAAAAATAAATAAAAACTCAATCCAACGCGTCCGGTAAAAAAATTTCGGACAGTGTATTTATTGGACGAGGACCCTAGGAAATGACCATCTAAGACATACATGGTGTCTGGTAGGCTTATATACATCAGTTGGACTCTAATAACTCCCCAAGGCTCAATTTTCAAAATCGGGCATCCCAACTTTGGAGAAAGCGGGAGAAAACCTCGTCAATTATTGCTCGGCTATAGGCAAAGAATAATTGACAAGGGCAAAAAACTCCCATGGAATACCTTAGTTGATAACCAAGTCATGGGGGATCGAGCCACTCAAAAATCCTACTAGCACACTTATTACAAACCCCGTGGGGCCATGGTCATTTTGACTGAAAAATAAAACTGGCTAGCCAAAGTTGGCTAATTATTGCAATCTGAACCCTTGATACTCTAGAAGTGAACACTGATAGTGTTCCAACACCGGTGGCTCAATGGAGGTTCAACTGTTGTACAAAATAGTTGGTAACACATCTCATAATAAAAATAATGGCTAGAGTCAATAAAAAATAATAATAGTAAACTCCGGAACTCAATAACTGTGACCATCTGATGAAAACTGAGACTGCAGTATTGGTCTTAGGCATATCTGGAGCAAATATAACCACTGTTGATTTTTGTAGTCACTGCATTGGGAACCATATTTGACTTGGTCAACTAGGTTGACCAGGTCAAAGTACCCAAACTGAAGGTGAGATAATGAACTAAGTTGATCATGCATGCATCAAAGGTAAGAACTGCTCCAAGATGTATATTAAAACCCAACTTAAATCATATTAATTAGAATCATGGTGACAATAATAATAATAATCAATACAAATATACCTGTCTTTGAACAATCTTGGAATCCTTTGTGAAGTCCCTTGTATAAGCCATACTTAAAAAGTTTAACCAATTTGCTAATGTTAGGTGAAGGTGGAAAACAAGGCTAAGACAACAGGGTGATGACTTCTAGTTGACTTTGACCATGTGATCTCTCTGAATGATAACAAATACACACAACCACAATGACATGTACATGACAGATAACAATACGAGATGGTGGAGTCTCACAAATGGATGAGTTGATCTAAAAAGAGTCTATTCAACTTTAACAACGTGTCTACAGCGCACATCCAAGCTAATAATTAAGCTCCGTGAGGATCTTTTCTAGGACCCTTATGTTGAGTACACAAGAAACTGTAGTGAAGAGATACTAAGGGACACTTAGAATTAGTTGTCCCTTACTCCATCTCACATCCCAACCCGTAGGCTCCATGAGGAATTAATCATTACATTTTTCAAATGTGGCCAACAGTCTTTAGATTTAGCATTTATTTATCCACTGCTTTTTAGGCCTTTCATAATTGCATTTCATAGCCCTTTTTTAGTTGTGTCTAAAAACACAGTTTGCAGCTTTGTTCATGGACTTGCATTTCACAATATATAGCATGTACACATAATACATGTAATGATGGTAGACATATTGCTTCAAGTTTTAGCTGACAACTCTTCAGGCAACTGAGAGGGAATATCCACAGTCAGGACCAAACATCAGGGCAACCAACCAAAAAGGTCAAGGCTTCAAAACCCAACTCACCTAAGCTCATGAACCAACACCAGCGAGTTCTCCTGGCCCAAAAGGATCAAGGCTTCAGTAAGTTTTGTTGCACAACTCAGAGCCAAGACACAAAACAACATGGGATCCATCGTGCATAGGGGTCAAAGTGGGGAAAAGGATCTTCAATCTCACAAGTCTTGATCATAAGTTATGGGATAAAACAATTATTAATGAGACTGGATGAATGAGGACAAGTGACACATGGAACCAGCATAGCAATATAGACTAAAGTTTATGTAAAGCATGGCATAAGCAATGGCCTTCAACTTTAAATTCTCCAATCATTCTCAACACAAGTTAGGCATGAGTAAAACTAATCATATATAAGCATAAGCCACCATAATCATCATAGCATGACAAGTCAAAGGTGTTAATATACATCAGACAACAAAAAACTACCAAGAAGCAATATACCCTGTGTTGCACGGGAACAATTCCCACCTTTTGGGAAACTTGTTTCGGAGGTTCCCGCGTTCCAGGGAACTTCGGAACCGAAACGAAACATCCTGAATTTGCTAGGAACGGTTTCTGAAGCGTAGGAACTTTTCGAGAACTTCGAGGGAAAAATCTGAGAAATCGAGAACTTTGAAATAGATGTTTCCATATACAGGAACTTCTTAAGGTTCCCAAAATTTACAAGAACGACCTCCAGCTCCTCTTCCAAGGAAACAGACACGCGTTCCCAAGCAAACATTCCCGCGAATTCTAGCAGGCAGAAGAGTCCAAAAACTCCCGCGAAATCAACAAACAATTCCCGCCAATTTTATGCTATAAAGTCATGCCCTGTGCGTTTAATCAACACACCATCGAGATTGATTTTCACTAAGCATTGATTGTTAGAGGGTCGAACGAAACTAGAGGACCGACAGGACTCCGACAGTGACAAAGACAGAGGTTGTTGTTGTTGAAACGCAGACAGCAATGGCGAAGTTTTAATAGCCGAGCTAGCGAGAAGGTTGTTGCTGTTGAAAACTGGAGGGCCGACGGGACTCTGAGAGTGACAGAGCCAGAGGTTGTTGCTGTTGAAAACTGTTGGTGGACAGCAGTGGTGGAGTTTTGACAGTCGAGCCATCGAGAAGGTATACCGTGATACACTGATATACTAAATTTTATTACTTTAATGAATAATGTTTTGATAGTTATACATTAAAGTTTAAAATTTAAACAATGAAAACTGATATGCAATTCAATTACTTAATGATTTAAGATTTTAGATAATTAATTATTAGTTATACATTGAAAAGTGAAAACAATCACATTTTGATTTATATATAATACATATTAATAATTATTTTTAATTTCAATACCAAATTTTACTATTTTAGCGATTTCGTTTTCCTGTTTCTGTGCAAAATTCAAATTTATAAAGAAAAGGGTGAACCTGCGACAAGATAAAATATAAATTCTCTATAGGCACGATGGTGAAGCGACCGAGAATCCGGAATTTCAATTTCTTCTTAATTATGTGATTTTTATCAGCAGGTTTGATCCGTGGTTGAAATAATTCCAGGTAAACGGTATCTCTAGTGTAAACACTATATCCGAGTGCAAATTTCAATGTAACTGGATGGTTAGATTTTTTATTTTTTAACTTTAAGTTTTAGTTTTAAGTTTTAAGTTTTTAACATTTTAATTTTAATTTTTTTATGCATTTACTGTTCAGTGTTTTGCCATTTAGTGTTAAGTTTTTAACATTTTAATTTTAATTTTTTTTATACATTTATTGTTCAATGTTTTAACTTCTAACTTTTGCCATTTTAATTTTTATCATTATTACATTTTTTATTTTTATATTAGCAACAAATTAAACCTCTATTTTTTAGTTGATAGTATTAGTTACAAAATTTAAATTACAATTTTGAAATTTCATGTTTTAGATTTGGCATTACTCATTACTTCAACGAGCATAATAATTTTACTTCAATCAGCAAAATAATATGCTTTGTAGACTACAATTTAATTTACGAACAGAAATTCATAATTGTTAATTTACAAATTACAACTTATTCAACTATGTTCATAAAATCAACTTATTAATAATTTACTTCAATGAGCACAATAATATGTTTTGTAGGCTCCAATTTAATTTACAAACAGAAATTCATAATTGCTAATTGCTAATTCCAACTTATTCAACTATGGTCAGAAAATCAACTTATCGAGTACATGTTTGTTGCAATTTAATTTACAAATTTACTCAATAATCATAACTGTTAGTAGTTACTCGCTGATTCTATTTTAAATTTAAAATTTTCAACATGTAAATTTCAATTTGTCAGATATCAATATACTAGAGTGTTAAACTTGTTATGTTGTGTATTAATCAGGGAAGTCATGGAGAGTGGAAGTGCAGAATTGAGGGAAGAACACTTGTTCTACTCCAAGTCCAAATGCAAGCCAAAGTCAAGTTCAAGAATTATCAAACCCTAAGAAACCCTTGTTAAAGTTTGTGAACAAGATTACTAAAAACAAGAAAAAGAATAGTGGGGGTTGTGAAGAATGGATGTGCACATTGTGCAACCATGTGTTTCAGGGAAGCTGCACGAGAGTGTGGCATCATCTTTTATCTTTACCTGGTGATGGAGTTAAGGGTTGCTCATGTGGGCTTGAAAGAGGATGGAGATGACCAAGCTTCATATGGTTGCCACAAGTGTTAGTGAGACAAATTTGGATAGTGATCATCCTTTTAAGGTACCTAGACTTGTACCATCCTACATTGATAGGCAAGATTCAGTGAATCAAAGTCAATTAAACCAACATGAGTCTGAGGGGGGTTCTACTTCTTAGAGGAGTAAGAGGTCTCCTAGTGTTGTTGCTCAACAAATCCGTAAAATCTACAATGTGGTGCATAGGGATGAGGCTGATGACGCTAAAGCTAATTTTTTTATGGCAAATGGAATTTCATTTAATGCTACTCGTTCACCATATTACAAATAAATGGTGAAAAAAATCATAGCTGTTGGGCCAAGTTACACACCCCTAGGTTACAACAAAATGAGGACATCATTGCTACATAAGGGGGTAACAAGAATGCAGGGACTTATGGGCGACCTCAAACAATCTTGGATTCTTTCAGGATGTTCAATAGTCATGGATGGTTGGACAGACATTCAACAAAGACCATTATTGAATATTATTGTCACATCTCCAGTAGGGCCCTACTTTTTGAAAGCAATTGATTGTAGTGGAAAATTGAAAGATGCTACCTTCATGTTTGAAATTTTGAAGGATGCAATTGAAGAGGTTGGTCCCTCGAATGTAGAACATGTAATCACAAATGCAACACCTGTTTGTAGAGCAACGGGATTAATGATCCAAGTCGATATAGGCATATCTTTTGGACCCCTTGTTGTGTTCATGCCCTTAACAATGTCCTCAAAGACATTGGCAAAATATCTTGGATTTCAAAGCTCATATCAGATGCGAGAGAGGCACAATTGTTCATTTGCAACCACCATGCCTCATTAGCAATCTACAGGATGAAATCAAGGAAATATTTTTTGAAGCCTGTGTTATCACATATATAGTAAGCCAGGCTACCATATTCTATTTTTCAAACACGGTACATTTTTCAGCCAGATCTCTTACATATGAGATGCTGAGATGAGCAGTTTTGACAGATCATTATTGTATTAGTGGACTATTGTACTCTCCCATGTCAAGACTGAGTCTCAGGACACTCAGAATCGAGGACCAATGTAGCCATTTAGTCATTACAGAGCAATTATTGATGCCCAGTTTTATATCAGTGCTTTTTCATTGGACAGATGATGTTTCAGATGGATTATATTGCAAGATTATGACTCAGCTTTTTATATTGTGTTATGGTTATCATTGCTCTAATACTGTTTTTGTGACATGTATTAACTTGTGGTATCATGATCTGGCAGTCATAATTATATGGACTTGGATGTATTTTGTACTATGTATTGATGTCCCTACTTAGACTTGTAAGTTCCTGATCTATACTCATTGGTTTTACCCTCCTTAGGGAGAATAAAGGTAGTCATTCCCACCATTGTTTTGGCTTGCTAGTGTTGGCTCCATCATTCATTGTCTTCACCCATCCATTACCTTCCAATTTAGTTTTCAACCCAACTGACTTCTTGACTTATGGCATGGAGGACCTTTTTCCCTGCTAGAACTTTTGTTGGAAAAACCTCCCTGTTTATATTGTGTCTCGGCTCTGAGTTGGTGACAAAACTTGCCTTTGGTAACTTGGATTGTATGCCTAAATCATTCTGGTCAATTGTCCCGATGTTTGGCACTGTGCAAAAATCCCCCTAGTCACTTGAGATGTTGTTGGATAAAACTGAAAGCTCATGTACTACCTTTATTGGAAATATTGAATATGCGCCCATGAAAAATGAAAATGCTAAAACTGTGTTTCTTAACATATGTAAAGAGGGTAAGAGCAATGAAATGCTAAAATACTCCTTGAAGAGTATAAAAAAAGGTCCAAAAAAGCAATGGTTAAAAATATGCTATATCTAAATATTGTTGACCTTATAAAAATAAATATGTCCCGAATGAAAGCTGCGATTAGCTGTGCTTTTAAGCACTGGTGAAGTCCCAAAGGGTCATATAGGCCAAAAAGGCCATGGAATAAAAATTGATGGTCCTACTGAACTTGGATCAAGCTTGATGTAGTCATGATGCCTAAGTTGAATAAGCACTCTCTAAACAACTCACCCATTTGTGAGGCACTGCCATTCCTTGTGTTGTTGTTTGTCCGACATTGGTTATAGTGAGTATTCCCTTTCCTTATCCAAAGTGTCATGATGATGAGTAGGAAGTCATCATTTGCTTTAGCCTTGTCAATTTCATCCTTCACCCTTCACTAGCAAATTGACTACAACTATGAAGTGAGTATAGTCCTGAAAGTCTAATTCTGAGTAATAATAAATAAAGCCTTATATATGTATTGGTTGATGTACCGCCAGTGAAATGGCTGCTACTTGTTGTGATTGTTGCTTGAATGAGTTGTAGAGCATGTCTTAGCCTTTTAACACTTGCAACAGATGGATGATAGTCTGAGTTATTATTGGTGTCTGATCATTTACATATGGTTATATTGTTTATTGGATATGGTTGATGATCAGATAGAGACCTGTGAGGGGTATGAGTATACACCTTAGATGGATTTGGACTCTCTGAGTCTAATGGGACAATTTATTTCCAATTCCGGGTACTTGCAGAAATGATCAAGCTCATTCTGTCTCTCTGATGCAGTTTTTCTTCACAGGTTGATATGTCTGAGCAGGGAGATGTTTTAGTTGGATCTCCTAGGGCGTTGTATGGACATAGGGGGTGCAACCACTTGTTTGTACCATAGTACCCCCATCCCAGAGAGCCTGGTGGGCTCAATTTCACAACGTAGGCACCCTAGGAGGCTGTTTTGGCAGGTTCATGTTTCCCGAGGCAGATTAAAAAATGATTAAATGGATATTGAAGAAATCGATTTAGGCTACTGAGGCAAGGAAATGACATGGGATGAGTCATAATGATGAGAGTGATGTCCTCCACACCTTCTCCAGCTGTTGCAACACCTGATTGGGCCCACACTTATTTTTGGGCATTTTTATATTATTTTCTGGAGCTTTTGGGAGGCTCACGATTTCCTCAAGGAGGCACAAAGTCAAAGAATTAAAATATTATATTATTTTATTGTGCCATGGGGACACCCAAAGGGACTTAGTCAAACACTCCTTGGACCCACCATGTGCTTCATTTATTTCTTGTTGAGTGGGGCACCCTCTTTATGGGTGATTTAGTCCACTTTGGTACTTTATGGTTATATTGATCCATGTATTGTATGTTGAGCTCATCTCAACCATTGATTAGAACATTTTATCTTTTAATCTTAGCCACTCGTTTTGAAAGTGGTTAGGATTCGGTTATGATTGTGGTTCTCTCATTTCTATTTAAAAGAAGAGAGCTTCTCATTTGTAAAGGGTCTTTGGCTCTTGGATCTGAATAATAGAAAGATTTTTTCGTGGATATTTTCTGGATCTGCTTTGCATCTGATGTTCTCAAATGGTGATTGGATAGTCTTCTGCTTCTTAGCATTGTAGAAATTCATGTGAGATCTATATTTTTCTGCTATCATTGTCTTGTCTACAGGAGGGCATTTTGGCTGGAGCATTTTTGCAGGGGGACCTCAACTCGTTCGGTTATCTTCGTCTTGGATCAAGGGGTTTTCATTAGTTTCATTGTGATCTATGATTACTTCGTTTTACTTTCCTATAGCATTTGGTTTCTTTATCTTGTCTTATCAAATCTGATATTGTTGACGTTTGCTCATGCAGGGTAGGGGGCGCATTGGTGGCTTGGAGCTTACATCCATCATAGAAATCACTTGGATCTTTCAGAATTGATCGGGATAGCAAGGATCATCACTATTAAGACTTCTACAAGCATTTCCAGGTACGATCCAATAGGTAACTCTCTTCTCTTTAACAGATCTGAATCCATTGTACCTGTTTTCCTTCCATTTTTCTGAAAATTCTTAAAATACTAAAAAACCCTTAAAAAATACTAAAGCCGAGAACCATCCGATCTTTGGCCAAACCACTGCTAGGTTTCATAGATTGGGCCTCCCCTTCACTGAATCTACTGCAACACTGGTCAAATTCCTGCTGGTTTGACCTAGATCTGAATTTTGGAATAAAAACTGCATAGCACCCCCACTGAAAAATTTGACCTGCTAGGGTCTGACTTTTTCTAATTTCTGACTTCATAGACTGATAGATCGGGTCCCACACAGTCCAAATCACCCCCAACGCTGTCCAGATTCATGACAGTGTGACCTAGATCTGAGTTTTAGACTGAAAACGACCCTAGTGCCATCACTGAAAACTGGACCTTTTCGAAGTTTACTGTTTCCGAAATCTGACAAGCTAAGCTGATAGATCAGGTCCTGAGCACTCGAGAACACCCCTAACACTAAGCTAGATTCAACCTCCTTGCCCTAGATCTAAAGAAATCAGTTTTTCACCCTCTCATCCTCAATCATCAACTTTGACTTTTTCAAGATCTGAGTTTTTCCAAATTTCTCTGAACCAAGTGTGTATATCAGCCCCTCCTGGTCCCATTTCACCTTCAACGCTGAGTTTATTGCTTGCTGGTGGCCTCAAATCTACAGATCTGTCTTCTCCAACCCTAGCGCTAGCCTTCCTTGACTGAATTTCTGCCCAAATTGAGCCATCTGGACCAAAACACTTATCTAGGTCCATAGATCAGGGCCTACCCTAGGTGGGTTTACCTCAATGCTGGGTGTATCCTGACTCCATTGCCCAATGCACGAAAGGCACTGATCTCCCATCCTTAGCGCCAGCACTGATTTGATCTCTTCCCCTTGAAATTGGTTGTTCCTTGATGACTCAGACAATCACACCTGTTCACCTTCATATCTTCCACTGAGTCCATCTTCTTGGTACTAGACAGTCCCATCTCTGTTCTTGCTCACCCTGCCACAGTTATGTTTCCCAAGACAGTGGTCATCTTCATCAGTTGCTAGTACCTAAACCCTAGAGCTAGGGTTTCCATTTACCCTAACACCTTACGTACTTCAAAGCCACATTTGATCTGTCTTGGTGTCTAGGTCTGATCTCTCCTGTCGGAAGTAGATCCGGGCTCTCCCGTTGTTGTCTTGGACTTAGATAACATAAAGCGAAGACTGCCTTGATTGGCGTGACAACCATCCATTTGGGAGTCTAGGCAGTCTTGGTTTCACCTCCTTAGTTCCTTTCCCCTCTACCATCCATTCTGGATCCATCACACATAGGCAACTACAAGGTTGGTGATAACAACCTGCAGAAACAAGATATGCCGCATACTTCATTCTTATAGAACGTATGGTTGAGGTGTATGCATCCTTGCAAGCCACTGTTGTTGCTCAAGGGTGGAATGCATGGTCCGAGTCTAAATTAGCTCAAGCAAAGAAGATAAGAGATTTGATTCTAAATGAAGATTGGTGGGCTAAGGTTAGATATGTTGTTTCATTTACATCCCTAAATGTGGAGTTGATAAGGTATGCAGATTATGATTCCCCTAGTCTTAGGGAAATATATGAATGTATGGATTGCATGGTGGGTAAGGTAAGGCACATAATTCGTCAGAGAAATCCCTCTTTGGAATTAATCCAGGAAATACATAAGATAATAGAGAAGAGATGGAGAAAATTCAATACCTCTCTTCACATGGCCGCATATGCCCTTAATCCAAAGTGGTATATGGAGAGACCAAATAGAGTTCTACCCATTGATGATGAAGAGGTTAAAGATGGGTTTCTTGAGGCCATAAGCAAGATGTATACCCTTGATGAAGCAAATGTTATGCAAGAACAATTTATTGATTTTGGTACTTTAAATCCTCGTACTTTCACTCAAGATGCAAAGAGGGAGATTAAGATTTATGCACAAAAAAACCCTATTGGATGGTGGAGAATGTATGGGGGGGAAGTTTCAGAGCTTCGACATCTTGCCTCACGTTTGCTATCTCAAGTTGCTAGTTCCTCGGCAGCTGAGAGGAATTGGTCCACTTATAGTTTCATCCACTATGTTAAGAGGAATAGGCTTACCTCTAAGAGAGCAGAGAAACTGGTTTATGTGCATAGTAGTCTTCAACTTTGTTCAAGGAAGCTACCAGAGTATTTAGAAGGTCCTGCGGCACGGTGGGATGTGGATGCTAAAGATACTACTCAGATTGATGAAGATGAGGATAATCCTTCACAAAGTGCAGGCTTGGTTGGAATACCCTTAGATGACATTGTATCCTTCACAAAGTGCAGGCTTGATTGGAACACCCTAGTGAGGCTCAAGCCTATATGGATAGCCTTGCTCCTGAAGATCGCACTTTATAATCCCCTTCATTGTTATTTTGGGCCTTGTTCTTTGGGCATTTTTCAATTGTGTATTACTTTGGTCATTTTGCCAACTCTTGGACTATGTAGTACTTTGGGCATTTTGCCAAATTTTCGATTATGTATTGCCTTGGGCTTTTTTATTTTGATTTTACCAATATAAATATAAATATTAATGTGATGTGGATGATTTCAATATCTATTTTTTTAATTTAAAAATTGCCTTTTCATTTTTTAAACTTCAATCATTAAAAATATATGTAAGGCTTAGTTTTAGTAGGGCTCAAATTAAATTACATATCAATACTTATACGAATATTTATATCATAAATATCATTATATGTAAGACTTAGTTCTAGTTTTTTAAATATTTTATTTTTATATTTTTTATATATTTAATACATTTTATTGTCGTTCCCAACCTACTGTTTCCTGCAAATTTAGCAAAAACCTCTAGCCGTATCCGACACTCGTTCCCACGTTCCAGAAACTTGTGCAACATAGAATATACTTTATCTCACCATATGCATGCCTCTATCGAATGTGTCATAGTCTGTGCAATATGTACCATCTCTGCTGCTCTGCTCGAATAAACTATGTCATCACCAAAGTCATCTCAATGGGCAAGGAGATCTTAGTCATGGCAAGGAAATACTCTGCATTTGCTATTGAATGAAGGCTCTGAATGGCTCATGCTATAATAATGATCGATGTTGTATCCCATCAATGTCTGGCTCGGATAATAAAGAGAAAATCTATAGGTTGCATCATAGTAGACCAGCTACAATATATGTGATAACATGACCTCCAAGCCCAAAAATTTATAATAGAAAAGAATTGTGGTGTACAAATATAGCTCTCATGTAGCACCAACAACCAACAAATGAAATGAGAGAGAAGCTTTCATAATTCATTTTATAACTTTAGAAGCTCAACCTCTTCTCATTAAAAAATATTTTTTTACGTCTAGAAAACTCGAGACCCTAACTAAATCCTCTTGACATGGTAAAATAAAAATATTTTTTTAAGTGGTTGAGACAACACAAAAATGGGGATATTAATCTAGGTCGAAGCTCACATGTACCCCCAATCCTGCAAGCTTGATCTTTGTGATTAAAATCATGATTGTAATCCTCATACAATATGAGTAATAGGTCTCATCCATTATTTCATCACATTTTTCACTTTATCCCTAGACGTAATACACATTACACCCATAATTCATCATGTTCCTTTTCCTAGAGGACATGTGGGTCATTTCCACCATATCCATATAGTTTTCTCTTTATAATTAACTTTTCATTTTCCACATTTCCTCTTTCAACCTTCTCCATGTGTGAACATGTTAAAGTGGTTTGGGATATTTTCTAGCTAATTAATTAAACCCAAACCCTATGGTTGAAAGCTACCTTATTGGCCTAATTTAATCATAGGTTATTAGCATTAATTGAGGCCTCATTCCCTAAAAGTTGGTATTAAAAAAAAGAGGCAAAAAAGGGAGACGCAAAAAAAAACACTAGGGAATGTAACCTATGACTATTTAGTACAACACTTGAGTGTAGTGCTCCCTATTACCACTCCAATTAGCATTTAAGTGGAGAAATTCCTAATCCATGAATGCTATCTTTCGGGTAACTATAGGAAAGGTACCACTATCACCTCAATACACTTCTCCTCTCACTTTGACCAGCTCCCCCTAGGTCAAGGGGGCCTTTCCTAAGTGTTGATTGATTTGATTAAGCATTTGATTAATGAGAGCCTAGATTGGTTGAAAGGAATCTTATTAAGATAGTTGTGTATTATACAGATTTCATTAACCTCATGAAGTGATTGCCAAATAGATGCAGAATTGCATATGCAAAGGACAAACACTTAAGCGATGTAACAATGTGAAAACTTTGCCTAGATAAATTTCAGCTTTAAAGGACATAAAGATTTCATCAAACAGATTACGAGAAAGATTAGACATTACAGCCATATGAATCCATTTTAAATCAAGAATTTAGGCAAGAAAAACAAAATGAAATCTCCAGAATTTAAAGAGTGATCAAAATTCCTCCTAAAACCTATCTTAAGATTAATCATTTAAGCCCAATAAGTTATTATAAATCTGATCTGAATATGTAGAAATTAGAACACAAATTTGCAGAATTTTAAGTATGAATTACTCAAGGAAAATACAATCGTTTGCCACTTGAGCCTAACTTAATTCTGTTTTGAAGACAAATCCAACTGATAATTTTCATAAATTAAGCTAATTAAATCAAACCTAGGAATGATATGAAACCCTAGACTTTGATGCTTAAAATCTGAAGTATTATTTAGCGGAGATTAATTTCCAGATTTCAACAAAAAAATAAAATATAAAATGAGGAAATTTTGTAATTTTATGAGGTGGTTGATAGAGATTAGTGCCTTTTAAACCTAGGGCTTATGAGATCATGAACGCAATCTTGAAAGGTTGTTTTCTTGAGTTGCTAGAGCTGCATACACATGCCACAAGTACCTATTATTACAAAATCACTAGTGGCTCTGAGTATGTAATCCTACCTAGGATGGAAAAGAGCTACAGCTACTAGGCCCGTGATAGCTAAGGAATCTTAACCCCAAGAGATGGTGTCGTGGATAGGCTCCTCTCTTTTCAGACTTCCCAGTCATACTCTAGGTGAAACCAAACAAGTCATGGGAGGTGTCTGGAGTCTAACCTGATTACCAGGCCCTTTTTATAGGGCTATAGGGTACTTTCGAAAGATCAAGTAATTGATGGACCAAGACGATACCCTAAAGTTGATTTCCCAGACTTGGTTAAATAGCTATTGAGTGAGAATACTATGGGCTGGCTGTAGAATTAGTTAAATGTATGTATGGACCAGCAAAAAGCAAATGCTCAATAACTGAGTCAATTCGAAGTCTAGGAAGGAAGTGCTAAGGCAAAAGAAAAGTCCAACTCCTAGTCATGGTGATTATGGCTTATGTAAATGATTAATTGTTTATAAGGTGTGAGAATCGGAAACGGATTCGTTTGGCTAGGGCCTTTAACACAAAGAAATCTTGCTACACACAAATAATCACACATTCACAATAAAAGGTAGCAAGCAAAACAAGCATGCAAGGGAAAATCCCCGAATGCGGGTGATGCGTCAGGAGAAGCAGCCAGTTGCAATGACAGCGGATTGACACGAGCAGAAGCTTCAATCGTAGAGCCAAGGACCCAATGCCACGTCGCGGACGCTAGAATGGCACGTATCACTTGGGATCAAGAAGTGATGGTTGAAAACGTTGCAGGAGGCTCACATGGGAGGATTGAACCCTCCGCGTAGCCGAGAGATTGAAACCAAGATCTGTGATCATGGAAGGACTCCAGGGTAAGGAGATTTCATTGCATATGAAGGATATGGAGATGACAAGCAAATCCAATGGGACGATTTCAAGGAAGATTTCACGTACCTGGGTGTGCATTGCTAAAAGATCCTACTGGGCACCATCGCACTATTTAACCAGGGAGCAACGGGACTCCATCGCCAAAGAGATTGTGGACCGAGTATGGGTTAAACACTCACAGAGAGGCAAATTATGGGTGAAACACTCGCATGTAAGCAGAGTGCACAGGAGAAAAAGGAAAAGAAGGCTCCATACTCAGAGAGAAATGGCAGATCCAGCAATCGAGGAAGGGGGCAATGAAGAGGATCAATGGGAGCAGTTGTTCAATGAGGAGACGCCTGCTCACATTCGACATTCCATCGCTGCCATGGAAGAGGAGATCTTCAGCGAGTTCAAGGTGAAACTGGGAGAGGGAGTGGTCATGTCGCATTATTGGCGACTTAAATTCATTCAGTCTCACTCCATGAACGAGAGGGAGATCTATGCGGAGCTCATCCGCATCACGGTGGGTAAATTCAAAGATGAAGCAGAGAATAACCTCGACCATATGCGCAGCCTGCTGCGTCTCTCTGGGACACTCTTTCAACGCATTTCGAAAGAAGAAGATGCGAACATGGAAGAGTCCAACCAGGCGGGTGCTAACGATGGGAAAGGCAACAACGACGCCCAAGATCAGGCCGAGTCGTCTCAAAGACGCTAGGCCGTGGCTCTGATTTGGTCTTTCCTTTTGTTGTTTATCAGTTCATGCTTAGTCGGCTTATACTCTGTTATGTTTGTAAACATGATCGAGTGCCCACGCTTAAAGGTTGGGCGGCTCTCATGCTCCTTCGCCTCTCTATTTGGGATATACTCTTCTTTTTTCTGTTCTAGTTAGCAGATCAATGCCTAACTCCTTGCTTTCAGGAGCAGTGCTTGTAAATATTCTCAGTTTAATGCAGTAATAGAAAGGTCCCTTCTTACTTAAAAAAAAAGCATGCAAGGGAAAACAAGTAATACTCACTTAATGTAATTTGATTTTGATGATCAACGCCTACACTTAGGGCGTGTTAGAGTTTGTCTAGAGAGGCAGTTACTTCCACATTGGGTGTGTCTAGCAATGTGTGAAGTGCCTAAAATTCCATATTGGGTGTGTCTTGCAATGTGTGAAGTACCTAAAGTTGTATTCCTAGACAGTGGTAAAGGTTGTCTTTATAACACCTAAAATGGCTAAGTTGAGTCTACCCATGGTTTGTTGTGTCACATGGTATATAACCATGGTATTTGGATGTATTTTGGGTTATAAAGTAAGATGCCTTTGTCATTGTGAAGTATCACAAGTGAGATTCACTCTGAGTTACAGAGAGGAGGTCTATGTGTTATATTTTTACAAGATTATAGCAATATAACTTTATTGCAAATGAACAATAGGATCTCTAGAAGGAAGACAAAGCATAGAAACAAAGAACACAAGAGTTTATCTTGGGAAACCCAATAGAGAGAAAAACCTAGCAACCTTCGTATAGAGATGATCAATCTCATGAACAGAGTACAAGAAGAGAGAGAGTGTTACCACCTAAGTTGTACTTAGTGGTTTTTTATCAAGTGAGCCTGGTGAACTGAACAGGGTTAACTTGTTCGGACTTCAAAAGACCTGTGGGAGTACTTCTGGGAAGTGCTTGTTGTACTAGATCACATGTTCATACCCCATGGGGGAATTGTAATAAATGTTCTAGCATGATAGTGTCTGTAAAAGACTCGGTCTCTTAGACTTTATTTGTCAATCTGATTAGCCCAAGGTGTTTTTTCCCTTGGTTATTATTGCTTGTTGAATAAACGACTGATACCTCCAAAGTTGGGGTGGTCGGCTTGGCATTTAGGCCTATTGAGGTTATTAGAGTCTATGTGTCAATGTATAAACATGCTAGACATCATGGTCGAGTCATATGAACATGTCTAAGTCTCCAGTAGGTTTTTTCAATTTTTCAATTTTTTAATTTTTTCAGTGTTTTTTTATTAAAATTTAATTTTTCCAAAACTTAGGCTATTTTTTAATAGTTTAATTGGAAAAATTGATTTTGTAATAAAAGTGGGCCAAATAATCAGTTTCAGTCATGTAGGTTCTCATTTTCAAGCTAAGAGCACCATGTAAACCCATGGACCCACTATTTCCTAGTTTTGAGTGATTTTCCATCACTCAGGTCAGAAAGCCCCAAAAATCAATTATTGATGATTTTAATTAATAAATTGATGAATAATGGAGCAAATCCAAAATCATAGATCAGTGGATTCTCAGCCGATTTGATTGAAATCAGTCAGATCTGAAGCAGATTCACTGGATCTGACAAATCCTTCACTGAAGGAGGTGATCAAATCAGATCCAGAGTTGATCTTCAGCATCCTTTATGGGGGATTTCGCCCTCCCTCTCTCCTCAACACGTTTTGGCTCATCTGGATGAGTTTTGGTGGATGCTTCAGTCAACAAGTTGAGGTGTCAGTCAGATTAGCTCTCCGATTGACAATTGCACTCAGTGAGACTCAGATCTGGCTCAGTTAGACACAGATCGGGCATTGATGGACTCTTCATCAGCATATTTGGTTGATCTCCTTGCGATTTGCGCCCGCCTGGGCTAGATCTCCTGGTTTGTGTATATATCCAAGCACAGCAGCCTCTTCAAAGCGAGTTACTAGGATTGAGGTGCTGCTGCTATTGTACTGTTGTAATTCTTCATTTGAAATAAAGAAAAGCTTTGGAGGCTAAACGGTGTTGTGACATTACATGTGTGGATGATTATTGCCATTATTTTACTGAGGTAACCTGTATCTGTATTCATTTTTTGCTAATTGCTTGTAGATCCGTTGTTAAGATTGATAATAGGCTTATTATAATCTTGATAGGAAAGGTGCTTTTCAATAGGTTTATTGACCATCTCCTTCCTTTGATGCATGTTTAGAGATCTAGATTCAACATGTCCTATAAGCTTATATGCATGTTATTTTGAATCTCTGTGTATGTACTAATCGGATCTCACAAGTTTCTTGGCAAGTTCTTTGATTTCAGCTGAGCTGCAAGTTCAAAACCTTCCAAAGGCATTGTCCCTCGACATTCCACCTGAAAGCTCCACTGTGGATCTTCAAGGAAACCGGCATTTCTCTCCTCCTCTTCCTCCCTCAAAATCAACATTTTTACCCGGTTACTTTGTTCATAGCTTTGATTGTGCTTAGATCTATCATCTTAAAAGTAATTCCAACATAGATCTATCTTGTCAAAGTCCATAGTCTAAATATTGCAGTTAAAAAGTTTCATAAGCATTCTAGATCTAGCTTTAGGGAAATCGTCCTTTTTGCATGGAAATTTGAAGAAAACTTGTAGCTTACATGCATTAGATTTCTTTTTGCTGTTATAAAAGATAATCCAACAATCAGTGCATATTTCATTGGCTGCACAAACAACAAGCCAAGATCCCAAGGAAAGCTTGCTTTCCTTGGTTCCTATTTCACTTGTTTAGCTAGTTTTAACTCCATCTTTTTTGAGTTAAGGTAGGCTGATCCAAAGGTATTCTTAAAGTGCTTTTGGGCATATGTTATTCTAACATGCTCGCTGGTTTTTAGCAGGTGTAACAGAAAATAAAGGAAGCTGCTGTTCGGAAGTGTCTTCAAGAGCGTTCAAATCCCCCCAGGGGTCTCCCATTTGACTAAAACCTTTGATTTTCGCACCTTGTAATCTCTTGATTTCAATCCATATAATGATCAAGAGGAATTATATCAGTTCTCTGATATTGTAACCGTTGTTAATAAAATTATTTTTGAATAGGCTCTTTCGAGCCCATTCCCCATCCCCCCGGGAGGATTTGCGTCGGTGTCCTTTTTGTTGCTTTTTGCTCATTTCTTTTCAAACTAGTATTGATCTAATCTGCAGGGTCGTATAATTTATTTTATTATTAATTTCATATTCCATACTTTATATTTCAAAGTAATCTTAATACTTACCCCACGACTTCCTGATTGACCCGAAAGGGGAAAGAGATTCGTGGTAGGACTAATTAGAAAACTAGAATTGTGTATCTGTTTTCTTTTGATCATTTGTTTTTCAGCTATTATAAAATTAACCCCTCCTCGATTCCCCGATTGAGATCCACTTGGATTGAAAGAGGTTCCTAGAGGGTTTTATTTTAAACAAGAACACCCAGTTTAAAACTTACTAAAATTGACAAGACTCCAGTGTGTATGCTCTGCACTTGGCTGCGGTTCGTCCGATCAGTCAAGCTGTATCAAAAGCACTTGAGTGACTAGTATAATTAAGACTCACTCTCCCAAATTAACAAACCAACAGGCGAAAATCCAACACCTAGATCGAACCATCACGGTGGCAAAATACCCAAAGGAAGCAGGAACTTCTGAAAAGTGACCTCGAGGCGCCGATCTCTGTCACACCCTAACGGGTGTGTTATGAACAATAGCCCCAGAGACTCCATTTCAGCCCACATATTCCTTGCGGGTAGCCGTGAAGGTTTAGTTTTGGACATACTCCAAGTACTCTAAGGTATATCTGAAGTCCCCCCTCTGCCTAATTTTAATCAACTCACACTTCAATTTTAACTTAAAACATACCAAGAGGCAATCGCAAAACACTCACTCCAAGCATGCGCAAGTACATTGTTTCTATTTTTTGACTCCATTCTAAGACACTAGTTATTTTCTTGTTTTATATATATATTGTGTCTCAACATTGTGCTTTCGTGTGTTCATCTTTTGTATCTTGCCATCTTTGATCATCTATAGTTAAATTGCAAACTCCTAAGCAACTCAGTCAGTTTAACATCACAACACTAAGTAATTATCCTTAGTAACTTAATAGGGTCTACCTCCCTTGGCTCCGTTAGGAGTTGAGCCTAAACGGAGGAGTCAAGAACAAGGTGACAGCCTTGACTCGAGACTTGCCCCCAAGGACACACCAAGTGGCTTGAAGATTTCTGCCACGTGACCCAGGTGTGTGAAAGGCGACAACATTTTTTGGCGCCGTTGCCGGGGATAAATCTTTTTATTCCTGAGTACGACTTAGCTTAACTTTTTTCTAAACAACTAAAAAGATAAAAAACTTTTGATTGATCTAGTCTTTAAAAAAACATAAAAATTAAAACTCGATCCATCTGGTGACTCCACTGTCTAACATCCCTTCAAGAATTTATACCCAAAGAAATCGCCGACAGTTATTCAATCCTCTCCCTGATCCCGAAAGGTTTATTAGGGAAAGATTGAATAGGTAGACTTCTCATAGAAACCTTGAAAATTTAGGAGACCAATCCCTCTCAGATATCCATCACATATTTGTAGAGAGTCATGTTCACTAATCTTAAGAAATGATGGAATTTTTCAAACCCCTTGACTTTTCTCAGATAGCAGGTAGTCCTCATGACATTCCGAATGATGCTATCAAGAAGCTCCCCATATTTCAGGGCAATAATGCCATCACTGCCAAGTCTCACCTTCGAAAGTTTGAAAAGCACCTTGTCAGTTATTGCAATGATGCTGCCCATGACCATGATGATGTCAAAATGACGCTCTTTGCTTTATCCTTGGAAGATGATGCTGAAGAATGGTACTTCGACCTAGATGATGATTCATATAAAACTCTTAGTGAATTCCTAGAGGGTTTTAAGAAGAAATGGGGGGAAAAGAAAGAACCAAGACATCTGCTTGCTACCCTCCATAACATAAATAAGATGGAGAATGAAACCATTGATGAATTTAATACTAAGTTCAGGCCTGTGATTGCAGACCTCCCTAGAGAAATCAAGCCAAGGGATGCCTCCATCTTCATATCTTACATCGAAGCTTTCACTGGTGATTTGAGGTACCAGTTAAGGGACAAAGAGCCTGCCGATCTAAAAACTGCTCAGGAATTGGCCGAGAAAATAGAAAAGAATATGCAGTTTTCAGGCAAATCCAACATTTCAGGTTACACTAGGGGAAACACTTCATACAACGAAGAAAAGGGAAAAGCCTTTGAATCAGAAGAAAAGGGAGCATCTAAAGATCCCATGGAAAAGGTAACAGACACGAAAAAGACTTGGTTACTAGTCAAAACCAACTTATGGCAGATCAGTCTGCACAATTGAATCTTATGCATGATAGAATAATCACAATGGAAAGAAATAATGGACCTAGGAACATTCAGCCTAGGCAAAATCAGATGTATCAAAAGAAGTTTCATCAACAAGAGCCTAGGATTCCAAACCAGTTAGACTCAGCTAACATGGTAGAAGAAGTAATTCCATGGTGTAGACCCTGTGAACAATTCCACCAAGAAAGCACTTGCTATGTTGCAAATCAAGTCAAGGAACATGGACTTCCCGAGGTCAGTAATCAAGAAACAAATGCAAGCGAGCCTGATCATATATACATGGTAGGCCAGGCCTACCCTTTGTCACCATCTAAACAGTACAAACCTGAGGATGAAACCATTGCAGAATCTTATAGTGAAACTTGTGATGAAAACTATAATATACATGATGGGACTCCTATGTGTTCTCCATATAATGATGACAGTCTGAAAGGTTTACTACCTTGTGGCCTTTTCTCTGAAGAAGATGAGTATGAAAATGAGGACAAGTATAGCTTGGAGCATCATACAAGTGACGAAGACTCCCTTATCCCCGACAAAGATGTTGATGAGGAGTCTTGGACATTCATGGAAAATCCAGTCTGTGACATGAATAAAGAGGAAAATAATGAACCAGAAACTTTTGATAGTTTTGTTGATTTTACTGTCTATGTCATATCTAAAGGAGAGAGCATGGACCATGTGGCCTTGGGAAACTTTGATATGAAAAAGGAGCATGCAGTTTATCCACATGATCAGTCTGAGTCATATATCAGTATCAGTAATGAAGACAACGAGAACTCGATATCGGAACCTGATATCAACAATGGGGAATCCATCACATCTAACATAGATGATGGTGATGACTATTGGGATTTCTGTGGATATCTTATTAAGAATCCTATCTATGCTATATCTAGCAAGGGGAGTGTCTATTTAGAAATTTGTGGAAGTCCAATCTACTATACTTCCATAGAGGGAAGCATGGATATGGAGACCTTGGAAAATCCTAGTATGGAAAAGCAACATTCAAAACTCTTATATGATCATTCAGAGTCATATCATGCAGAGCCGCACAAAGGTATCAATAATGAGACATGGAGAAGCAGTGTTGTGAAAAGACAGACGTGATGCAGTTATTAGAATATCAGTCTCAACTATCATCTTCACATATATAGTTTCCTCATGACTTGGAGCCACTTGGGGCTTATACAGTGAATTATCATCCAGTAAGCCTTGATGATCAGTATGATGGTGTAGTCAATCTGCCTCATCATTCTGATTTGTACATCAACCCTATCCAGTCATGGATAGAAGCAGCCTGCGCAAGCACTTACCAGTTTGGGAGGAAGTTTGACGACATTATTCATGCCTATGATTTCCCATCCATCCCGCCCCTTCCGGATCATCATGTAGGTTTGCATTTTCTGAATAAAGTATCCTTACTTTGGCTGGTAACCAAAGACAAGGAAATTTTTTCTTATGTTAATAAAATTCTTAGGTGGTTACATTGGATTTCTGATTACACTTAACCCTTTTTATATCATGCTTAGAGTAGGAAAATCAGCTCCTTGAAAAAAACCATTTACTTTCTACATTTTTTGTTTTGTACTTAGCTATAATCAAACATTTTTGTTTTCATTAGTCAGTTACATTTGTTTTGTTTAAATAAATCATCTTAATGGTTCATTCAGTTTTTTATAAAACTTGTGCTACTAAGGTTTTTCTTGTCAAGCTGAGATGTTTTTACAGGATATATAAACCAAAGATTCTGATGTTCTCATATCCTCTCCTTGCCTTAAAGACCAGACCGAGCACACGTCCCACAGTTGGAGCCAGAATGTTACCACCTAAGTTGTACTTAGTGGTTTTTTATCAAGTGAGCCTGGTGAACCGAACAGGGTTAACTTGTTCGGACCTCAAAAGACCTGTGGGAGTACTTCTAGAAAGTGCTTGTTGTACTATATCACATGTTCATACCCCATGGCGGAATTGTAATAAATGTTCTAGCATGATAGTGTCTGTAAAAGACTCGGTCTCTTAGACTTTATTTGTCAATCTGATTAGCCCAGGGTGTTTTTTCCCTTGGTTATTATTGGTTGTTGAATAAACGACTGATAATTTCTGAGTTTTTCACTCCATACCTCCAAAGTTGGGGTGGTCGGCTTGGCATTTAGGCCTATTGAGGTTATTAGAGTCTATGTGTCAATGTATAAACATGCTAGACATCATGGTCGAGTCATATGAACATGTCTAAGTCCCCCGTAGGTTATTTCAATTTTTCAATTTTTTAATTTTTTCAGTGTTTTTTTATTAAAATTTAATTTTTCCAAAACTTAGGCTATTTTTTAATAGTTTAATTGGAAAAATTGATTTTGTAATAAAAGTGGGCCAAATAATCAGTTTCAGTCATGTAGGTTCTCATTTTCAAGCTAAGAGCACCATGTAAACCCATGGACCCACTATTTCCTAGTTTTGAGTGATTTTCTATCACTCAGGTCAGAAAGCCCCAAAAATCAATTATTGATGATTTTAATTAATAAATTGATGAATAATGGAGCAAATCCAAAATCATAGATCAGTGGATTCTCAGTCGATTTGATTGAAATCAGTCAGATCTGAAGCAGATTCACTGGATCTGACAAATCCTTGACTGAAGGAGGTGATCAAATCAGATCCAGAGTTGATCTTCAGCATCCTTTATAGGGGATTTCGCCCTCCCTCTCTCCTCAACACGTTTTGGCTCATCTGGATGAGTTTTGGTGGATGCTTCAGTCAACAGGTTGAGGTGTCAGTCAGATCAGCTCTCCGATTGACAATTGCACTCAGTGAGACTCAGATCGGGCATTAATGGACTCTTCATCAGCATATTTGGTTGATCTCCTTGGGATTTGCACCCCCCCTAGGCTGGATCTCCTGGTTTTTGTATATATCCAAGCACAGCAGCCTATTCCAAGCGAGTTAGAATTGGGATTGAGGTGCTGCTGCTATTGTACTGTTGTAATTCTTCATTTGAAATAAAGAAAAGCTTTGGAGGCTAGACGGTGTTGTGCCATTACATGTGTGGATGATTATTGTCATTATTTTACTGAAGTAACCTGTATCTGTATTCATTTTTTGCTAATTGCTTGTAGATCCGTTGTTAAGATTGATAATAGGCTTATTATAATCTTGATAGGAAAGGTGCTTTTCAATAAGTTTATTGACCATCTCCTTCCTTTGATGCATGTTTAGAGATCTAGATTCAACATGTCCTATAAGCTTATATGCATGTTATTTTGAATCTCTGTGTATGTACTAATTGGATGTCACAAGTTTCTTGGCAAGTTCTTTGATTTCAGCTGAGCTACAGGTTCCTACATTGGAGAGGATGTTGATCTAGTTTGCTTCTTCACTCTCTTCAAAACCTTCCAAAGGCATAGTCCCTCGACATTCCACCTGAAAGCTCCACTGTGGATCTTCAAGGAAACCGGCATTTTGTTGAAATACTAAGAGGGGGGTGAATCAGTGTTTGTACAATAAAAAAAAAACTTTAATCAAAAGCAGGTTGTTGATCACCAATCACAACACAACATCAATATGTATAAAGACAGCAAGATGCACAGTACACAACAGTTTTTAACGTGGAAACCCAAGCTCTGGGGGTAAAACCACGAAAGCCTTTTTAATAATAGTTGTCCAGAAATAACTGGATGAAAGGAACAACTCCCTTATTATATAGACTTCAATTTTCCAGCTTCAACTAGAAGGAGGCTACGACCCCCTGATTTACAGGCTGCGACCTGAAGGAAGCTACCACTCCCTAGTTTTCCGGCTTCCACCGGAAGGAGGCTACGACCTCCTTTCCTTGCCCCGTCCTGCCACCCTGATAAGAAGAATATTGTCGAACCTGTGGACCTGTCAAATACAAAACCCTGTACTCTCTACTGATATCATCTGCACTCTGATCACTGCCAAATCTTCTCTGTAGTCAATACTGTCACATCATCTTTCTGCTCATGTCATCACGGTCATGCTGATCAAGCTGCTCATCAACACTGCTGGTTACTGTCAAGTCATCAAACATTAAGGGCTGAACATGTCATCATCAAGATCTACTCATCTCATCATCATCATACAGTTCATCATCAAGGAGATTGCTTTATCAACAAGGTCTATGAAACATCAGTCTTTTGAACATCATCATAAAGTGTAGGAGTGTATGTACATCATAGAGTGCATCATGTATCATATCAGGGCATACATCATTATATAATGAATCACAACTTGTACACTTATATCACTGATCATACGCATGTGCTTGTATACTTGTTCACTGCTGTACACTCACTGATCTCTATACATACCAGTCACTGAACTCTTCATAAACAACTGTACACTGATATCACATGTTCTTGTACAAGCTAATCATTGTTTTACTTCATACTACATACCACTGTACACTATACAAGCATAAATCACATTTTACTTGTTCATCCACTTTGACATATTACTGTACTATATACATTGTTCATCATTGTACTGTTCATACTACTATTCATATATGCATTCCAACACATTTACATAGTTCACTATTCATACTGGTTAATAATTTCATGCCAACATACCTTTCATACATGAATTTCGGGACTGTTACAAGATTGGCAAGGAAGGCAGCAGTGTTAACTCTGTGGACAAACTCGGTTGAGGAAGAAAAAGGCCTGTTGCCTTAAAGACAAGCTTGGTGACAAAAATAAAATTCTGTGGAGAAAAGTATACCCTTTTGTTGCTGTTAAGAAACCCACGAATAAACCAAGGTCTGCTGTTTTAAACCCCGAATTTCAGAGCACCTTCACATGCCATCAGGATGACTTCAATCTGGCTTGTGTATCTGAGCTTTAATTGCTAGACTCCTGTCGAATTCAGAGGAGAAAATGAAACTTCAAAACATCTGAACTGTGCCTGTGGCTGTATTCAAACCGTCTTTGTCAACGCTTGTATCTTTACTGGGCTGCCACGGTCCAATATTTACCCGAAATTCAGATTTAAAATTGATCTTCTGCTGTTCAAATTCATGCCTGAGTGGTGCTGCCTCAATCCCTTCTAGAACCCAAAAAAAAATTATCAGAGATGCTTCACGGAATTGTACCACAGCTTCCAGTACTAATTTCTTCAGTGCACAAAAGTCTGCACCCTGTAGTCGGCAATGTAAACCTTTCCCTGCTCTTTCATGGCTACTTCTGTAAATTCCCCGTCCATGCTACAAACACTCATCGCATTTTACAGGCTACGAAATCCCTGGACTACGCTTACTGATCACGCAAAATATATTCCTGGGCCTCGGTTGACTCGGTTTTCTGAGTGAAACGAATTCGGAGGAAATGTTCACGACCACGAAAACAGAGGAGCGAGATCTTTACTCAGCTGCTGCGAGTTACCTTATGCTCACCCCAAAAAAAAATGTGATGCTACCGAAAAAAATCTGCTGCTGTTATTTACCCACGAATTCTATCCTCATATCCGCGAGAATCCTCAGTCCACGAATACATCATATCACATATTTACGAGTGACAAAGAATGGTATATTTATATGTTTTATTTTTAAAAGAGGTTTGTTTAAATATTAATTCAAATCACTTTTAAAGAGGCCGACTACATGAGGAGAACACATTAAAAAATATGCCAACGTGGGAGGAGGGTTTCTTTAACATATTTTATTGAAAATAAAAAAAATGTTTTGTCAACTAAGTATTCAATGGGGCCAACGTTATGGAAAGTTGGATTGATTTTAATAATGTTTCATTTAAACTTTTATTAATCAACGTTGGAGGAGAGTTTTCTTTTATTAATAAACAAATTTTTATTTATTCTTAAGCATGCTTTAATAACCACCTTTTTTTTATTTACTAAAGGAGTTTCATTTTATTTTTATGTTTTTTGTTTAAAGTAATTTGTAAAATTTATATGTTTTTAATTCTTCAAAGATTAGGTTTTAATTCTTCAATGATAGGGTAGATGTAGGCTAGGGGACCAAAGGTAGTGGTTTTAAGGACTTCAGTTAAGTTACCACAACTTCATAAACAAGATCATCAAGCATTGGGAGTGCCTGGGCTTCTCTTAGGGTACCATGACCTCTAACAAACGCAAATGACCACTGTAAGGGTCATTTGGACTCTTACAACTTTTTCAACCCACCAAGGACACAATCTAAGACAAAAGGGCATGATTGTGGTGCTGAGGAACCAATGACACAACTGGGGAATCATCGAACCAGCTTGGGGGTACTTAACCACTCTACAGGGTGTTCAAGGCTTTTGCCATTGTCCCAAGGGCTCCAAGGGCTTCAGACTTGGGCTTGGACAAAGTCAAAAGGTCTCCTTTGACATTAACACACTTGTTGGCATCAATGACAATTTAGTCAACAATCTCCCCCTTTGTCATTGATGACAACACCAAAGCTCCCCCTTCGAATGAGCTTCCTTTGACCACACAACTCCCCCTTAGATCATGCTTCTTTTACCTACCTTGTTCAACTTTTTCTCCCCCTTTGTCATCAATGGCAAAGGGTACTTATGCCATGCTCCTCCTGTCATATTGTATTATAGATAGATGAATTCAATTAGGAGATAGTATGACTCCCAATTTTTCTTTGAGGTACTCAAAAGTCTCTCTTGGGAGAGGCTTAGTGAGAACATCTGCAACCTATTCTTTTGTCCCGATATATTCCAACTTGGTATTCTTTTCAGTGACCTGTTCCCGAAGAAAGTGAAACTTGATTGGAATGTGCTTGGTTTTGGAATGCATAACTAGATTCTTGGAGATACTGATGGCACTCGTATTGTCACATAGAATAGGAATCGGTTCATTACATGTCACATGTATGTCTTGCAGGGTTTGCTTCATCCAAAGAATCTGAGTACAACAAGCTGCTGCTGCTATATATTCTGCTTCTACGGTTGATAAGGACACTGAAGACTGCTTCTTGCTTGACCAAGATACCAGACAACCACCCAAAAAGAAGGCCGTTCCACTAGTGCTTTTTCTATCGTCAACACATCCTGCCCAATCTGCGTCTGAATATGCTATCAATGTCAGATCATTCCCTTTTGGATACCAAAGTCCAAAATCCAAAGTTCCTTTGAGATACCTGAAGATCCTTTTGACTGCTATAATATGATTTTGTTTTGGGGCAGCTTGAAATCTTGCAACTTGTCCAGCGGCTTGCATCACATCTGGTCTGGAGGCAGTTACATATAGTAGACTACCAATCATTGACCAATAGAGCCTTTGATCAACTTCCTTAGATTCATCATCTTTGCTTAGCTTACAACCGGTGATCATAGGGGTACTCACAGGTTTACAGTCTTCCATCTGGAATTTCTTCAACATCTCCTTAATGTATTTTGTCTGGGTAATAAAAATGCCTTATGTTCTTTGAGAAATCTGGAGTCCCAAGAAGAAGGTCAATTCACCGAGTAATGACATTTCAAACTCTTTTTGCATGTCTTTAGCAAATTGTTGACTCAGTGAATCATCATCACTTCCAAATATGATATCATCAACATAAACTTCAATGATGAGTATGCTGTCATTGTCTTGTTTGATGTACAAATTGCTATCTGCACTTCCCCTCTTAAATTTTTGTTATAGTAAGTACCTGTCCAATCTGGAGTACCAAGCTCTTGGAGCTTGTTTTAGTCCATATAGGGCCCTTTTTAGTCTGCATACATAGTCCTCATTTTCTGAAAATTGAAATCCTTCTGGTTGTTCGATATAGACTTCTTCTTCCAATTCCCCATTTAGAAAGGTTGATTTTACGTCCATCTGATACACTTTGATGTCTTTGGAGCAAGTGTAGGCTAATATCATTCTGATAGCTTCCATTCTGGCAACTGGTGCATATGTTTCTTCAAAGTCTATTCCTTCGATCTGAGCATAACCCTTACACACCAATCGAGCCTTATTTCTAATTACCTGTCCATCTTCATTCATTTTGTTTCTGAAAACCCATTTTGTGCCAATAACATTTTTGTTATGTGGTCTCGGAACAAGTTCCTAAGTTTCATTTTTCTTGATTTGATCTAGTTCTTCTTCCATAGCTTTAACCCATTGTTCATCTTTACTGGCCTCTGCAAAAGTTCCAGGTTCAATTGTAGACAAAAGAGAGAAGTGTACCTGCTCATTTCTTCCGGATTGTCTCCTTCTGGTTCCTATTCCGACATCCTTATCACCAATAATCTGATTTGATGGATGATTCTTCTGGTACCAATTCTTGGGTGATGGATGATCTTTTTGTTCTTCTTGTTTGACAGTTGGTTGATTTAGTTCTTCATTTTCCGTGAGTTGCTCTTCATCCTCATCGGGTTGTTCTTCCATTTTAATTTTCTTGGAACCTTTCTCTTCTTCATCATCTGATTCTTCTGAGTCTTCTCTGGATGATGTTAGTATTCCTTCAACTATCTTCACGTTAATGCTTTCAATCACTTTGTCTAATCTCAGATTGTAGCATTTGTAAGCTTTCCTCTTGGATGAATATCCAACAAATATGCCCTCATCTACTCGAGAGTCAAATTTTCTAATCTTCTTATCATCTCTTTTGATGTAACACTTGCTTCCAAAGATTTTGAAGTGTTGTACACTTGCTGCTCTTCCGATCCATAGCTCATAGGGAGTTTTATCATTTTTGTTTATGAGT
>LPNX010802064.1:181018-252725 GCA_001517045.1 Pseudotsuga menziesii | reverse complement strand
CTCTCCACATTCGACTTGTCCTGATGATGGATCCTGATATGGATTCGAAACGTCGACTTGGTCATTTCGATACTGTGGTTTCTCCGATTACATCAACAAAAGAATGGTATATTTATATGTTTTATTTTTAAAAGAGGTTTGTTTAAATATTAATTCAAATCACTTTTAAAGAGGCCGACTACATCAGGAGAACACATTAAAAAATATGCCAACGTGGGAGGAGGGTTTCTTTAACATATTTTATTGAAAATAAAAAAAATGTTTTGTCAACTAAGTATTCAATGGCGCCAACGTTATGGAAAGTTGGATTGATTTTAATAATGTTTCATTTAAACTTTTATTAATCAACGTTGGAGGAGAGTTTTCTTTTATTAATAAACAAATTTTTATTTATTCTTAAGCATGCTTTAATAACCACCTTTTTTTTAATTTACTAAAGGAGTTTCATTTTATTTTTATGTTTTTTTTTGTTTAAAGTAATTTGTAAAATTTATATGGTTTTAATTCTTCAAAGATTAGATTTATTATTATTTTTTTTTGGTTAGTGGTCTTATTATTTTTAGGGTTAAGGATTTTATGGATCTTATGGGTTTTAAAGGGGCTGGTGTAAAGGTACAAACGTATCATTATGTAATGATAGGGTAGATGTAGGCTAGGGGACCAAAGGTAGTGGTTTTAAGGACTTCAGTTAAGTTACCACAACTTCATAAACAAGATCATCAAGCATTGGGAGTGCCTGGGCTTCTCTTAGGGTACCATGACCTCTAACAAACGCAAATGACCACTGTAAGGGTCATTTGGACTCTTACAACTTTTTCAACCCACCAAGGACACAATCTAAGACAAAAGGGCATGATTGTGGTGCTGAGGAACCAATGACACAACTAGGGAATCATCGAACCAACTTGGGGGAACTTAACCACTCTACAGGGTGTTCAGGGCTTTTGCCATTGTCCCAAGGGCTCCAAGGGCTTCAAACTTGGACAAAGTCAAAAGGTCACCTTTGACATTAACACACACTTGTTGGCATCAATGACAATTTAGTCAACACATTTCGCTCCTCCTCTTCCTCCCTCAAAATCAACATTTTTACCTGGTTACTTTGTTCATAGCTTTGATTGTGCTTAGATCTATCATCTTAAAAGCAATTCCAACATAGATCTATCTTATCAAAGTCCATAGTCTAGATATTGCAGTTAAAAAGTTTCATAAGCATTCTAGATCTAGCTTTAGGGAAATCGTCCTTTTTGCATGGAAATTTGAAGAAAACTTGTAGCTTGCATGCATTAGATTTCTTTTTGCTGTTATAAAAGATAAATCCAACAATCAGTGCATATTTCATTGGTTGCACAAACAGCAAGCCAAGATCCCAAGGAAAGCTTGCTTTCCTTGGTTCCTTTTTCACTTGTTTAGCTAGTTTTAACTCCATCTTTTTTGAGTTAAGGTGGGCTGATCCAAAGGTACTCTTAAAGTGCTTTTGGGCATATGTTATTCTAACATGCTCACTGGTTTTTAGCAGGTGTAACAGAAAATAAAGGAAGCTGCTGTTCGGAAGTGTCTTCAGGAGCGTTCAAATCCCCCCAGGGGTCTCCCATTTGACTAAAACCTTTGATTTTCGCACCTTGTAATCTCTTGATTTCAATCCATATAAGGATCAAGAGGAATTATATCAGTTCTCTGATATTGTAACCGCTGTTAATAAAATTATTTTTGAATAGGCTCTTTCGAGCCCATTCCCCATCCCCCCTGGGGGGATTTGCGTCGGTGTCCTTCTTGTTGGTTTTTGCTCATTTCTTTTCAAACTAGTATTGATCTAATCTGCAGGGTAGTATAATTTATTTTATTATTAATTTCATATTCCATGCTTTATATTTCAAAGTAATCTTAATACTTACCCCACGACTTCCTGATTGACCCGAAAGGGGAAAGAGATTCGTGGTAGGACTAATTAGAAAATTAGAATTGTGTATCTGTTTTCTTTTGATCATTTGTTTTTCAGCTATTATAAAATTAACCCCTCCTCGATTCCCCGATTGAGATCCACTTGGATCGAAAGAGGTTCCTGGAAGGTTTTATTTTAAACAAGAACATCCAGTTTAAAACTTACTAAAATTGACAAGACTCCAGAGTGTATGCTCTGCACTTGGCTGCGGTTCGTCCGATCAATCAAGCTGTATCAAAAGCACTTGAGTGATTAGTATAATTAGGACTCACTCTCCCAAATTAACAAACCAACAGGTGAAAATCCAACACCTAGATCGAACCATCACGGTGGCAAAATACCCAAAGGAAGCGGGAACTTCTGAAAAGTGACCTCGAGGCGCCGATCTCTGTTACACCCTAACGGGTGCGTTATGAACAATAGCCCCAGAGACTCGATTTCAGCCCACATATTCCTTGCGGGTAGCCGTGAAGGTTTAGTTTTGGACATACTCCAAGTACTCTAGGGTATATCTAGAGTCCCCCCTTTGCCTAATTTTAATCAACTCACACTTCAATTTTAACTTAAAACATACCAAGAGGCAATCGCAAAACACTCACTCCAAGCACGCGCAAGTACATTGTTTCTATTTTTTGACTCCATTCTAAGGCACTAGTTATTTTCTTGTTTTATATATATATTGTGTCTCAGCATTGTGCTTTCGTGTGTTCATCGTTTGTTTCTTGCCATCTTTGATCATCTATAGTTAAATTGCAAACTCCTAAGCAACTCAGTCAGTTTAACATCACAACACTAAGTAATTATCCTTAGTAACTTAATAGGGTCTACCCCACTTGGCTCCGTTAGGAGTTGAGCCTAAACGGAGGAGTCAAGAACAAGGTGACTGCCTTGACTCGAGACTTGCCCCCAAGGACACACCGAGTGGCTTGAAGATTTCTGCCACGTGACCCAGGTGTGTGAAAGGCGACAACAGAGAGAAAGAAGAAAATCTCTCTAATAGAAAACCCTAGAAAAACAATGCTTCTCCTACTGGAGCGAACTTCTCCTTTGCTAGGAGAACTTGCTTGTTGAGTTGTGTGTCCAAATGAGGTGTCTAGCCTCTCTATTTATACACTTTACAAAACTGACTTTTGACCCTAACCGGGTCAACTTGTTGGACTGACTGTGCCGACTTACCATGGGGAGAAATAAAAAATAAAAAATAAATTTATTTTTAATTATTTTTCTTATGTAGTCTTCCCCAGGGTTTACATTGATTCTTTCAAGGGTTTACATGAATCTTTACATCAGTATAAACTCCCGTAGGAGGTACAAAATAATACAATAAAATTACAATAAGAATAATTTTTGAAGTTGCACAAAACCCAACACTCCCTCTCAACAAAGAAGGTATTCTTCGGACATCATCAACATCAGCATCACGATCGTCGGACATGGTAATCATCACGATCATCTGGGTCTCTTCTACATAGCACATCTGTCTTATTCATCTCTATACATACTAAAGGTTGTCAACACGATCTCAGTCTGTCGAGAAGTGTCATCATGTATTTGATCCACTCAGTCCATCAGTGAATCTATGAGCTCTACAACTCTGCATGGTCCATCGAAGAGTACTGCAATCAATGTCTCATCTACAACTAGTCTGTTTCTACTGTCGATGAGGATATGCCATAAATGGCTAAGAACTTGGACATGCTTCACATGACCATCTACTACCTGTTCGTCTCTATTGTCGACGGGATTTCTCCCATACCAATCTGAGAACTAGGACGAGCAGAGGCACCAGTGTACACGACCATCTACTACCTATTCGTCTCTACTGCCGATGGGATTTCTCCCATACCAAGCTGAGAACCAAGACGAGCAGAGGCACCAATGTACACGACCATCTACTACTTGTTTGTCTCTACTGCCGATGGGATTTCTCCCATACCAAGCTGAGAACCAGAACAAGTAGAGGTACCTGTGTAGAAGCAAGAAAGGTGTCTAAATCACCTTTCCCTCTCAAGGAGGTATACATTTTCTTCTACTCCAAGTCTTCCATGAAGGTATTCAAACTTTGTCCCAGGAACAGACTTGGTAAGAACATCTGCAGTCTGGTCATCTGTCGGCACATACTGTAACTCTACCGCACCTTTCTGCACCATATGACAAATGAAGTGATATCAAATCTCTATATGCTTCGACTTGTCGTGAAATATAGGATTCACTGACATCTGCACACAACTCTGGTCATCATAGTTAGTCCTGGAATTTGACCAAACAATCCTACAAGGAGTGTATGAAGCCATACTACTTCTTGAACTGTTGTACTAGCAGCCATATACTCACCCTCTGCAATACTGAGTGCTACTAAGGTCAGCTTCCTACTGCACCAGGACATACTTGCAGAACCCAAACTGAAGCAACATTCGAAAGTACTCTTCCTATCTGCAGCACATCCGACCCAATCTGAGTCTGGAAATCCCTGCAATCTCAAGTCACATTCTGAAGCATATCTCAATCCATATCCCACAGTGCCACGCAAATATCTAAGTATGTGTTGCGGTAACCCAGTGAATCAGCCTCGGCTCACCCATGAACTGGCTGAGAGCATTCACAGAAAAACACATATCTGATATAATGTTCGTCAGATACATCAACGATCCAATCAACTGGCGATACATGGTGGGATCAATCAAGTCAGAATCTAAAGCAGATTCCCTCAGCTTCTTCAGTTTTGCATCCATCAAAGTGACCATGGACTTGTACTCCAACATTCTGAATCTCTTCAATATATCAATGGTGTGTTTTCCTTGATTTAGGAAGATTTCCTTCTGCCTTTGCCATACTTCTAATCCCAAGAAGTAATGCATCAATCCAAGATCCTTCATTTCAAACTAAGAGGCAAACTTCTTCTTACACCATGCAATCAGTTTCTCATTTCCTGTGAGAAACAAGTCATCGACATACAGGACTAAAATCAGAGGCTCATCTTCTACAATCTTGTAATAAAGATTGGGATCTGCATCACTCTTGGTGAATCCCAAGCTCACCAAGTATCCGTCTATCCGTCCATACCAAGCACAAGGTGTTTGCTTGAGTTCATATAAAGTCTTTTTCAGCTTGCATACGTGAGACTCCTTCCCATGGACAATGAACCCATCTGGTTGTTCAATATATACTTCTTCCTCAATCACACCATTGAGGAAGGCGGTTTTGACATCCATTTGATGCAGCTTCCATCCCATAGTTGAAGCAATAGCAATAATGGTTCTAATGGACATATATCGAGCCACAGGAGCAAATGTCTCATCGTAATCCACTCCCTCTTTCTGAAAGAATCCTCTGGCAACAAATATAGCCTTGTGTTTTTCCACACTGCCATTTGCTCCATGTTTAATCTTGAAAAGCCACTTGGAAGTCACTATTGACTTCCCCTCAGGTCTCGATACAAACTCCCGATAACGTCCCCAACCGGCGAAGAGGACGCTACCATAACACTATCTACCCGGGCAACTAACCCAATAAAACGTAAAATAAAATGCATTGAACTCAAGATACACAGATGCATAAAGAATTATCATTCAGCGGAAGCAAATTACATTTAATTCAAGCATTCAACACTTTTTAACATGTTCATCCTAATTCATATAAACAATACAGTTGCATGGGTAATTCACAAGAATACTTATCTTCGAATGAAGCTTCCCACAACCAGCTATGCTGCTGCAACGTTCCACCCAACCATAGGCGAGTGTGCTCCTTAATCTCTCAACAACACCGCCACCCCCGAGCTGGACATGATTCCCCAAGGAAAAAGGAAACTAAGCAGGCTCACACATAGCCAAGGATACCACAAAATTCAGCCAAACCAACGAGTTGGGTTTATCAAGTTATCAAGAGATGAAAGCATTGTCTGCAACGCTAGTGGGCTCACTGAAGAGCTAAGGATGCCTACACCAGAACTAGTTTGACTCCTAAGACATCCACACACACCCAACACAAGGAATCATTCCCTTCTCTGCTGCACAGTCCCTCAGGCCATGACTTCCCTTCCAATGCTATTGAGGGGGTGTAGAGAAGAGAGTCATTCCTCTAGCTTTGTCTATGAGGCTCCTGCACAACACTAGGTTTGTCAAGCAGACTCCTTTCCACTCTTACCCACTCCAAAGACCAATTGCATACACAGCAATACACACCACTTCTGGGTTTGGGAAAATAGTTCGGCCACAAAATCAATTGCCACAGTAGGTGAAAACAACCCAATAACAACAACCTGAATCCCAGGGACGTTTTGGCCCTAACGTGGCCAAAAACAAAAATCGATACGCAATAATTACAGATAGGGAACCCAAACACGAATTTACAGACGGACAAAAACACCAAGGAGAGAAATATGATCCCAACAATCGTTTAATGACTTCCTAGGGCCAAAATCGACCTCTGCAAAAACCCAATTCGTGTTTTTTATTCCTGAAGACGTCTATGGCAATACGGGAGCCCAAAACGACTGTTATGAAACCCAAAAACGGATTTCTAGCTTCTTGTCCACTTAGCAAGGTAAAAACGGTTCCCAGCCATGAAAGAATCCATGAAAATGCAGTAAAAACGTAAATCTTCCTTTCCCACGTACTAAACAATACCAAAACGAATTTATGGGCATGCAAAAATGAGGGAAATGAGCAAAAACGTGAATGATAACACACGAAACTTCAGCTGCATGCAAGAAGCCAACGTGAAGGTGAATGGGTGAGGAACATGGAAGTAATGGGTGAGTAATGGCTTGGGCATGCATTCCCCAGCATTACTTGCCCCACAAGTCAGAAAAACGTTTTCCAAAATCGAATGACTTCTTCAATTCGAATTTCTGCCTGCCGTACTCTCGCCCATTCCCATGCATTAACTAACTCAACCATATTTTGGAAGAAAAATGATTGGGGCACAAAAGACAAAATGGGTAGTTGAGGGTTTGATGGGTTCTCCCTTTGACATTTGGCTTTTCCCCATTGGCCCCAAAGGTTAAATAATTCCCCCTCCCTATTCCTTAGGAAAATCATGCCCTTTTCATTATGGTTGCATTGACATAGCTGGTTGTGGGTATTTTAATTAAAATGCATAATTACATGATGCCAAAAATTATAAAGTGTCGGCTAGCACGAAATACCATCGGCAACGATTTTAATCACCGAAACATAAAACGTTAAATTGATGGTGGGGATTTTTCCTTTAGCTCCACACCACGATTAATTACAATATATACATCATATACATTTAATGCAAACAGGGTCAAAACCGGGATGTTACACTCCCATACATCATTCTTCATGATGGATTGCTATTCTTCCATCATGGCATCCTTCCAAACTTCGTGTCTGGATACTTTTTCATATGTGGTCGGTTCTAAGTCAATGATGTGACTCATCAATGCTACATAACTCTAGAACCTCTAAGGTCTTTTGCTTTCCCGAAAAATGCCACATGGAGCTTCGAACCCCTCTGCATCCTGCAGCATCTGTTGAGCCCATCTAGGCCTCTTCCAGCCTACTACAATATCTGTGGGAGCATCAACTAACTCAACTGGATCAATGGAATCAATCGGTTCTTTCTTTAGTAAATCCCTTTGAATAGGTGGAGGGGGAGATGAGCTCAACTCTTCATCATCATTGATTTCCATATCATATCCTCTTCCTTTCCATATAGCCATATCTTCTTCAAAGAATACATCCCTGTGACTTCGATTTGCCTAGATCCTGGAATGTAGATTTTGTAGGCCTTTGAAGGCTCATTGTATTCCACAAGATTCCCCTTCTTTCCTAAAGGCTCTGTTGTCACATATATAGTAGCTGGGCTACTTTTGTTCCTGAGCAGTATTGATCAGTTCTTTGAGTCGATCCTCTACTACTAGGTAGTGTTGTTTCCATCATGCGCAGAAATAGGTTTTACTAAAGATGGAGCAGTAGATCGGGTGCATATTTGATGATTGGATGAGTGTTGTTGCGTACCAAAGATATCTGAGGTTCTCATGCGCTCTCTCCCTTAGAGCACCTGTCCCAGCTGGAGCCAAATGTTGTCACATATATAGTAGTTGGGCTACTTTTGTTCTTGAGCAATATTGATCAGTTCTTCGAGTCGGTCCTTTACTATGAGATCAACAAATGATGAGCCAGTAGTTGACGATCTCCCACTCTCAGCAAATCCAGAGTATCCAGATTGACCAGTTCTATGCCATGACTAAGCCTCATGACCCCAGATTCAATGACTGAGTTAGCCATTCTTTCATGGCCCAGAGCAGAGATTATTACAGTGCCCATGATATAGCAGCAGCAATTGTTTCACTGATCCTCAAATTGTTTCCAGATCCGATGCAAGTATATTTCCAAGGTGATATCATGGATTTGTGCTTATAGATGTTGATGTTTCTCTGTTGTCTATTTTAGCAGTATGACTTAGTTAACAGTGGTTGTATGTTGGTGATATTCTATTGACCTTTCTGAAATCTAAAACTATAAGTGATCTAACTGTTTTGGTCAAGAGGTTCCTTTATATACTCAATGGTCATGCCCTACTTGTAGTATGGATTTGGTCATTTCCCCCTTACGACACAGCTTGCTAGTCTTGAGACCATCTTCACTATCTTCGTCCATCTGTTGATTCCCTTTGTTATGGATTAACCTTAACTTGAACTTGACTAGTGACATCTCGGATTTCCCCCACCTTCACCTCTATGTTGGAATAGGTCTCCATGTATAAATTGTGTCTCGGTGTTGGTTTATGTGATGTTTATCACAGGGAATGTCTACCTCTAGGTCTTGAACACCAGTAGTCCTACCAAAGAAGTATTTTTAGACACTAAGGAATCGGAGCTTGAAGTTATTCTAAATGGATTAATAGTGTCTCTAGAGACTACTGCAAATAAAAGTAAAACTAACTAGTTGCCAAGAGATGAGCACCCATCCATTGTATGGTGTAAGGCTCATTTATCCCCATAGGGTATCAGGGTGAGGCAAGCCCCAAAAGGCTGAGCCTTAGTCATTTTTTGGAAGCCCAGAAGGCTTTCCAGGGCACCTACTCTTGGAGGCTGGCAAGTTAGTAATAAGAAATAGAGTTGATGGCTAGAGGATGAGCACTCATTCTTTGTATATGTACGGCTCACCTACCCCCACAAGGAAACAGGGTGAGACTGGCCCCCAAAGGGTCATGTCTTTGTCATTTTCTGGAAGCCCAAAAGGCTTTCCAAGGCACCTGCCTCTAGAGGTTAGCTAGTAAAAACTGCTATGGAAATAAATAATAAAAAGGTTACTTGTCTAGAGTCTAGTGGATCCTTCTCATCATTCCACCCATTTGTGAGACACTACCATTCCCTATTTTTCACCTAGTCCAACTTATGTGTTGTGTGGATTCCCTTGTCCTCTAGCCCAGATACTTAAAGTGTCGAGTTATCAAGTCATCCCCTTGGCCTTACTTGATTTCATTCACCTTCACCCATGACTAGCAAATGGCTAAATCCAAAAAATGAGTATACATTGGAGGTTCTTGTTAAAAGCAGTTGATCATGTTAATTTGAATTATTTATATATATGTTGTGCTTATATTCACCAACAGAAGCTACTTGCATTTGAGTCCCACTGTTAACATAGATAATGGAGCAAGCATATCTATTATTGCACTTTGAGTTTAGCATTTGGGTCATTTTTTGATCAGTCTTGACCTGGTCAACCCAGTGTTGACCAAGTCAAGAGCAAGGTTCGGGATGAGTTTTGGACCGGTGATTCTGATGATGATTATTCATGTTCTACAGATGTTCATGTCCCAGACTAAGTTGAGTTCATTCCCAGACTGAATCAAATTCCTGGTAACTGACCAGGTGCCTCCATTCTCTCGAAGAATGGCTCTCAGTACTAAGTTGAGCTTCAGTCCCAGACTGAAAGTTGATCAACCACCTACAGGACCTACTTGGACATCATGTCCCTAGTTCCAGACCAGAATATGTCTCTGCCTCTACCTGCAGGATCTACTTGGACATCATGTCCCTGGTCCCAGACCAAAATACCTTAGAGGCACATAGGGGCCCTAGTCACATGCTAGGGGCTTTGCCATGGCATCAACCTGCTTGGTCCCAGACCAAAAACCCCAAGAGACTATTAGGGGCCCTAGGGTACCTTCTAGGGTCTTACTCTGCCCTAGTTAACTAACTAGGGTACTATCTTCCCTGAGAATGGGTCTCGTAGTTGCACTAACTTTAACACTCCCTCACAGCAAGAGAGGCATTCTCTGCAACACTAAGCTTGTCTCGGAAGTGCTTAGACTTCGACAGAGGCTTAGTCAACACATCAGTAAACTTGTCTACTTGACAGAGCAGACTGCATCATGTCCCAGACATGGTTAACCTTCCACTTGATGTGTTCCTACCTGTCATAGAGCACAGGATTTTCTGAGAGCTTGATCTTTTATAGATCCACTTGGATGTTATAACTGACTTCCTGCTCAGAACCACTATCCGCACGTCATTTAACCAGTGTTACAAATATCATGTCGGCAAATATATCGCCAAGGGTCCAAAAAGAAATTATCGGATTTATCGGCAAAAATGTCGGCAAACATCAGCAATATATCGGCAAAATAAAAAATACAAAAATATAAAAAAAATACAAAAAAAGAAAAAAATCACAGTGTAGTTGAAAAAATTGGCAAATATCGCCAAAAATCGGCAAATATCGTGATAAAATCGGCAAATATCGCGAGAAAATCGGGAAAAATCGCCCAAAAAAATCGGGAAAATATCGGGGCGATATTTGCCGATTTTATCACCAGTGAGTTAACATCGCAATATATCGCGATGTTGCCGATATATCGACGATATTTGTAACACTGCAGTTAACATCTTCCAAACCTGATGTTGGTTACCACCTCATAAATGGAGGTTTCTAAAACAGTGACGTGGCTCATCTTAGATATCGAATCCGAGCAATCATGAATCTCTCCAAAGGTTACAAAAGGTTACTCAAAGAGATCAACTGAAGACTCCCTGACCTCCTCCCTCTGCTCATCTAAGAGAGAGGACTCATGGACTGGGCTTACTTCCATGTCTATATAACTGGGGAGGGTTCTCTGAAAACTTTCTTCAAGGGAGATCACAACTTTTCTATGCAATCCCCATTCTGCTGGGGATTGAGGAGCATTTTTGGCTCCCTCTTGATCTCTGAACTTACCACTTGTTCCATTCTATCAATAACAATTGCCTGGTGGTTTCTTTGGGGGATGCAAGGGCCTGTCAAGGTGATCCTAGGAAGAAACCGGAAACAGTGAGTGAAAGTTCGTTCAATAAAGAACTAAGTAGTCAAGTAACTATGTCATGGCGATTAAGCAGATTTATCTCCATGATAGTGGGTATTTTGATTTTCTGTAATTGAAGTGCATAGTATAATCTGTCCTTGCTTTCCCCGACTAAGTGGTATCCGGGCTGCAATATGTCATGGATAGCCGCTGTATATGGATAGCAATAGTCCCTGCCATCCTCTGTGCTCTAAATTGTAAGTCAAAATGTGGAATCTGACCAGTTTAGCCATATTGACAAATTTTCTACACGGCGATTTTCAATTCTACTTTCAAATTTTCAGAGTCATCAAGCCTGGGCAGATTATCACTCTTTGTTCTCGTACATTAACGATGTTGGTGGTCGTTATAGCTGCTTCCATTTCGATTTTTTGTCTGAATTGACATTCACGGGCGGTTCTTTCACAGGAAATTGAAACTTTTCAGATTCTCAAACACAGAAGACTGTAAATTTTATGAATTCAGAGGTCATGTGTAGAATCTTACCTCGCGCCCGTTTCGAACGTTAAACCTGGTGAAGTCATTTTTATCTTCCAACTTCTTGTTCTTCTTCGCAGCGCTCCTATTGACAAAGGGAGGGGCTACAGTTTCTGGTTGCTTTGGAAAAATTTCTACGTTCTGCGTTTGAATCGACGCAGCTCCTTGTTTGGATTGCTGAACCGCCACTTCAACATCAGAAGACTGTAAATCCAAATTTAAGGATTCGCCCACCGCCTCTACCCTCGTTAAACTGAGAGGCCTCACAATAGAGCCTTCGGAAGGCCTGACAAATCCTAGCTTTGGACCTTTTGACTTTAAAGGCTTCCATCCACAACATCTTCCAACGATGGCTGCCGTATTCGTGTAGGAGAGAGCATTCATGGCTGAATTTCAAATTCCAGAGCAAATGCAAAATTCACCGCCACTCCTCCTTGGCCTATCTTATTTGTTTCGACTTTCGATAATTTTCTACAATTGTGAGAAAACACATTAATAATAAATATTATATGTTTAATTTCAAACACGTGTACATAACTTTCTAGTGGATATCATCTGAGTTTTGAAATTATAATTGTGATCTTGAAGTAACATTAAAGTTAAAATTAAAATTATATTTCGATCATTTTCTTCAATAGAAAGAAAAAAATTAATAATAAATTATATGTTGATTTTGATCCTAAGTGACACTTTATGAAAAGTAGCTTTTTAGTGCATAGTATATGAGTTGAAATTATCATTTTAGTATTAAAGTAACCCTTAAAAATGTTTATGATTCATTAAAAGTTAATTTTTAAATAAAAATAAAATTTCACTTTTTAACCAATCATTAATAACCATTACAATTTTAATTAGGTAGTAATAATTAAAAATTTAATTAGGGGTGATAGGTGTAGGGATCATTTCTCGATCTTGATGGAAAGGAAAAATTGTAAAATGGGGACTCAAACCAGCAATAAATAACCAAGCGAAAGAGAAAGCTCTTTACCAAGGTCTTTTACAAGTCCACTCACTCAGATTGAACTACCTCGTGGTGATAGGAGACTCTAAGGTAATGATCAAGTTGGTGCAAAGCACCTCTCCTCCCAAGGACAATACTTTTGTTAGATGGATAACAAGGATGAAAAAATGAGTCAAAGCATTTCACCAAAATTAATTTCTACCATGTTCTTCATAACATAACCAAAGGGCAGATTCAATGGTAAATAATGTTGCTAGAAGCAAGGAGGGAATCCTTAAAAAAATGGGGTAATATCCATTATCCACATCCCTGACGTTACCAATGCATGTAAGGTATAAGTGTCAGCATTTAAATTTCGCTACTCTTTCAAGTACAAACAAAAACATCTGCAAAGATTACAATCCCCTTCACACAAGCACAAGCTTTTCCTCCACCTCGATTCAAGATGACTCCTCATAACTTGCATTGGAAATGTAGGATCCAACCCTTGTTGTCAACGGGAAAGCTTTACCTCCAAGAACCCGTACATGCCTTCATGATTTGAGGGACTCCATGATAAAATCATGTTCTTCTCATAATTCTTATCCCATTTGAAATTCGGTTTCATCATAGTTGTTGGGTGGTGAATTTTGGGTCCAGCAGTCTCAGAGGTTTTCGTGGAGCAAATGATTTTAGGGCAAGCAGTCTCCCTAGTGCTTCTAGGTTCACTAGTTCCTCTGGGTTCAATAGCTCTTCTCAACTCAATGTGATCCATTTCATTTGTCTTCTTGGGCCGCCTCACCCTCTCTTTGTTTGTAGTTTGAAGTTAATTTGGAAGGACCTCATTCCCGACTAGATTGATAAGGAAATCCATCAAGCCACGTGAAACTGAAAGGGGATACTTGGTGAGGAATTCAGTTAACACTTGTTAGGTTGTTCTTAATTCAACAAAAATGGTGTCCAACCTACAACAACAATATGCACACGGAGATTTTGGAATAGAAGAAGGCCCTAAGAAGACACAAAGAACATATAAAAGGAAACAATTCAATGATCATCTCCATCTCTTCACAACTACAAAACATGGCGATTCAAAACTCCATGCAAAATACCTTCATTATCGAAACTTTGGATGCACATCACACTTGATAAATCTAAAAGAACAAGTCATCCTCCTCTAAAACTTCATCAACTTCAAGAGCCAAATTTCCACTTCACTGGCATCAAATCAAGGTAGTGCGACGAGATAGAACCAAGCCAGCTTTGGGAGGATGAAACAGTGCAACAGTCTCAGGAATACATGGAATTTGATAAGTCTTTCAACCACCCAAAGCCAACCAACACTCAAATTAACAATAATTAGTCCTTGTTTTGCAAATCCATTTTGGTTTTAGGTCTCTTTTTTCGGTTATATACTAGTAGAACTTATCAATTTGCGCAACAAAAAATGACTGAAATAATTTTGGAAATCCTTGAAGCTTATGTATAAATTTGTAGTTATTCGGTAAATATAAAAAATCTAAGACTTTGCCTTACTGTAGATTTTATTAATACATAGTTGTTTTTATGAAAGAAAAAAAAAATTATGATATATTTTATCACCTTCGAAAATAAAAGAAAAAATTAACATTAAATTTATATATTAAAATTGTGAAATAACTTATAAATATAATTTTGATATTTAGTAAATTTATATATTTATTATTACTAATAAAATATAATTTAAAAAATATTAATCATATCCTTGTGGCAAAGGTCTAGTGTTGTGTGATTGTTTATGGTAGTGTGGATGTCAACATCAATCGGCATGCCAGTGGACGCATCAACGTGTTGATGTCTACGTGCCTACATGTGTTGTTGCTTCCGGTGGATTTGGGACATGGTCATCTCTTGATTCTTTACTGTCGTATTGTTGGGATGGTGTTAATGTGGAGCAGGGTTCGTGCAAGATGGAAAATGTGTCGAGTTAATGTTGATTGTCATAATGGAGGGTGTTTTAGATAGTGTTTTTTTAATGGTTTGGTTGTGAAGGCCGTAGTGCGGGTGTGAATTGTAGTGTCACTCTTCCAGATCTATTTTATAGTTATTTCAGAGCTATTCCCAAGGAATATCAGAGTTTTTTCACCCTTGCAGGTTATTGGGGTTGGTCATTGCCTCTTGTACTAGCTTTAGGTTCTACCGATGTTGTCATTGGACATTTCGGTCATTTTTTATGGGCATCGTTTGGACTCGTGTTAGATTATCTATGCTCCAGTGGGCACTTGGTTTTGGCTTTGGGTCATGGTTTGCGACAAAGAAAAACAATTTGGTCTCTCGGCTTCGGCTTCGCAGTGTGGCATTGCCAAGGCAAGGCAGCGGCAAGCAGCAGCGTGAAGGCACAAGGTAGCGGCAAGCATCACCGTGAAGGTAGAAGGCAGAAGGCAGCAGGCAAGCAATGGCAGCGTGAAGGCATAAGGTAGCGGCAAGCATCAGCGTGAAGGTAGAAGGCAGAAGGCAGCATGCAAGCAATGGCAGCGTGAAGGCAGCAGCAAGCAGCAACATGAAGGCAAAAGGCAGCAGGAAAGCAACGACAGTAGCAGCATGAAGGTAGAAGGCAACAGCATGAAGGCAAAAGGCAGCAGTAGCGTGAAGGCAGGTAGACAGCAGTGGGTGCAAGCAGGCAAGCAGGTAAAGGTGAAAGGGACCCGGTTGAGAAAAACGACAAGTCTCTCTTGGTCCCAGGTAAACGACCAGAGTACAAGAGAAAAACAACATGTCTCTCTTGGTCTCGGGTATTCGATTCCTCCCTGTCCCCCACCTTTGTTTTTTTCGTGTCTCCTATAAACAATGGATTCACACTTGGCATCATCCATAACTAGCAACTTTTGTCAAGTGAAAATTGCCTCCTCGAGCAAAACAGGGAAGTGGGTTTGGGTTAATGCCAAGCAGTTTCGGTGTATTTTAAAACGGAGCGTTGCCCATCTAAAATGGGAGGAGACAAGGAGAACATAGTTTCAAAGGAAGACTAACAAACAAACAAACAAGTCTTTAGGGGAAGGATGTGGTAGCAACAGGGGTAAAAGCAACACTGATCTTGCCCTATACCGTCCCACATCCACACCTCTCACCTGGTCATCTGATCTATATGTACAAGAGCTACTCAATATCAAGAGGAGAGTGGAGGTCTTGGAAGTCAAAGAGCATGAGAGGGACCTTAAAATCCATCTGTTAATAGTAGAAAATCAACGTTTAGCATAATGCAACAAGGTTTTAAAAGGTCAAGCAGCATTGTTGCAAGAAGTTATTATGGTCGGCAAGAATTAGTGGCAATATATGAAGTCAGAATGGCAAAGAATGAAAGAATCAGAAGGGGAAGAGAGAGGGGTGTTGAATAATAAAACATCCAATGTTGAAGGGAAAACAGATGAACAAACAAATAACCAAGGAATGAAAGTAAGAGACGCAGAAAATGGAGGTTCCACCAAAAATTCCAAAACGTGGGTACAAGTTATTAGCAAGCATGCTAATATAGAAAAGGAAAAAGAAGCAAGCAACTAAGGAGACAGCAAATAAGGAAACTAAACCAAAGAAAGACAAGTCAGAGCAACAAACATAATAATTAAAGGTGTGAGAGAGTATGGTAAGAATGAATGTACCCCGAAGCTTGCAAGCGACTTTCTAAAAGACAAGTTCAATTGGCAAGGCCAAATTTGCCAAGCACGGAGGGTGGGTAAACCCAGTGATGAGAGAACCATGCCCATAAAAGTCATCATGGCAAGTGCACGTGACAAGCAAACTCTTATAATTAAGAAGCATCTTTTAAAGGGCTCTCTCTTTTTTCTAGAGGAAGACTTAACTATCATGCAACAAGAGGAAAGAAAAAAAGAGTTATCAAAGGTCAGAGCAGCAAGAGATGAGGGAAAAATTGCATGGTTATACAAAGGCAAAGTTGTTATTGTTGTTTTTGGTCCTCCTTCTAAAGCAAGACATCAAAACAATAGTCAATAAGTGATAGCAAAACCCTTAGCAGAAAATATCGCAGCAAGGTCAGGATGGGAAAACAGGGGTGTAGCGTCAACTTTGAGTCTTGTATGCCAAAGCAAATGGAAATCAAGGTCTACCCAGGTTCCCTTAAGCTTAGTATGTTGGAATTGCAAAGGATACCCGTGGAGGCATGGACCTAGGCTAGGACCTATTGCTGAAGATAGGGACATAATATGTCTCGTGGAAACACATGGACATGAAGGGTGTAAGACACCCCTTTTTGAAAAATATATGAAGTTGGAAGTATGGAACAAGGCAATAGAGAATGGAAAAGGTCGTGGTGGTATCATGGTCTTAGTGAAGAAAAAGGTGTATTGATGCTTTCAACTAGAAAAAGAAGACTCGAATAAAAAATTTATATGGTTTAAAATATCAGAAAATGGAAATGTCATCAGAATTGCAGCATGCTATTTCGCCCCACAAGTTTCAAAAATTTACAAAAGGAGGGGGCTCAACCATAAAGACCCTTTTGCAGCATTAAAAAATGATAGTGCAAAGTATTCTCAAGTAGGTGAAATCCTTTTAGTAGGAGATTTCAACGCCAAGACCGCAAGTGAACAAGCTAGCATTCTTTGTCATTAGGAAGATTGCAATCCTATTTGGCTTACATAAGAAAGAAATCATCAATGGACAAGAATTTCAAAAGACAACAAAAGCTGCAATTTCTTTGGAGAACAATTGCTTACCTTATGTGGAACTTTCAATTTAGTAATCTGCAATGGTTTTCCTAGATAGACAAACTCTGGTAATTTCACTTGTAATACCTACAATGGAGCAAGTGTGGTGGATTATGCAATTTGTTCGCATGGCCTATGCGAGAAAATGGAGGAAGTTGTGATTGGAGAACACCTCTAGGATTTCAAATCTGATCACAAACTGATCTATCTAAGTCTTTCTTGGACTAATAAGCAGTAGGTGGGGACAAAAAATCAGCACATTCAACAACCTTTTGCAAAGGGAAGAATTCTTTTTGACTCAAGAGAACTGCAATATCTTTAGGAAGGCTTTAGAGAGACTTTGTAAGAGGGAGGAAATTCTGTCCCAGGGCCTCAATAATCAACAGTTAATTAATTTAATTCAAAGGGCACTCACAAAATGCAAAAGAGCAAAGATTAGGAAACGTGAAAGAAATTGTTTTCCTGTTAATGCTTGGTTCGATGAGGAGTGCAAAAAAGCAAGGAGAAGATGGAGAGAGTCAAACTGGAAAGAAAGAGACTTAAAAAACTACAAGCAGATTATAAGAAAGAAAAAAATTGATTTCATGGTCTCAAAGAGGGAAGAGCTAATTTTCCTTGGGAAAAATAACCCCAAACTATTTTGGAAGGAACTTCAAGTGAGCAAGAAGCAAACTAAAAACAATATTATAGCGGACTAGTGGCTTGAGTATGGAAGGCAACTCTATGAGCGGAATCCTAAGGTTGAACCCCCTCCCCCCTTAGTCCACATCGCCACCATTACTAAGCTTTTCACCGTGCAAGAGATTGAGGTGGGTATTAAGAAGTTGGGTGTTGGAAAAGCCAAAGATTTAGTAGAACTTCAAGCTGAATATCTAAAGTGGGGTTCAAAAACTCTTGCACCCCACATTACGGGAATCTTCAACAACATCATTCAACAGGGATTCCCTACATATTGGACAACTAGCCTCGCAATTCCTCTTTTCAAGAGAGGAGATGTCAACGATCCCTCCAAATACAGGACCATAACGATAAACCCCTTGTTTGCAAAGCTATTTGGAAGCATGCTAGAAAATAGAATTAGCAAGTGGGCGTAAGAAAGGGACAAGCGTGCTAAAGGGAAAGCATGTTTTAGATCTAAACATTCCACGGTGGACCATGGTATTACTTTAAGGCACATCATTGAAAAAATGTGGGAGAAAAAAGAGGAAGCCTTTTATTGCTTTGTCGATTTCAAAAAAGCTTTTGACACGGTTCCCAGGGATAAGTTATGGCACAAAATGGAGGAACTTGGGGTTCCTATACATCTTAGAGCAGTTGTTCATAGGCTATATGAGGAGGTTAAAATCAAAATCAGAACATCAGATGGTATCTCCGAAAGTTTCAGAAGTGATATCGGGGTCAAGCAAGGGTGCCCATTATCCCCTACCCTTTTTGGCTTACATATTGACAAACTTGAAGAGTGGTTAAACTTAGAGGGAGGGGATTGCGTCCTCGTGGGCGAGTATGTGATAAGGCTTCTTTTGTGTGCAGATGACCTTATTTTGATTGCTAAGTCTATTTTTGGCTTGCAAGAGCACTTGATTTCCCTTGAGCACTTTTGTAGAACAGTTGGGATGCAAGTAAATACTAGCAAGATGAAAGTGGTAGTTTTATTTAGCAAAAGAAAACATAAACAACATATGTTCTACTTTGAAGACAATACCCTTGAAGTAGTGGAAGATTACAAGTACCTCGGAATCGGCTTCAACAAAAGTTTGAGTTGGGAAGGCTGCAAGAAAAAAATAACTCTTGAAGGTTGGAAAGTGTTTTATGCTTTCCAAAATAGGTGCAGAGAGGCAGAGTTATGGGACTGGAAAACTATGCACACCCTTTTTGGGCTCTTAGTGATCCCAGTTGTTCTCTATGGTTGTGAAGTTTGGGCCTGCAGTACCTCTGACTTACTGTGAAAGCAAATAGAAAAGATTAAAAAACATAAGATCACAAGCAAGTTCAAAATTAAGAGTTCAGTGCCATATGAGATCATGCTAAGTGAAATGGGGGTGGCTTCTATTGAAGCAATCACTATGGTGAGACTCACAAGATATCTAAAAAGAGTTGAACAAATGGAAGAAGGTAGATGGCCTAAGGTTGTCTTCAATGACATATTGTGCAAAAGAAAGAAGACTTGGATGCGGCAAAATATTAAATGGATTAGCAAGTGGGGTATATGCTTAAGCACGTGCCCTACGAATAGTAAAGAAATTAAAGCTTTTGTTATCAATAAGTTCGACAAATGAACTTGGGATAAGGAGCTAGGGAGAAAGAGAAACTATTATATTGAAGAGTTTAACCCTACCTACAATCAACGTCAAAAGGCATACATAGGGGCCAATATACCTTGGAAAGCCAAAATTCTCATTGCTCAATTAAGAACTAATTCCCATCAACTCTGTTATGAGACCGGGCATTGGAAAAGGCCAAAAGAAGCTTGGGTAGAAAGAGTGTATTTTTTGCACCGCTGGCAAGGTGGAGACAAAAAAATATTTCATTTTAGAGTGTGAATCCTTTAAGGACAATAGGGGCAGGTACGCAAATGTCTTGACGGATAAATATTGGGATGATTTATTTAATGAGGGCACTATGGAAAAATTGGGGGCGCTCATCATCAAGTTGAACAGACAAAGGATTGAACTGTAGAAAACAACGTGCGAGTTGGTTTGTCCCATATGCTATTCTTAGCCTCGTCAACGTTAAAATATTTCCTTCCTTCCTCCTTCCCTTATTGTGTTTTTCCTATATTTGTTTTTTGTGTGTGTTTGTAGGGCCTGGTTTAATTTGGTTTTTTGCATGTTTCATTACGTTGGCGAGGGTTTGCTAGTGTTCGACGTCATGTTGGGCTAAACTTTTGTGCTTCATGGGAGTGTGCTTTCGCTAGGTATGCCAATACGGTGAAATTTTCAAAAGGTCAGGATAGTTATTGTTGATTTTGTTTGTGTGGAGTTTTTTGTGTCAAGAATTGCTTAGGGTTTGGACCGTGGCATTGCTTTTTGTTTTTTTTAATTGCACAATCCATGAACAAACACTTTGCATAAATCAAGGAGTAGATTCCTTAATTAACTTAAACTTGTTTTTCCACAACTGAGACTTAACTGATGTCTTTGCAATTCAATTACACTTAAGGTCTGACATGGGCAATTTAAATCCTTACTCTATCTCTGTGCTCATCTAATTTATCATTAATTAATTTTAGCATGGTCCATATGTGTTTAATTTATTAATCATCTTTATTATATCATACTCAGAAGGGTTGTTCCATACTAATGATCATATGTATTGCCTCGGGTCATATAGTCATATGCTAAAGTAATTCGCTCTAGGGGTAGCTAAGCCCTAGAGGAGACTTATAGCACCTAATAACCATGACTAGAAATACATCACATAATGTATCCACATGACTTGATACAACACAGGTTATATGGTCTTGATCCAACACAATACCAATCTTAATACCACACAAGATTCCAATCTTGATACAACACAAGATTCTGACCTTGATACAACACAAGATACCGACCTTGATACAACACAAAATCTTGATCTTGATACAACACAATATCATAGTACATGCATATTTCACGAATAGGACTTGATACAAAACATTGTCCTAGCTTGATACAACATAAGTTTATGACTTGATACAACACAAGTCCCTTAACTTGATACAACACAAGTTCCAAACCTTATACAACTCAAGTCTCCTGGAGAATGACTCTTGGTGTTGTACATTTAACACTCCCTCTCAACGAGGGAGACATTCTTTGCCATACCAAGCTTATCTTAGAAGTGTCTGAACTTCGTCAGAGATATAGGCTTTGTCATCACATCTGCAATTTGCTCCTTTGTAGCTATGTACTGAAGTTTTACAACACCTTTCTAGACCATGTCTTGAATGAAGTGATACTTCATTTCTATGTGTTTCGACTTGTCATGAAACAAAGGATTTTCAGAAATATTTATACAACTTTGGTTGTCACACCTAATCACTATAGCCTCTATATTTTCACCAAACAATCCTCCAAGTATCTTTCTTAGCCACACTGCTTCTTTACGAGCAGTTCTAGCAGCAATCTATTCAGCCTCGATAGTACTATGGCCAATTGAAACCTGCTTTCTGCTAGACCATGAAATCATAGTAGAACCCAAGTTGAAACAATAGCCATAAGTGGTCTTCCGATCAACAATGTTGTCGTCCAAATTAGAATCAGTATATCCAAGCAATAACACTCCTCCATTGGAGGCATACCTGATTCCATAATAAATTGTACCATGGAGGTATCTCAAAACATGTTTACCTGCAACCTAGTGTTTGCGTTTAGGATCAGTCATGAACTGACTCAAAATACTAATTGCATAGCAAATGTCTAGACTCGAATATATCAGGTACATCAATGTGCCAATCAACTGTATGTATAGTGTGGGGTCCATTGGAATCGATCTAGTCTCAGTCTCATGGAGTTTCCTCAAATTGGAATCCATTGGAGTATTCATGGATTTACAATCCACCATGCCAAATCTGTGCAATATGTCCACATTGTACTTCCCTTGAGATACAAATATCTCATCATTCCTCTGCCAAATCTCAAGGCCTAGGAAGTAGTTCATGAGACATAAGTCTTTCATCTCAAACTCTGAGGTAAGCTCCCTCTGACACTCAATAACCAGTCTTTCCTCTCCAGTGAGGAAAATATCATCCACATATAGGACTAAAATCAAAGGTTGGTTCTCAACTATTTTGAAGCACAAGTTTGAATATGCATCACTCTTCAACAAACCCAGTTTCTAAATATAATTGTTTATTTTGGCATACCAAGCTCAGGGAGTTTGTTTAAACCCATACAGGGCTTTCTTCAACTTACACACATGGGACTTCGTCCCATGTATCACAAAACCATCAAGATGCTCAATGTAAACCTCTTCCTCAACCTCACCATTGAGGAGGGTAGACTTCACATCCATCTGATGAAGCTTCCAACCCAATACTGATGTAAGTAAAATAATATATCTAATGGTGGTATATCTGGCCATTAGAGCAAAAGGATCCTCATAATCAATGCGATCATTCTGAGAAAATCCACATGAAACAAACTTGCCTTTGTACTTGTCCACACTGCCATCTACATCATGCTTTATCTTGTAAATCCATTTGGAAGTTACAACTGACTTCCTATCAGGTATGTGAACAATATCCCAAACATCATTCTTCAGAATATAATGATATTATTTTGTCATAGCATATTTCCACACTTGTTGCTCTACATCCTCTTCATATGATGAAGGCTCTGAGTCACTGATGTTTCTCATCAATGCAACATACCATGAATACCTACCAGGTTGTTTGCGCTCTCTGGAAGTTCCTACTGGTGCTCCATGCTTCTCCTAATGATAATCCTAGAGTAGGGGTCGAAACGTCGAGTTTCAAAGCCATCCAACACAACTACTTCTTCGCTCAATTAATTTCTGTGTAATGACTATGTTCAAACAGGTAGAATCCCTCCATGCAAGGGATATGCTGAAGGACTTGAAGCTACTCGAAGTAACCTGGATAAAAATTGCCCAACAAGCCACAAACATCAATTTCCTAAAGAAATGTCAAGACCAGAACATCATTCCTCAATTCGCCTAAGTTAACCACCACCTTCGCACCTCAAGCCACAACTGCCTTAACAGGGATGATGGTGCAAGGATCAGTGACTCCTGGAAACCTCTCTTACACTCCCTTCAACTTAAAAAACCCTCATCAACTATCACTTGAAATCACTCTTAAAGGTTAAAGAAAAGAAATGGTTAGAACATTCTCTACTTAAAACCTTAAACCAGAACCTATACCTTAACTAGTAAACTTCTTTTAATACTTTGAACTTAAAAGCCTACCCTTTTTAATAAAAAAACCAAAAGTTTTTAAATATCTAAATCTTAAACTTTTAATTCTCAACCATAATTTTTTTTTTAAATTAAATATTTTAACATTTTTATTTATTTATAACAAAAGCGGTTATATTATATTGAGGATCTCAGTAAGGAAAATACTGAACAGAGGAACACATTACAACAAACATCCAAAAACTTAGCTAGTGCCAGACATATAGCTTGTAGCAGATCTAGGGAGGGATATCAATGGTTACAACCGAGTTAACATTTAGCTCATTAAGGCCAATAGCTATGGACTTATTGGCTACCGAATCCGCCGGTACATTAAGTTTTCTAAGAACGTGGAAAAATTTGATCTTCCTGAACGAGTTGGCCTTGGATCTGATTCTCCTAATTAGTCTTGCAATACGCTCATTCTTGCCCCTACTTCCCCCATTCAGCTCCTGAATAATTAATCTGGAATCTCCAAAAACCATAACTTCATCCACTCCTTTATCCTTTAGTTGTTTAAGACCCTGCCAAAGCCCATATGCCTCAGCCATATTATTGGAATCATATCCGATGTTCCAGAAGTATTTTGACACCTTGTTTCCCCAGGATCAAAGATAACGCTACCTCCTCCCGCTCTTCCAGGATTCCCTTTGGAGGCTCCGTCGAAGAAAATTTTAAAGATTTTCCTCTCTCTTAGCCAATTCTCAAACTGTGAGTTGTCTAACCTGATCTCCCAATCCTCCACCTTATTAACAGCCATATTGTTTACTGTCTTGATGTCAAGACTGTGCATCCAATTTTTTTCATTGACATTAATATTTTCTTGATTTTTTGGAATTTTTTAAATTCTAACAACCTCCTTAAACAGAGCATTTATTTTTATCGCTGTCTTCCATGCTGGTTGGATTTTGTCTTTAAAGATTCTGTGATTTCTTTCAATCCAAAGACACCAGCAGATTATTTTGGGGAGTTTCATCCAACAGGTCTTCAGACCTTTTTTATTGGTCAGCTCTCCCTGATAAAATTTATCCCAGCTAAGAAAACATACCTGAATGTTATCCGGCAATTGCATTACATCTCCCCAGCACTTCATCACATCCTTCCAAACTGATATGGCATAAGGGCATTTTAAAAAAAGATGGTTGATATTCTCGATTTCATCAGCACATAGGGGACAACGAAACGGCCCAGCAAACCCCTTTTTCTCCAAGTTCTCACCCGTGAGAATTCTCTCATGTAGCAATGTCCAAGTAAACAACTCAATCTTTGGTAACGTGCTACATTTCCACAAATTATTAAACTTCTTTGGATTTCCCGGCACATTGTAATTGGCTGCAAATCGCTGGTACCCTTCAGATGCTGTATAATTGCCAGAACCCCATCCACGCCTGTCCTTCATGAATTTAGCAAGGGGAGCAAGCCCTGCCAAATGATGTAACAATTGATTTTTATCTTCCTCCAGCTCCTCAGGGCACGTTGGTACAGCCCATCCTCCCCATCTATTAGGCTCATCGATCTCCCATGTGGAAATATCCCAGAGTGAAGTGAGGCCCAGTGACTCCATCCAATGTTGAAGACGTGGGAGCTGAGGTGGATTTTTAGAGAGGATTGCATCTTTCCACACGTTGATGGATTGTCCATTACCCATTATCCAATGCAGCTCCTCCCTAAATTGAGGCAGCGCTTTCATACAAAGTTTGAAGATTGCTGATCCATTGCTAACGTGGCTGTCTCCATCAAGGCATCTTAGTCGCTGGCCTGGGAAATATTTGCACCTCAACATAGTGTTGCACCAGGACGGTTTGGGATCTAGCATGCTCCAGAGCAGTTTGGATCCCATGGCTAGATTTTGAGTTCTCAAATCTCTGATATGGAGGCCGCCCTCCTGTTTGGGCAATTTAACAGTTTTCCAATTAACCAGAGCAAATTTATTGCTCCCGTAAGCTCCACCTTGCCACAGAAAATATCTCATCAGACCCTCAATTTGAGAAATAATTTTGACCGGAGCGAGAATCAGTGAGCATTGGTAAAGCAAGTAGCTATTCAACACAGCCTTAATTAAAATTACCTTCCCAGCTAGATTTAACCAACCTGTCCCCCATCCCGTGATTTTACTTTTAATTTTTTCCACAATAGGCTGCCAGGCTAAGCTATTGGTCTTGGTTTTTAAAATAGGCACCCCTAAGTAGTTGAAAGACTCCCAGGAGACAACTCCTTCCATGTTAAGAACCCGGGAGATCTCTAGCATTTCCCTGGGATTTATATTCCAGCCATAGATTTGGCTCTTCCTTAAATTGATTTTACGGCCATAGGCTTAACAATAACGGGTCATTTCACTCTTGAAATGACGAGCAATGATTGGACTGGCTCCTCCGAGTAAGATGGTATCATCCGCGAATTGTGCATGATTAATATCTTTAGTGCCTCTAGCCATTCTGATGCCTGGGAGGTCCTGCTCTTGCCTGGCATTTTCCAACTGATAGCTAAGGACAGAAGCCTGAATGACATAAAGCAGGGGGGAGAGTGGGCACCCTTGCCTCAGTCCTCTCGAAGCTTGAAAGAAAGGGGCTGCTCTTCCGTTGACTAGCGGGGCTATCCAGGGCTTACTGATACAGGCCTTGACCCAACTGATAAAATTTGGAGCGAATCCATATCTCTGCATTACCTGGCATAAAAATGTATGGCTGACCATGTCGAAAGCATTGGATAGATCGAGCTTGACCACCGTTCCTTTATCCCCATTCTTCAAACTAGAGTGAATAGCCTCTTGGACTAAGATGATATTATCCCAGATCTTTCTACCTTTAACGAATCCTCCTTGGTTCTCTGGAACAAGGTAAGGCAGAATATTATTTAATCTGCTGGCCATGATCTTTGTAATAATTTTATACCCTATGTTGCATAGGGATATTGGCCTGAACCTATCAAAAGACTTAGCATCCTTCTCTTTTGGGATGAGGGCCAAGAATGCAGAGTTTGTACTACCTCCAATTCTGCTGCACCTCTGAGATTTAGAAATCATTTTAAATAATTCATGTTTTACTATGTCCCAGCAGATTTTTATAAAGTTGACATTATATCCGTCTGGCCCCGGGGCTCGATCATCCTCCATAGCGTCGAATGCCTTCTTAATTTCCTCCAGCGTGGTGGTCTTTATCAGCAGGTCGTTATCCTTTTTCTTCACAATTCTAGGAACGAGACTAAGGAGCTCGGCATCTTCAAGAATGGGCTGGGCCGTGAACAATTCCTGGAAATGATTAGTCGCTGCCATTTTAATATCCTCAAAGTTGGTAATCAATCTATCCTGGATTTGAATCTCATTTAGACAATTAAAATTCTTTCTGGCCACTGCTTGTTTATGAAAATAGCTGGTGTTATGGTCGCCATCTTTCAGCCATTTACACCTTGATTTTTGCCTCCACCATTCAGACTCCTGCCAGCATGCAACGTGAAGGTCCGAGTGGAGCTTGGCCTCCAATTGGAGATCTTTATAATCCACAGTTCCCACCTCAATTTTGGATTGGTGGAGTTCCAACGTAAGGGCAGCGTGAGACTTAGCTCGGTCAGGAGGAGGGAGCGACTTGGCCCATTCTTTTAGAGATTTCTTTAAACGTCTCAACTTCTCCACCCAAACGTAGAAGGGGGACCCTGTGACCGGTGGGGACCATGATTCAGAGACAATTCTTATAAACTCAGGGCGATTGGCCCACAAAGGATTGAATCTGAACAGGATCGGGCCCAAATTCTTGCCATTCACCATCTCGAGAAGGATAGGCTTGTGATCCGAGCCTCCAAATGGTAAGATTTTAGATGACAGGTTCAGCCCAAGTAGGAGGAAAGAATCCTGGATCAAGAAGCGATCAAGTCTGGCAGCGATGTGCCCTGGCCCAATCCTTTTATTGTTCCAGGTATATTTTCCAGCAGAGGGCTTTACATCCATGAGATTCCAATCCATAATGATGTCATCCACCATTTCTCTGATAGGATCTCTGACCAGAGAGCCCCCTCTCTTTTCATCTTGACTAAGGATGACGTTTAAATCCCCAGCAAGGATAATATTTCCATCCAGTTTACTCCTTTCCTCACGGAGGAGGTTCCAGCAAAAAAAAAATTCAACATACGAATTTGTTGCGTAAATATTGAAGATACTTACCAGGATATTGGTGTCTTTTTGCCTCAGCTGGGTGAGGATCCAGTAGGTGTTGTGCTTGATGTCAACGGCCTCAAACTTCTTATCATCCCATAAGGTGCCAATGCCGCCGGATGCACCCCTTGAACTATTTGCAGCTTTGCCTCTTTTTTTCCAGAATTTCAGACTTACTTGGAGAAATACGGCTTCCTCCATTTTGGTCTCCTGGATCAGCAAGATGTCCGGTTGATGAATGGATATTAAATCAGTCATATCTTCTTCTTTTGATTTGCTACCGACACCTCTGCAGTTCCAGGAGAGGACCTTCATTACTTACTTTTGGTGGTCGTGGGCATCCCTTTTTGGACATGCCCCTGCTGGCGGGTATTTCTAGTGTTCTTCAGCAGCTTTTCCAGGGTTAACTGGGACCCTTGCAGCTTATCCTTGTATGTAGCTTGGTCCCTTACTTCTTTCTTGGATTTCCTTCCCTTGGTTTTAGTCAGTCTAGGGGTAGACAACTCGATCTCCCCTTCCTCCTCTTCCTCCTCTTCCGTTTCTAGTTCTGGCTCTTCCTCTGATTACCCTATGCTGTCTCCTTCTTTTAACATTGTTATGTCTTCATCTTGATCTTTCCTTTGGTGATCTGAGGTGGCTGCTCCAGATTCCTTGCTGTCTCCATTACTAGATTTTTCTTCAACTTCATTTGTCTCATCCCTTACTTCAATGATTACTTTTTTTGGGGGGATTTCTTGAGATCCTTCAAGGGGGGTAACAGTGGATCTATTCCCCTCACCCTTCTTTCGATCCTTAACAGATTGAGTTTTAGATTTAGACCTATTCACCCTATGCTAGCCCCCGACTTGTTTTGTTGGAACTCAGGCTTTTTGGGGCAGTTTCGAATGAGGTGCCCATATTCGTGACAGCCTCTGCATTTGAATGGGAGCTGTTCATAGTCAAGCTTTTGGAAATGAGTCCAGTTCCCCACTGTTAATTTGATAGCTTTGGGGAGTCGAGCTTCGAGGTCCACTTCCACGCAAATGCAGGCGCAGGAGTATTGGTCCTTGGGGCTAGCCATGTCAATGTATTTCCCCAAGGCATTCCCAATGGCTTGGAGAGATTTGGGATTCCAGCAGTGCATAGGGAGATTAGGGAGTCTGACCTAGACTGGGACAGCTTTGGGGATGTCCGCCTCGGGATCAAAGTCCGGAGTCCATCCATTGAGATAGAGGCCCTATGGCCCCATGAAATAAGGCCCGTTCCTAAAGATTAGATCTTTATCCTCCTTGGATTCGAAGTCGAAGAGGAAGTAACCCCTTCCGACGGAGTATGATGCCACATTTTTTGAGATCAGTGGCCTCCAATTTCTTTGAATCCAGTTATCAATTGTTTTTGGCGAGGGCCATAGTCCCGTAAATTGACCGATCAGAGCTCGATCTGCCAGAGAGAGAGCAACCCGGATGGTTTCTTCCGGTGGTAGGGCCACTTCTGGCACGTCTTCAATTCTTTTAACGAATTTCGAGGGTTCACCTTTACCGGATCTTTGGGTCTGAGAGGCTATAAGCCGGTCGAATGCATTTGATCTCTCAGAAGATGGATCTCTATCCACCTCTGACGCCATCAGCCCACCCTACCAGGACAATCTCAGCACATGGTCAAAGCTTCCTCCGAGGAGGGGCCCAGCCAGAGCCTGAGTGGCCAGCGCAGCACTCCTGGCAGCCTCCACCAGCAGATCCAACTACAGCATGGGCAGATTGATGAAGGTTAGATCGCATGCAATCTCTGCAAACGCTCCAGCGTCTATTGACATTGACTCTAAATATTTTAACATTAATTCCCTTAAAAAAATTTTAATAAAATTATAAAATTTTAATTTAAAAAACTAAATTTAATTAAAAAACCTACTTAGGCCTACCAATTTAATACCAAAAAAACAAAAATTAAATACTTTATACATTGTTTTTAATTCTCAACCACTAAACTATTTTTTAAAATTATTCGCATAAAAAATGTTTCGGTAAAATAATAAACATATTAATAAAATAATAAAAAACTGAATTTTTAATAAAAACATAATTTACATTAATTTAATTTATCAAAAACCGACTCCACATATAAAATTAAGACTCATGTTTTTAGACAAATATTTATAGGCTACATACATCTCCTAAAAAAACTTTCAGGCTTCTAACTTCTCCTGACGATGATCCCAAAGTAGGGGTCAAAATGTCGAGTTTCAAAGCCATCCAACACAGCTCCTTCTTCACTCAATTAATTGTCGTGTAATGATTATCTTCAAACAGGTAGAATCCCTCCATGGAAGGGATATGTTGAAGGACTTGAAGCTACTGGAAATAACCCGGATAAAAATTGCCCAAAAAGCCACAAACATCGATTTCCTAAAGAAATGTCGAGACCAGAACATCATTCCTCAATTCGGAAGGACTTGAAGCTACTGGAAATAACCCGGATAAAAATTGCCCAAAAAGCCACAAACATCGATTTCCTAAAGAAATGTCGAGACCAGAACATCATTCCTCAATTCGCCCAAGTTAACCACCTCCTCTGCACCTCAAGCCACAACTGCCTTAACAGGGATGACGGTGCAAGGCTCAGTGACTCCTGGAAACCTCTCCTACACTCCCTTCAACTTAAAAAACTCTCATCAACTATCACTTGAAATCAGTCTTAAAGGTTAAAGAAAAGAAATGGTTAGAACATTCTCTACTTAAATCCTTAAAACCATAACCTATACCTTAACAAGTAAACTTCTTTTAATACTTTGAACTTAAAATCCTACCCTTTTTTAATAAAAAAACCAATTTTTTTTAAATATTTAAAACTTAAACTTATAATTCTCAACCATAAAAATAAAAAATAAAAAAATTAAATATTTTAACTTTAATCCCCTTAAAAAAGTTTTAATAAAATTATAAAATTTTAATTTAAAAAACCAATTTTAATTAAAAAACCTACTTCACATTAACCTAGAACCATAGGCCTGAGTTGTTGTGTAGGTATCACATGATTTGTTTGGCTGGCTCGCTGCTCACGTAGACCTGACAGTTGAACCCCGACGATTGCCTCAAGCTGCTCGCTGGTTGTGGGCTGCAGGACGAAGCTGTGCAGAGGGACGGGCCCACCGTGGGCATCAAGAACCTTGGCTGGATCCATTGCTTTCTTTTCGATTGGGTATTCATGGTTGTCCTCACGCCTCTTGTGCTGAGTGACCGGATTGGAATACTGGCGGAGCAATCCGATGGGTTCGCCCTCGGATCTATGATTTGAGGCCTTCGATTGGCTAATCGACAATTAGACCAAGAGATCGGGGAAAAGGTCCCCGCCGAAGTTTGTCAAGCGTATTGAAGATGTACCTAAGGTTTCCCTCCCTCCGGAAGAAACCATGAGGGTCACTCTATCCCTGGCAGATCGAGCTCTGATCGGGCAATTCATGGGGCTCTGGCCCTCGCCAAAAACTACGGATAGTTGGGTCCAAAGAAACTGTAGTCCTCTGATATCTAAAAAAGTTGCATCTTACTCCATCAGAAGGGGCTATTTTCTGTTCGATTTCGAATCCAAGGAAGACAAAGATCTAATTTTCAGAAATGGGCCCTACTTCATGGGGCTGCAGGGCCTATATCTTAATGGGTGGACCCCAGACTTCGATCCTGAGGCTGACACTCCCAAAGCAGTGCCAGTTTGGGTCAAACTTCCAAATCTCCCTATGCACTGCTGGAACCCTAAATCTCTCGAGGCTATAGGGTCCAGCTTGGGAAAATACATAGACATGGCTAGCCCGAAGGACCAATACGCCTGCGCTCGCATATGCATTGAGGTGGATCTTGAAGCATGATTGCCAGAGGCTATACAACGTACTGTGGGGAACTGGTCCCATTTCTAAAAGCTAGACTATGAACAACTCCCTTTCAAGTGCAGAGGCTGCCAAGAATACGGGCACTTCATCTGTAACTGCCCTAAAAAGCCAGAAATCCAGCAGGACAAAGCGGAGGGATGGCATAGGGTAAACAAAGCTAAATCTAAACTCCAAGCCGGTGTGGCCTCTAAAGAAGCCACAATTATCCCTCTTGAAGGATCTCGGGAAACCTCCAAGACTAAAGAAACCAATGATGTACGGAACGAAACAAATGATGTTGAAGAGAAATCCAGTAATGGAATTAGTCAGGAGCCAGAAGTAGCCCTATCAGACCAGCAAGGGAAAGACCATCATGAAGGTACAACAATGACAAAAGAAGGAGAAAGCATGGAGAAGCCAGAGGAAGAAACTGAATCAAAAGAAGAAGAAGAGGAAGAAGGGGAAATAGAACTGACTACCCCAAGAAAAACTAAAACCAAAGGAAGGAAATCCAAGAAAGAAGTAAGGGAACAGGCGACCTATAAGGATAAGCTACAAGGATCCCAGCTAACCCTGGAAAAACTGTTGAAGAACACGAGAAATACACGCCAGCAAGGGCATGCCCAAAAAGGGATGCCTACGGCCTCCAAAAGTAAGTAATGAAGGTCCTCTCCTAGAACTGCAGAGGTCTCGGTAGCAAAAGCAAGGAACAATCTATGCTAGATTTAATCTCTCTTCACCAACCGGACATCTTTATGATCCAAGAGACCGAGATGGAGGAAACTACATTTCTCCACGTAAGTCATAAATTTTGGAGAAAAAAGAGGTAAAGCTACTATTAGTTCAAGGGGTGCATCAGGAGGCATTGGAACTCTCTGGGATGACAAGAAATTCGAGGCTGTGGCCATCAAGTACAACCCTCATTGGATCCTCACCCTGCTGAGGCAAATAGACATAAACACCCTGGTAAGAATTTTCAACCTTTATGCACCCAACTCATATGCTGAAAAAAGAAGTTGCTGGAACCTTCTCCAGGAGGAAAGAAGCGATTTGCAAGGTAATGTAATAATTGCTGGAGATCTCAATGTCACTCTCAGCCAAGATGAAAAAAGAGGGGGCTCCCTGGTTAGAGACCCCATTAGAGAAATTGTTGACGAGACCATGTTAGAATGGGATCTCATGGATATTAAACCTTCTTCAGGAAAGTTTACTTGGAATAATAAAAGGACCGGGCCTGGGCACATTGCTGCCAGGCTAGACCGCTTCCTGGTCCAGGACTCCTTCCTCCTCCTTGACCTGAATCTTTCTTCCAAAATTTTACCGTTTGGAGGATTGGACCATAAGCCTATCCTCCTTGAGATGGTGAAGGATAAGAATTTGGGCCCCATACCTTTCAGATTCAATCCTCTGTGGGCAAATCAGCCCGAATTTCTAAAGATTGTTGCATATGCTTGGTCTCCCCCGGTCACTAGATCCCCTTTCTTCGTTTGGGAGGAGAAATTAAGGCAGCTCAAGAAAGTTCTAAAAGCCTGGGCTAAGTCGATCCCATCTCCCAATCTCAAAAAAGATCAAGTTGCCCTTGCGTTGGAGGCTCATCAGGCCAGCATGGAGGACGGAATTGTGGTCAACTCAGATATTCAAACTGAGATCAAGCTGTAGTCAGACCTCCATGTTGCTTGCAGACATGAATATGAATGGTGGAGGCAAAAAGCTCACTACAAATGGCTGAAAGAAGGTGACAAAAACACAGGCTTCTTCCATAAGCAGGCGGAGGCAAGAAAAAAATTTCAACTTCGTGCATGAGATCCAGGCTCACGGTAGGCTAATTAAAAATTTTGAAGACATCAAAGAGGAAGTGTCAAGGTACTTCAGAGATTTATTCACGGCCCAACCTGTCATTGAAGATGTCGATCTGCTACATCTAATTCCCAGTGCTGTTAATTACAACGATAATGAGTCTCTGAAGCAATTGATCACGATAGAGGAAATCAAGCTGGTCATTAACAGTATGGAGGAGGATCGAGCTCCTGGTCCCGATGGATACAACGTTAATTTTATTAAAATTTGCTAGGATATCATTAAAAATGATCTATCCAAAATGATCAAGAAATACCAAACCTGCAGCAAAATTGGGGGCAGCACGAATTCAGCTTTCCTGGCTCTGAGACCCAAAGAGAAGGAAGCCAAATCTTTCGACAGGTTCTGGCCTATATCCTTGTGTACTATAGGATATAAAATCATCACAAAGATCATGGCTAGTGGATTAAAATATATTCTCCCTCACCTTATCCCAGAAAATCAAGGTGGTTTTGTGAAAGGCCGGAAGATCTGGGACAACATTATATTAGTTCAAGAGGCCATCCACTCTAGTACGAAGAATGGAGACAAAGGAATGGTGGTGAAACTCGACTTAGCAAATGCCTTTGACAGAGTCAGCCATCCATTTCTCTTTTAGGTAATGAGGAGATTCAGATTCGCTCCAGAATTTATCTCTTGGGTTAAGGCCTGTATAAGCCAGCCTTGGATAGCTCTGCTAGTCAATGGAAGACTTGCTCCCTTCTTCCAAGCCACCAGAGGTCTGAGGCAAGGATGCTCGCTATCCCCTCTACTGTACGCCATCCAGGCTTCAGTTCTGAGTTTTCAACTGGAATTTTCCAAGCAAGATCAGGAGCTTTCAGGAATTAGGATGGCAAGAGGCACTAACGACATCAATCACGCGCAATTCGGGGATGACACTATTTTACTTGGAGGAGCCAGTCAAATCATAGCTCGCCGTTTCAAGAATGAAATGAACCATTGCTGCTAGGCCTCTGGTAGCAAAATCAACTTCAGGAAAAGCCAGATCTATGGCTGGAACATAAACCCAAGGGAAATGCTAGATATTGCACGGGTTCTTAACATGGATGGAGCAGTCAACTGGGAGTCCTTTAATTATCTTGGGGTGCCTATCTTCAAATCCAAAACCAAGAGCTCTGCCTGGTTTCCAATTGTGGAAAAATTCAAAAGAAAAATCATGGGATGGGGGGCGGTATGGCTCAACCTGGCTGGGAAGGTAGTGCTCATCAAAGCTGTCTCTGGTAGGATTAAAGGATTGTTGAGAAACTTTCTCTAGCAGGGAGGAAATAATGGGGGAGGGGGTTGAATCGCCTTAGTAAGCTGGAAAACCATCAAACTACCTTGGTCAGAGGGTGGCCTTCACATAAGAGACTTAAAAATTCAAAATCTGGCTATCGAAGCCAAGCTGCTTTGGAATATGCTGGTCCCCAAACCGTCCTGGAGCAGCTGTGTACTAAAAATCAAATACTTTTGCGGTCCAAGACTTAGATGTATCGATGTAGAGCCTGCAATTAAGAATGGATCCCCCATAGCAAAAATTTGTAAGAAGGTGATGCCATTCTTGATATCTGAGTTGCACTAGATCCTGTGCAATGGGAAATTGATAAGAATCTGGCAAGACATGATCCAAGGACAGACCCCGCCTAAGCTCCCTACTCTGCAAAATTGGATGGCAGCGCTAGATATTAACACGTTATGGGACATTTCTGATTGGGAGAACGAGGAATCAGTGCGATGGGTAGGTTGGATGCTGCCGGATTGCCCTGCTGACTTAATCAATGAAAAAAACCAGCTACTATCTCATCTATCAGGGCTGGCTCCGTTGAATAAGACCACGAAGGACAAGCATGGCTAGGGAAGGAGATCAAGCAGATACTCAGCGGCTGAAGGATATCAGAGATTTTCTGCCAACTATAATGTGCTCGAAAATCCAAAAATCTGGAATTATTTATGGAATTGTAGGACAGTGCCGAATATTGAGATGTTTACTTGGACTCTGGTGCATGGGAGAGTGCTTACTGGTGAGAACCTGGAGAAAAGGGGGATTGCAGGCCCTTTTTGCTGCCCTCTCTGTGCTGTAGTTGCTGAAAATATCAGTCATCTTTTTTTAAAGTGCCCGTATGCTATCTCTGTCTGGACGGAGGTGTTGAAGCATTGGGGAGATGGAATGCAATTACCGGATCATATCCAGGCCTGCTTTCTCAATTGGGATAAACTCTATCAAGGAGAGCTGAATAAAAAAAATGGAATGAAAGCATGCTGGATGAAACTTCCGAAAATAATATGTTGGTGTATTTGGAATGAAAGAAACCATAGAATATTTCAAGACAGGTTTCAGCCAGCATGGAAGATTGCTGCTAAAGCAAATGCTTTACTCAGGGAGGTGGTCAATATCTCCACGATTCCAAATAATAAAGAAAAGTTGACTGATAATGAAAACATTTGGATGCAAAGCCTCAATATCATGACTGAAAATTCTATAAATGCTAAAAATTCAGAGGACTGGGAGATCAAGATGGATAAGTCTCAATTTGAGAATTGGTTAAGAGAAAGGAAAATTTTCAAATTGTTTTTCGATGGAGCCTCCAAAGGGAATCCTGGACGAGTGGGAGGAGGAGGAATTAATTAGGATTCGGGAGGGAAAGTCGAGATTGAATACTACTAAAACATTGGATACAACTCCAATAATATGGCCGAGGCTTATGGGCTTTGGCAAGGTCTCAAGCAGTTGAAGAAGAAAGAAGTGGAATAGGTTATGGTTTTTGGTGATTCCAGGTTTATTATCCAAGCGCTGAACGGGGGAAGAAAGGGTAAAAATGAACGAATAGCAAGGTTGATTAAGAGGATTAGATCCAAATCCAAAATGTTCAGGAAGATCAGCTTCTTTCGTATTCTTAGGGAGCTTAATGTAAAGGCGGATCTTGCAGCCAATAAATCTATTGCAGTAGGACTCAATCATCTCATTGTTAACTCGGATGTAAGCATTGAAATTCCTCCTTAGTACTTTGTCGATTGACTGTCTGGAGGCGTAGTGATAAGGTAGATTGATGTAATGAGTTCTCTTTTCATCACTTTTGCTGACGCTTTCAATATAACATAACCGCTCCTGTTAAAAAAAAACCTAGAACCATAGGCCTACCAATTTAATACCAACAAAAAAAAATTCAATATGTTATACATTGTTTTTAATTCTCAACCACTAAACTATTTTTTAAAATTATTTTTAACATTATTCCCATAAAAAATGTTTTGGTAAAATAATAAAAATATTAATAAAATAATAAAAAACTAAATTTTTAATAAAAACCCAAAATCACATTAACCTACTTTACCAAAAACCGACCCAACATATAAAATTAAGACTCATGTTTCGAGACAAATATTTATAGGCTACATACATCTCCTAAAAAAACTTCCAGGCTTCTAACGTCTCCTGATGATGATCCCAGAGTAGGGGTCGAAACGTCGAGTTTCAAAGCCATCCAACACAGCTCCTTCTTCACTCAATTAATTTCTATGTAATGACTATCTTCAAATCTATTTCTTCTATGCACGGAATAACTTCTTGGGAGCGAAAGGATTCCTCCCTTTCTTGGTTCTTGTTGTGAGGGCAAGATTCTCCTCCTTGGTGCGCACAACTTTGTTCTAGATGCTCCCTTCTTCTTAGATGCAATCATGCCAAAGTATTTCGAAGTTGGGTTGCTCTTCTCTTCTGTTTATCACAGCAAGAAATGTCTCCCATGATGGGATTCCATCGATGGATGTGTTATAGCGTGATTTGCCACTCCTGATACATCATGCTTTGATGGCCTTTCCCCGTCCCTATGCATACTCACTTCATCCCATTTGCTCACCATTACCCCAATGCTCCAATTGAACCCTTAAAAATACATTTTTGAATATATACGCGGGTCACAAGTTTACAACCCGCGTATATGCAACTTACACCACTGTCACTTGTGTACATCAGGTTTTATGCTCAAAAAATAAAAATATTTGGAGTTTTCCCCATCTAGTAATGAATGACTTGATCCTTAGCCTTCCATATGCCAGGAAACGCTCTGATTCGACCCTTCGTTTCCCATTGAGGGGCTATATATTGAGCTATTGTAAAGCATTGAAGGAGGTGAATTTTGGAGAGTAAAGATATTATAGTGAAACTTCTCCTGATTCTTGTGTGCTTGATTTTGCATCCTTTTGTCCTTGAAGCAGCCATTAGTGCTCTTTCCCAAGCTTCCCATTGTATGGAGGATTGAAGTGGTGGAGGCCCAGGTGGAAGGACTCAGTTTCTCAATTTCGACGAGGTGTCGACAGCATTTGTATCTTTGTTTATATTAATAGAAATATCCATTTCTCGTCCATTTTCATGTGTAATTATGAATATTTGTATCCACGGATGTAATTACTTTGTATGCATGATTAAATTGAATATGCTAGATTACACTCTAACACTTTATATATCATGCTTGTATATCTATTTGTTGTTGAGGACGAAGTGTAGGGACAAGTTCGATCGAAAGCTCCACGAGGATCTTCTTCGAACGTTTGGTTAAAGGTATGAGTCTTATCACTCAGTGTTAGTTTCATTTATATATCTAGCATTCCTAAGAATGGATTGATTTCTGGTGTCCTATTGTCTATTGTGGCCCACCCCAATCCATAGGAAGTTTTCTTTGTAACAAAATTGATGACTCCGCTAGGGAACTTTCCCTTTTGTTGGGGTTTGGATGCATTTTTTCGTTTGATTTGCTCTTTGTTTCTCCCCATTTATGTTTTACATTTAATAGTATGTTCATATATTGACAGTCCCCTAGAGTGGTTTGATCCTTGGCCTGCTTTTTACCACCTTCTTCTCTGTATACGCAGGTCAGAGAACATACAATCACGTATATACATGGGTTGTACTCTACTTAGCCACGTACATACGCTCTTGTTCTTTGAACAATCACATACATTCTCCCTTTTGGTTGAGTTCTTGATGTGGGAAGTTGTTGGATGGGTTGTGAGTGTGGTTGGGTCTTCTTGGGTACCAATACTATCTGTTGACTATTCCTTTTGTGACCAGAGACCCCTTTTTTTATTAATTTTCTTTCTTTGAAAATTGTTCTTGTCATTTATCTCCTTTTTTTGTTTTTCCATTAGTGCATTATTCTTTGTCTCAGTGTCTTTCTTGGCTTGTGTTTGCTTCTTGCTACAGATACTGAGAATTTTAATGACTTTTATTGCATTTTCATTTTATTTATATTGAAAATACAAAATAATTCTATAGTTGCATACTCACTTCCATCTCAAAAGTGCATTTAAGGAGGTACTTGCATTGGGTTTCTTGGTGGAGTGTAGTGTTTACATTTTCAGATAAGAAGGATTGCATTGGAATTTGAAAAGGAAAGAATTTTGTGTATTACATATAGTGGCATACCATTTTTCATGGTTAAAAACAAACTTGCACTTGGCATTGTTTTTTAGGTGTGCATATTCGCTTTATTGTTGAGTCGTAACATCCTTAGTTGAACGTTTGTTTCCCTTGAGTAATCATAACTCTAAAATTAATGCTTAAATTAAAATTGATTACAATAATTTTATTTTTATAGGGTGCACCATCAAGCTTAAGTTGTAGAGTCTTGGAATAGGGTGTCATGAGTAAATTTTCCCAAGACTATGAAACAAAACAATTAGGTGTATGCTCGGGTGAGAAGTGAAATCCTTGGTATAATTAGTGTTCTCAGAAGGCTCCTCTTACATAGAAGTTAAGCACAAGGAAACATGCACATTGGTGGTGGGGATAGCCCCCTACTACTTTTTGTTGAGCGTTGGAGTATTTCCAAATTCTTATTTGTATCTGGGGTCTTTTGAGGTAGATTTGGTGCTTTCGAGCTTCGGGCTTTGTTACCCTGTCGATACAGTATATCCCGTCTATGATTGTCCGCCTAAGAATTGGTTGTATTGGGGTGACCTTAGTTTCCTTACCTAAGTATCACAAGGGGTACTTGCAAAGGTTATTATGTGAGTGTCCTGGCCAAGTAGGGGTCAAACAATACACTCGCTTTAGACATTGAAGTTGAGGGCCACTATAATTGGTTACGCACCTCCACTTATAGTATGGGAGTTTGAGGCCTCTACTAGGCTAGACATACCTATTGCATTCAGAAGTTTACTTATCCTCCCTCTTTGCTTGTTTGCATCTGACCTAGTTTTACTTAGGGGTGTGCTCTATGTGCACTAGTTCGCTTTAGGGATCGCAATTAGTTGAGTTTTTGTTATTTTATGGAGTCATTGTGGATCAATTTCTAGCACCTCTCCGATATAGATGTTTAGCAGGACTACTTCCTTGTGACCCTCCTCCTCTTCTTTGAAAGAGGATTAAGCATTCTAGGAATCCCCTTTCACACTGTGATTCCCATATAATTCTCACCATCAGTACTACTTTAGAGTCCCCGGAGTTCCCTCTGTCCCCATTGTCTGTAATGAGGGGAAGAGCCTTTGAGGTTCCTCCTTCATCTACCATATGGATACTTGGGACCCCGGTTAATATCAACCCTTGTGGGGTTGGTACTTCCTATACTACACGAAATCAGTTGTCAAACTTTACAACTATCCACTTGAAGTTTGCCTTGGGACGGTTGAGCGTAGAGACTCAGCCTACTTCCTCTAGCACATGTCCTTTTACATTCGGCATGTTGAAAATCACTACTAGTATTCCGGCACTCGCTCCAGGTTCTAGTGTGGACCCTGGTGTTATACTGGGGGGCATGAGAACCCCTTACCTTGTGCATCAGTTTGGGAGTGGTCATATTCCACCCTCTACTCCATTTGTGGGAGGATTTTTGATCCCTTCATCTAGTCTTAACACTAGTGTTCAATTTCAAGGGGGTGGCAGTGGATACGTGAACGTTGGGTCTAAATCCTATATTCCATATTATGTCCCATCATCCACTGCATTGATTCCCTCGAATGATTTTTCTCATGACCAATCCTCCCTATGTCCTATAATTTGGAATCTTTACTGACTATGTGCATCTGTTTTTTTACTAATGTTGTTGTGTAGGGTCCATTTTGTTGTGCAGTCTTGCCAAGTTTTAGCTCATTCATGCCCATGCCATGTATAACACTGAACTAGCATATAGGATAGGACCATTGTCCACATGCATTCCGCATTATCCTATGACTATGTCACCTTAACCATAGGTACGAACCCACTTCTTAATGTCATAAAACCATCATATTGCTACTATAAGTGGCATTGTGTAAGTGGTAGAGCTATCCTGATCATGGGTTCCCTAGTTAGATCCTGCTTTGTCATTTGATACCCATGTTGAGCATCCCCCCTTAGGTATGGGAGTCCCTTGTAGTCCCACCATGTCATTGAACAAGAACCTCATATTCTTTACTAAAATTTATGATGGCTATCTCCTATAGGTACTCTCATTTTTTATCAAGCTGTAGTTGCATTGCATGGATCTGCTTACCGTATTGAGCTTTACGTCGGCTCCCAGCTTCAATTTTATAAGGCATATAGCCCAAGATTGTCTCAATTCTAGGTAAGTAGGGCCTCTCAATTATCTTTTGCATCTTGATTATCCCATACTCAGAGGAGACATCCCCCAGAGTGTCCTTATCTTGCATATGCCTCCTTGCATTGAGCATAGGTATGTTCCACTGCTTAGAACTAGTTTCCTTTCTTGCGACACTTGTTTCCTCCTTATTGTACTATAAGCAATTTTCTTCCTTTTCAAGCTTCTTAACATGAAAAATTCCAAAACAAAACATAAACTTATAAAAAGCCAGACAAAAAATGGTATTACTTTATATTAGCAGTTGTCGTGTCGCCTTCTAACATAGCACAGACCATGAGTCCATTCATCATTGTTTGGGTTTCTAGTATGACCTTAGAAGTTGTACTCATCTTTATGAGATTTCTCCACTGACTAGTTATGCTTCCAATCCCTAGGGAGCCTCTGTCGATGCCTCCTGTGTCACAGAGTTGTCCCAGTTTCCATTTTGAGACTATGTTACCTAGGTGTATCCATCTACCTTATGCTCTTGTTCGAAGGAAGTCTTTAGCTTGGGTCGGTCATTCCTTAGTCATCTTGTCTTTGAATGGCGGCCATTCCTGATACACTTGTTACTGGTTAGTGCACATCTTGTTCATCCAAGTTCTTCCAAATTATCCAGTGTTGTTGTGTGCCTCGTGTTGGTTGATGGGGTATGCCTTAATGCCCTCCTTCCAGCAGATTCCATTCCATTGACTTCGGATCATTTATTCTGGAATAGGGATCTAGAGTCCATTAAGTGCCTTGAGGCTTGCAATCATTTGTGGCAAGCTCTCTTGCCATCGACAGATTTGGGAATACATCAATTTCCCCTAATCGATGGATTTTTTCAAGTGTTTGACCTCAACACATCTATTCACACATGTTTGAATGCACTATGTACCTTGATTCCCATTATCATTATCGATGGGATGTATCTCGTATGTTAACGGTATACATCAATGACCGGTAATCAAATGATGGTCCATCATGTTCGACTCCAACACCTTTATTCATGTGATGGGACATGTAATAACTGTGATTTGTGTAGAAGACCTCTGAGTTTGGTGGCATTGTATATATGCTACTCCCTTGATCATGCCAGTATTTATGAAACTTCAGTTCTCATGACTCGATTTCAGTGAATGTACTAGATGTCTTTGTTTAGTATGGAGACCTTAATTCATTATATATTGTATGTGGCGATGACCACTCATGACATATGTCTATTATGCCTATTCACGACCATTGTATTGTTATGTATTTGGGACTGCTATGTATACTTCACATCTATAGTCACATGTAGAGATATATCATTGTATTAAACTCATGAGCGGTTGTTTCTTCCACCTGTTTCTTCATTACTCCAATCCTGGGACTATTATAATGTATTCCGGACATCGTGTACACCTCAAACCTCACAAATTAGAGGGCATTTGTTATAGTGTGATTTGCCACACCTGATACATCATGATTTGATGGTCTTTCCATGTCCATATGCAAACTCACTTCATTCCATTTGCTCACCATTACCCCGATGCTCCAATTGAATCCCTAAAAATACATTTTTCAATATATATGTGGGTCACAAGTTTACAACCCATGTATACGTAGCTTGCACCACTGTCACCCGCGTACGTAGGGTTTTATGCTCAAAAAATAAAAATATTTGGAGTTTTTTCCCATCAAGTAACGAATGACTTGATCCTTGGCCTTCCATATGCCAAGAAATGCTCTGATTCGACCCTTCATTTCCCATTGAGGGTCTATATATTGAGCTATTGTGAGGAGGATAATTTTGGAGAGTAAACATATTATAGCGAAATTGTCTCCCATTTTTGTATGCATGAGTCTGCATCCTTTTGTTCTTGAAGCAACCACTAGTGCTCTTTCCCAAGATTTCCTTTGTCTTTGTGAGATTATCATTGTGTGGAGGATGCACGGGTGGAAGGACTCGATTTCTCGATTTTGACGAGGTACCAACGGAGGTTGTCATTTGTATCTTTGTTTATATTAATAGAAATATCCATTTCTCATCCATTTTCATGTGTAATTATGAATCTTTGTATCCATGGATGTAGTTACTTTGTATACATTATTAAATTGAATATGTTAGATTAGACTCTAACACTTTATATATCATGCTTGTATATCTCTTTGTTGTTAAGGACAAAGTGTAGGGAAAAGTTTGATTGAAATCTCGACGAGGATCTTCTTCGAACGTCTAATTAAAGGTACAAGTCTTATCCCTTAGTGTTAGTTTCATTTATATATCTAGCATGCCTGAGAATGGATTGATTTCTGGTGTCATACTATCTGTTGTGGTCCACCCCAAGCCATAGGATTTTTTATCCGTAACAACAATTTAAAGAATATCATCCTCATCCATCTCCACATTGCTGCTTGCAAGTTGATCCTTCACGTGTGAAATCTTTGTGAAGAAGGAAGCTACGGTCTCATCTCTTTCCATCTTCATGTTGTGCAACTTGTTCTTCAAATCTCTCTTTTGAGTATGGGCCTTCTTCTCATAAATATTTGTGAGTGTGTCAAAACACTCCTTTGTCGGCTTCAATGGCGTGATCACCGACATGAGGTTGTCCTTCATGGAGTCATATATTATTCTCTTTGCCTTTTCTTGATTCTTATTGTAATTAGTTCTTCCTACATTTGAAGTAGGATCTTCAATCACGATGGTCACGAAGGAATCAAGATCATGCTCTTAAAGAATGTTAATCACCCTCGTCTTCCATGTGTTGAAGTTTGAGGTGTCTTCAAGTCGGTCTTTCGGCCGTACGAAGAATGATGCCATTACTTCAAGCTCTTGGTCAATACTTCAAGATCTATGTAGGTTTAGAATGTTTGCACACTCTTGTACGCCCTTGCGTTGATGCCATGTCAATGTTTGAGCAATAATGAAAGCTTTTTGAACTTTAAAACTTTTGATAATAAACTCCAGTGCATGTAGATCTCATAAACAATTCAAACGCACAAATCATTCAATCCATAAGACACAATATGTACCTTAGGAAAACCCTCCAAATCCGAAGGAGGAAAAACCCAACAATCATTTGAGCATGATAGATAATTGCAGAGAATGATTTACAACACATGAGAAGATTGCTTAAGAAGAGATATCAAAGAAGCACTAGAGAACATAGATCACTCAAAACACTATCTCAGCCTTGCCAAGTGTATATCACTTTAATAACAAGCTTATTCAGTCATATAATGAGAGGTAGTGAATGGTTGCATGATTTTGTGCATTATGAACACTGTGTGCACTATTCATATATTAACCTTATGTGCCTTCCTTGACTTGGTGCCAAGTTGTCACCTCGAAATTCTCTCCCATGCAGAAGATATGTGCCTTCCTTATTTCACAAAGTGTTAACCGCCTTTAACTAAATGTGAACTTATTGAACTGAACTCAATCATTAACTAACTTCTTGACCATTAGTTAGGAGTTTAACTGAATATCTTTAGCACTTCATAATCAGTGGCATTCATGAACAAACAATTTGCATAAATCAAGGAGTAGATTCCTTAATTAACTGAAACTTGTTTTTCCACAACTGAGACTTAACGAATGTCTTTGCAATTCAAGTTCACTGAAGGTATTCCATGGGAAATTTGAATCCTTACTCTATCTTTGTGCTCATCTCATTTATCATTAATTAATTTCTACATGGTCCATATGTGTTTAATTAATTAATCATCTTTATCATATCATACTTAGAAGGATTGTTCCATACTAATGATCATATGTATTACCCTAGGTCATATAATCATATGCTAAAGTAATCCACTCCAGGGGTAGCTAAGCCCTAGAGTAGATTTATAACACCTAATGACCATGACTAGCAATACATCACACAACATATCCACATGACTTGATACAACACAAGTCCTAACTTGATGCAAAATAATCTATATGTTCTTGATACAACACAAGACCAACCTTGATACAACACAATACTCCATTCTCGATACAACACAAGATCCTGACCTTGATACAACACAAGATCTTGATCTTGATACAACACATGATCATATTACATGCATATTTCATGAATAGGACTTGATACAACACAACATCCTAGATTGATACAACACAAGCTTCCTTAACTTAATACAAGATTAGTTTCTTACTTGATACAACACAAGTGACAAACTTGATACAACATAAGTCTCCTGGAGAATGACTCCTTATGTTGTACATTTAATAATAAATATGTACATAACTGAACAATATCATTTAAGCAATTAGATATACAGGAAATGACAATTCAAATACTTATATTTTTGTGTTTAGTAGGCTCCCTCTTGATCTTTGTCTCCTTGAAGGAATTACTGGAGCCTCTGACAGTGTGCTCTACTCCATCAACTTATTCTAAGGACCTACGTTTGTATTACTCATGATTGACAATGTTGAGAAGTATTCTACACCATAGATCACTATGAACTGTGTACTAATGCTGAATGAAGGAAACTTTGAATCCCTTCTTATCCAATAGTGTGCTCTACTCCATCAACTGATTCTAAGGACCTGCGTTTGTCTTGCTCACGATTGACAATGTTGAGAAAGTATTCTACACCATGGATCACTATGAACTGTGCACTAATGCTGAATGAAGGAAACTTTGAATCCCTTCTTATCCAATGTTGAAATGAATAAGAGGTTCTTCCATAGACCATGATTTTCATCTTCATGGGTTTTATGGAATCCAACTTTGTAGGAGACTCCTCCTATCCCTTTAATAGGATAAGCTTCATCTTATGCTGTAAATCCTTCTGTATCTAAGTACCTATTCCTCATTACTTTAGGAATATTCCCTTGCTCTCTTCTTAACTAGTTCATTATCTTCTGTAACGTGAGCATGATATCTCTTCTTCTTTTATTTCTTCTTGGGGAAATCTCTTGCAAAATGTACTTTCTCATCACAAGTGAAACATCTAAATTGGGAGTAGTCCTTCTTCTTAGATATTATAAGCTTCTTGTGAGAATGTTATTCCTTTTTAATCATTCCCTTCTTGGCATGAGTTGTTAGGGCTTCATTGTCATCTTCACCCATCTCTTCTTCTCTTGTTATCAATCAAGCTTCTTTTTGCATACATTCCTCCCTTAGTCTACTGAATTTGGTGAGCCTTCTTCTAGCATAAATTACTTGAATGAAAGATTCCCATGATCTTGTGAGACCATTCAAGGTAGTCATCACCACTTCTACTTCTTCAACATTGTCTTCAATAGCTTATATTTCTTCTTTGACTAGGGAGACCCTTGTGAAGTAAGATTGCATGCTTTCTTAGCTCGACATCTTCATACCCTTGATTTGAGTCCTCAAGGTTGTCTTCTTAATGATATTCTTTCCTTCATACATGTTGGTGAAAGCATTAAACATCTCCATGGGAGTCTTCAGGGAGGATACATGTGGGATCAAACGATCATTGATGGAATTGGGAATAATCCTCTTGTTTTTAACCAAGTTCTTCTTGTGCTTAGATTTGTCTTCATCTCCCTCTGGCTCTACAACTTCTCCTTTGACATAGTTTTACAAATCATGTTCTTATAGTATGAGAAGCACTTTTAACTTCCATACCCAAAAGTTCTCAACTCATGCTTGACCTCAAGCTTGGTATTGTCTGTCATCTTGATAAAATTAGAACCTCAAATGGACATAGAGAGAATAGTGCTTACCAATGAGAGTGCTTCAAATGGATGATTGATTCAGTGCCTTTCTAGAAAACTGTTATCAGATTACCTAGGGTTTGATAGAGAAACCCTAAATTTTCAACTTTGGTATCTTGCAAAACTGTTAGAGAGAGAGATGTGCCTCCTCGAAGAGAGTTGAATAATGTAGTCATTTTCCCAAATATTTGGATAGAACTACAGAAAACTTGATGCCCTAGTTTCCCCCCCCACAGAAGTGTTAGGTCAAAAATTGAAAATCCATAGCAGTGTAATCTGCCTCCACAAGAATATGCACCATGTTAGGGTGATTTGAATTGTCCTCCTTTTCAAGTTGATATGTGGAGGGAATTGCCTGGAATAGGAAGCCCTAGTTTTTCGATTCTAGTATAAATTAGGGCAAAAATGAAAATTTTCATGATAGAGATACGTTTCCAGATAAATATGTGCCATATTGAGGTAGTTACCAAAATATATCTTTCAAGATAAATCTATGGATGGAAAGGACAAAAATTTGATGCCCCAGTTTCTAACTTTCGTTAGTGACAGTTGCACAAAGTCTTCTTTTGGGATGGCTTTGATAACATGTTAGAATTTCAATATGATTATGTTAGATATTGAAACAATGTGCATTATAACATCATAATCATGTGCAATAGGATCACTAAAAGAAATATAAGCACATCAACATAATAGACACAAAGATTCTCATATGCGAAACCCCAAGGAAGAAAACACAACAACTTCTTCAATATATATTCCATTAACAAGAACAATGCCAAACCAAGATAAGATAAACCCCAAATACAATAGCAATTACTTCTTCTCTTCAGCAAACCTCTTCTCTCTCTCTCTATCTTGCCCACTTGCTTGAGTTTAGTGTGTGTCAAAATGAGAGGTGTGCCCTCGCTATTTATATACATCAAGTGAGAGGCCTAATTCCCTAACTGGGACGACTTGTCTAGGAAGACAAAAAATAACATTTATATAATATTTCTTGTGGGAACTATTGACCCGACTTACAACGAAAGATTTACATTGATTCTTTCAAGTACATTTACATGACCAAGTGCATCAATAACATCTCCCAAAGGAGGTACAACGATAATACAATATAAGTACAACAATAATATCTTTCATAGCTACAATCTTCAACATTTTACCAATGTCAATCAACATGTATAAGATGATGATGAAGATGAGAGAGTTACAAGAGAAGTATTAGAAGGAAATGGAGATCGCTTCGAGTTATCAAATGAGGAAAGAATTGTGATACATGGCTATGTTCTTCAAAACACATCCTCATTTGATAAGTGGTGAAGGTGAAATATTATTTACATGATAATTTATTTAATTAATTTCATCTACTAGCTAAATTATTAGCATTCTTACTATCTTGTATGTTCATATTCTATGTATAAAATACGAAGAAGAGATTCGAACAAGGATGCGTCCATCTCGAAAATGTAGAACTTAGGATTTTAATATTGGAGGTGGTTCTTTTCCAAAAACTTGATGATTGGATTGCTTATGCAATTAGTGACACACAACAACAAAGTCAATATCTAACGATCAAGGAAATTGAGCTTTCATTGCCTCCATATATATGGGCTTCTTGTTTCAACGGGGTGTGGGCCTATGGTAGTCATTTAAGAGTGGAAGAAAAGGACATAGGAAATGAAAATTGTGATTGTATTGTTAGAGTTCAATTTTATCACGACACCGAGAATAACTCTTATTTTGGATTCATACAAGAAATTATTCAAGTTGATTATGGTGAAACTAATCCTATATTATTAAATTGTAAATGGATCAAACCATGTGTTATATGACATGATGAGGATGGATTTGTACATGCATAATACACATCATATTTTATCAAATACCAATGAGCCATATGTTTCCCCTCTTCAAATCAACCAGGCATTTATAATTGACGATGTAACAATCCTAGGATGGTCGTATGTCATTCAAATAAAGCCTCACTCGAAAAGGAAATTCAGGGAATATATTGATATAATGGTCAATGGGCAGTGCAATTGTTTACAAGAAACACTGGAAGAAGAAGTTGAAGATGGCAATAGAGTATTTGAAGAAGAAACTTGTATTCCCAATGAAGATACCAAGGTAGAGAATGTAATGCATGGTTAGGAAAATCTATTGTATGAGGATGATGCATAAAATCAAGTAGATGTATACATAAGCTATCGGGATTGTGATCTTGATGGAAATACAAATGATCATGGTGATGATTTTTCACCTTAACTTTATGGAATAAATTTTCACTATGCAAATGGAATTTATTGTACTGGCCATGGGATTAGAAAAATAGTTGTACTAAACTCTACATGGAATTTATCTTTTATTTTTCACTTTATTGGATATGTAACATTTTCATTTTGGTTTTCATGCATATCTAAATAGATTTTATGGGCTATTTGTTTTTAGCATTGTGTAATGTTTATTTTCTTGTCAAATACATAATGAGTTTTTTTCTTATCTAATACTTGTTTTCAATATTGTGCAATGCTTGAAATCGGCTTGCCTTCTGTTCCTTATTCTCAAATTTTGTGAGAGAAATCATGTTAATTGATGTCTATCATGATGGAAAAACATATATATAGTTTGTATTAAACACAACTTTTAGATACAATGCCTTTAACTTTTGGCCTCCTCTTGGATGTCTTCATCTCATATATTACCTCTTGAACCTTTATCCCTTAAAACATACCTTACCTTCCACCTAATCTTCCTCATTTCTTGTTGTCCCTAAGAAAATCCTTCTATCTTATACGGTCTCCCGTTATAGTTCATTTTACAGTTCATACAACTACCATTGTTTGAGTTGGCACTGAAGTTTATGAGAATTATAGATGAAATAGCATGAAATGTTAAATGTTGGGTTAGCATCGCTTTTCATTGAAATCATATAAATGGAAATTGAGATGAACTGATGTTCTAAATAATTGATATGAAAGTGTCTTGATTTGAATTAACTTTGTTGATCTTTGAGATAACCTTCCTATTGCTTGGTTGTTCTACTCATTTGTTGGATTTAGTGTCATGATGTGATGGCTCTTAATTGTTGATTTGAGTTTTAGTTTGGCACCCATATTATTTGAGTTTTATGGTGCTAATACAACACTACATCTATTGTTATTGATGAACATTTGATGATGATTCTAATAGATAATTGAAACAGTGCAAATCTTCATTGTTGTAAACATAGATTCACAATACTTCTTAAGCTGAGAATCTAAGTTTGTTTGTCCATGCACTAATGATGTTTTTAATGAGAAAATTGGACATACAAGCTATGAAGAATAAGGGGTTGAAACGTAAAAGTGAACTTAGCAAAGATGAAAATGTGCAGAATGTGAGTGTGTTCATAAGGACCGCATCACAAGAAATGAAGAATATTTGTCATCTCTTGGTTTGGCAAATAACTTAGTAGTTACTGTGTGTACCTTTTCACTTCTATGCATATTTCATGAAAGTTGTATATAATTTATTTCATGATAAAGTCCATATATTCTTTCGATTCTAATTTGATAAGTTTTTTGTTTTATAGGGGAAATTTGGATTCTAAAAAACAAAAGGCAAGCATAGACATATTGCTGCCAACTCATAGAAGCCAAAAACTTGGTAGATCAATACATCGAGATGGAGTTGACGATACTAATGATCATCTTCCTCATATATCGCATGATCAAGTCCAATATATTTGTGAAAAACTTGCATATTTTGGACAATTAAGCTTGTGAAAAAATTATTTAAAATTAAAACAAAGGTTTGAAGGAACATTTGAAGAGATTGGTGAGCTAGCTAGTGGCATACTTGTTGAGGAGTTTCATGACATACCTAGTGACACACCTGTTGAGGATATTGGTGAGCTACCTAGTGCCACACCTATTGTGGCAAATGAGGAACCCATTCAACCTTCTTCCATTAAAAAAAACACCAATTACATATCCTCCAAGCAACGTGCTAGGAGATACACTTGTTGTATAAAAAAATATGAGTGTTTTTTCATCACCCACTCCTAGTTCCAAAGATCTAACAACTTTTGTCAAAAGATGAAGAATTATTCAAGACATGTATAGGTGAACATAAAGGGAAGACAAAGAAATAAAATCAGAAGGGAAGAAGACTTACTTGGTTGGTGTAAAAGATGGCCAGTATACTAGACCAAATACTTCAAGGTGGTCCACAAATTTGGGCACGAGAATAAAGTCTCATTCGGGTGTTACCAAATCCAAAATTGCATATCAAGATCAAAAAAATGTTGATCTCCTAATACAACAAGTGGAAAATGTTTTTGAGACTATTGGTGGAAGGATTTCCATTAAATATTACGAACACATATTGATAATTTTAGGCATAAATGTAAACAATCAATATTGGATGGAAAAGATGGGGAGAGCATCTTGACTCCTAAACAGTGGGAAGATTTGAAGGAAAGTATGTGTGCTGAAGAGTTTATGGCAAAGAGTGTAAGAGAGAAGAAAGTAAGAGATCTTGTGAAGGCTCGATATGTTTTGGGCAAGGGTGGGTTGAGAGCCAAAAAACACATGTGTAAGTATATGGTTTTTTTGTTGAATATTGTACATTGTGTTATGCATTTAGATTTGTCTATATATCCAACTAATTGTGTGTTGAAAATGATTAGTAGGTTGAAGGAACTAATAGAGAACCATATTTGAGTGAAATGGCTCAATATATGGTAGACTTAGAAAATTCTAAACATAATTATATGTCAAAAAATCCAATAGAAGGTCCTTGGCCATCTATTGAAGTTGAGAGAAGTCAAATAGGAGCCCCATATACTGTTAAAAACCATAGTGAAGAATTGGAGTTAAAAAAAAAAAACATAGCGAGGAATATAATGATGCAATGAATCATTGTATAGATGGGTTGTTAGAAACGATTTCGACCATATCCTCCTCCGTTGTACCTCTTATAGTTACATTCAAATTAATTAAGGGATTTCCTATTGATTTAGATGAGGTAAGCTAATTATCATTCCCATGAAACCATTTCTTTTGTTGAGTTTTTAATTTGTTGATGTTTTCGTCCGATTTCCCTTCACTCACAAAGCCTCTTATTTTTTTAATGGAAATGCATGTCAATCATATGAAAAAATGTAAATCTAGGTGCTACAAGAATGTTGAAAGGCCCAAAAAATGGCCACGAACATGCAAAGGTATGTACTAAACAAGTAGCAATTTCTATGGATATATGCAATCCCTTAGTATGTTGGTATTGTAGTGTTATTCATATTGATTCTTGATCTCATAATCTAATTTAATTGGTTTAGGTCTCATTTTTAATGTTTTAATGTTATATTTATTGTTTTTATGCTATATTTTTGTGTTTTAATGTTATATTTGAGTTGTGCATGATGAAATCACATGCAAGGATATTAAAAAAACGTGTAATCTCAAAAAGCCTAAAATATGACACTGTTAATGTGCTTAAACATTTTCAACCAGTGCCAAATCCTATTGGTATTTCAAATATTGACTCGGTGAGTGCATATAATTTTGTTATTTTAATAACTATGTATGTTTTTGGAATTTAATTGTAATATTTTTTTCTAATATTTATGTACACTCTTCTTTTGTTTTTGACAGTGTTGATTACTTATACCAGGGTGTGAAGTACTCCAAGATGGCAAGAAAGTGAAAACATTAGATCCATATGATGGTGCTATTGTCGACATTGGACGAATTCGTTCACTTTTTGTGATCCATGGAGTGACACTTGGTCTTTAAGATGCAAATGTAAATGTCATTGATGTCACAAGTAACATCCCACTTCTGTATGAAGATAAAATAGATGGATGTTTCCTTTTGAAGGAAAAGGAAAGGTGTTTCATTTGGTTGCCAAAGAAGTATTTGGAAAAGTCATTGATTTATATTATTTTAATCTTCTTGTCACAAAGCTTGATGTTCATGTTGTTGAGAGTATTGAATAGTGTTGGATTATTGTCATGAACTAGTATTGGATCGATGATCATCATGTTTTATGAATTAGTTGATAATTAGTTACAAACTCAAATTATATATATATATATTTTTAACAAAAACAGAAAAGGAGAAGTATATTAACAGGCTGTGCACAACCATTCATTACAAAGGAAGCAAGAAATATAATGCCGGTAGATCAAAATTGCTGCACAACTGGCGTGTCCTGAAAGTTTTCCATAAGACAGAGCATATGATCGTTCCAAAATTGCAATTGTCGCGGGTAGTTTATACCCTCACAAACTGGTTACAAAGAAATATGCATAGAAACATAACCCATACAAAATTAAAACAGATTAACCAAGAGACATAAGTCAAGGGTTGCCTTTAAAAGCCCTGGGCTGCATAACCGATTCTTCTTCCATGGGATGATCAGCTGCTTCATTTACTCCATTAACCCTACTGCCCTGGTTCATGGTGATGAGCTTCTCAAGGTCTTCCTAGATTCTGTCCACCTTGCCCAGCAGCTTGTGCAGTTTGCTCTCGTTATCATCTATTCGGGCATCATGGTTACTAACCTGAAGCGATGTGTAGCTCACAATTTCACTCATGCTTTTTATTTCCTTGGCCATTTCTTTATTGTCCATTACCCCTATTGCTGTCATCTCATATAGCCAGCGCAGGTTCTTCTTAATGTCCAGCAGCCCAGCATTATCACCAGCGTGAGCCATACCTCCAGAATCGACCGTAATTTCTATGCGGGAAAACTGAGTATGCAGAGGGTAAACAATACAGTCCTGGTTCTCACCCCACAAATCTCTTGTAACACTCCTGACCACTGCAATTTCTTGTTGTAGGACAGAAATACCAAGTCTGTCTGTGCAAGACAATGTTCCCAGAGCGCCTTTCTTCCAACCAGAGCAAAGGCAGCCCAAGACCCGAACCAGTCGGTCTTCACGCGAAGGAGATGTACCAACGTGACTATCAGAACTCCATGACGCTGAGGGATAACTACATTGACAGAGGGAGAAAGCAGACAGAGCTAGGCGCTCCTTTACAAAGGCACGAATGAGGGGGAGCACATGCCACGGGATTCCTAGCAGTCTCCCACCCCTAACTCCAGCTACCACATTCAGCAAGAAATTCACAGAGCCTGGAGAACCATAACCAAAATCCGGAACATAACAATGGAGCGAGGTTATGCAGGGAAGCGTCATAGAGAAAGGGATGAAGAGGCATCGATCATGTGAGAGGGAGAGGCAATAAATTGTAGGCCTGAAGGACTTTAATTTAGCTGCAGCCGATGAGGGAAGTAAAATCCACGCGGCCTTCGGAGGAGGGCATACAGGACTCAAAATTGAATGCAAGGAACTGCCAAAAGGAAGGGGGAGGTGAGGGCCAGCTGGAGGGAGGCGGGTGAGGGAGGAGAGGCGGTTGGAGGGGAGAAAAAGGAGAAGAAAGTGGGGGATGAAGAGAAAGGAGCTTAGAAGGAAGAGGGTGCAAAGAGAAAAGGGGGGAGGAGGATGAAAGCCTATGAGGCATCCAAAAGTTTTGCAAAGGGATAAAGACTTCACATTAGAACTTTGCATGAAGAGAGTGCGGGAAAGAATTTTAGAGCATCTCGTCATGGAATGAATTTGAGGTAGGGAGGATCACCATCCTGGCTGTAGTGGCCTTGGGGAAGATTGGCATCTACGTTAGCCATGTTATCTACTTCCTTATTATTATGACGGAGAATGTGAAAAACCTCGAAGGATTGAGACATGAGAAGCTTAGCTTTTTTATACAAACGACGACAGTTAATAGCTCCTGTGGGATACCCGTTGATCAGCTTATAGATGACATGCCTGGAGTCTCCAAAAATCAAAACCTTCCGAAGATTTTTGTCTCGAATGAGTTGAAGACCCTGGAGAAGAGCCATCCACTCAGCTTCATTGTTGGTTCTAGAGCCAAGTCCCCAGGCAAATCTTTGTTCCACTTGTCCTCCGGGATCCACCAAGATCCCACCCACGCCTGCCACCCCTGAAACTCAAATTATATATTGTAGTACTTAACTTTTTTATATATTGTATTACTTGACTCTTTGTCTAGTTTACATAGTCCTCAAACCATGTAAACTAAGACATTTTTGCATGCTTTGCAAACTAAGATCAATGTTTTGATGTCTTCTTTAGAACAATATTTTGATTATTATGTGTCTAAAATTTTGTGTTTAGAACCATTCTTTATAGATGGAAAATTCTGAAGTGTTTAAAATTAGTACTCCCCAAAAAATGGCTTTAAGGTGATTGGTGGATTTACATAAACATAAAAAGGTTGTGTTGCCATGGTGTACTCCACTTAAGCTTCAAATAATAACCTTTAAAGCTTTTCGGTGGCACCAAACCAATTAATAGTCTTTACAAAAGCATTAGCATACACATACCAAATCAAGAGAAATCAACACTAATGCTTTTTCTTTCAACCATCAAGAGAAATCAACACTAGTTTTAGAGGTCGGGAAAGACAATTTCAAATGATGGTTGAAAGAAAAAGTATTAGTGTTAATTTCTCTTGATTTGGTATATGTTTGTTTTCTGGGGTTTATGAAGTGTGTTATGTTTGTAATTGATGCTATTTATTCAATTTGAATGTATGCAATTCACAAAAGATATTGTCATGGTGTTGAGAAATATGCGGCAATTTCATAAGAGTGTACTCCCAGCTTCTAGTTGGGGAAAATTCTAAAACACTCTTTTCTGGACCTATTGAAAGTTCATGACCTGCTCCTAGATATAATTCACCTTCAACTAAATCCATTGGAATAAGTTGAAATCGACTACTAGATTAATTGGAACAATAGTTCCAACTAGCAAGGTGGAACTGCAACCTGAAGTTGGCTACGTATAATGGCAGTACTCGTCATCCACTTGTGCTAAATTAGGTTGGTTGAAGATTGTTTTGTGTCTTTTTCATTTTTCTTTCATTTGATTTTATACTAATCAAACCATTGAGTTGATTAATTCATTGTCTTTCAATTTACTAGTGCTCTTCATCTTTCATCAAGTACAACAGGAGAGGAAGAAAAAGCTAGCACATTGGCCATGCCTAAGCATGTCTCAGCTGGTATGGGATTATCGCATGCCACTCCAACTCTATCTCAATTCTCTCAGGTTGGGTCCATAAATCAATACTCTTTTGTGGATACAGTTATTTTGAAATCAAATCAGTTTGGTCTCTATATTAATCTGTTTTACTCTATGGGTCTATTTCTATTGGGTTTGTATATTTTCATGCCATTCCTTAACATTGGTTCATATGTTGTTGTTAATACAAAGCTTACTTCTCTTGGCAACAATTAACATTCCAAAGGTATGAACACAAATCTCTATTAGTGAATAATTCCATGATATCTCATTTCTTGTGTATGTATTGTAATTTGCATGCACATTTATTATTTTACAAGCCATATTCATATTTGATACATATAGGTTCCATATTCATAACAAAAAAGATAAATATATGCAATTACAATTGTTATATCAAAATGTCAAGTACATGAAAGTACTTATGCTCTACTCAAGCATCTTGCAAACACAATGATAATGGTGGTGTATATTTTAATAACTCAATCTCAAGTAACTTTTAAAGTATTACATGCTTTGATATGTAACTCTGCACAATCAAAAATCTCGATAACACTATATATGTGTGTTTCCAAAAAGCTTGTCAAACATGGGTTCAGGGTTGTTATAAGATATGTCATAGTAGCATCAATCATAAACATTGGGTCAACATCCATTTTCATTTGTATTCCTATGCAAACCATTCATATGGAGTAAGGAAGAGCCATTTAGGGTTAGGCCAGCATAGGGTTGCATAACATGTTAAGGGCATGTATTTTTATAGTGTAGTCATGCATTTTTCATTAACAAGGTGAGCATATTCCTCCTTAATATGTAAACCCACGATCCCATGCCCTTAGCATGCAATTTTAACTTGAGATGTGCATTTTTCCCTATAGGGTGCCCATTTACTTAATACCCTATTTTCAAGTAATTTCATATGGTCAACATATAATTACCATCACAAGGCATGCATTTTTCTTCATAAGGCTTGCATTTGTCACCTGCCTTGTTTTCATGCATTTTTGTACTTTTCCTTTTTACGACATGCATTTTTCACCATGGGGCATGCACAATTTATTTGAAGGAATGGATGTTTCATAAGCCTGTATATCCTTGATATAATCATATCAATCGCACCATTGGGCGTGCATTTCCCTCGGTCTGGCATGCATTTCAACAAGGCCATTTTTAACAATTTGACCTCTATGTTTTACAAGGCATTTTTTACCCTTTATGCACAATAGAAGGTTTTTTGTTTGAAAATGCCCACTATGTCCTCTAAAAATGCAAGCCTAAGGCATAAAATTTTCCATGCCTTATTGTAGGATGGGTATATTACAATTTCCCGCCCACTCATTCCTCATTGTTTCCATTACTATTTTTTCATACTAACCATTTCGCACATAAGGGAAGGATTGATTGGGTTTATGTTGTTGAACTGAAAGCCTAATTATGGAGAGGAAAGGAAAGTAAATTATTGGATATTTTTAGTGTAAAAAGTCACAGTTTCATCTCTATTGTGCCATATGTTTTGAAAAGTTTATAGTTCACATAAAACTGTGTTGCTTAATATGTTTATAGCAAAAAACCTGCCCATAAAAATACATTTATATATCTCTTGGATTAACATTTCTTTGGTGTTTCTTGACATCAAAATTTACATAATGAAGTCACGTAGGGCATACCAATACATCATTCATGTCACTAAATCACTGATACCATGTTGAAGATATGGGCCAAGAACTAAGACAATTTCTTTGGGGATTATTTAGAGATCCTCTCTTATATGCAAGTGGAGCTTCTGTCTAAGTCCCATTATTTTTAACAGATGGTCTGAGTTATTGAATTCTATCAGACAATGGATGGAATATTGATAGATGTTATAACACTTTTCCAACAACCATTTCAATGGTGAGATTCCATTGATTTTTAGGGAACATACAAGCTCCTATTTTTTGATCCACCATTCTCCAGTAGTACCCTGTTTATGTTGGTTGACCAATAGGTAGGATACTTGGATTATTATCAAACTAGAAGATATAATAATCTTCTTCAACTCGTGAATGAGTTGGTGTTTTAATACCAGATAGAGGTAGTTGTTGGATTTTTGGTTGAATAACAAGTCACAAGTGGCGCCAGTACCCTAATTGGAATGCTGCAAAAGTTTGAAGGCTATTATGAGGTGCCCATAATCACTTTTCATCCTCAAAACTAACCATGAATGCCTCCTCTGTTAATAGGCTAGCCCTTAAATCCTCTAAAAATCCACATGGAGATTGAAATTCCAAAGTGGAGTCTAAAATGCTTGCAATGGAGTCCAAAATGCCACAATGGAGTCTAAAATACAAAAATATTAAAATGCTCGCAATTAAGACTGAGATTCCCACAATGGACATTAAAATACCTACCATTTAGTCTAAAATTCTCCCAACATAGTCTAAAATGCCCATAATGGAATAAAAAATACCCACAATGGAATAAAAAATGCCCGTAATGGAGTATAAAATGCCTGTAGTGGAGTCGGCAATGCCCATAGTGGAGTCTAAAATGCCCGTAGTATAGATTAAAATGCCAAAGTGGAGTCTAAAATGCACATAGTGGTGTCTAAAATAACCGCAATGGAGTCTAAAATGCCCATAATGGAGTCTAAAATTCCCACAATGGGGTATCAAATGCATGCAATGCAGACTAAGATGCTCGTAATGGAGAATAAAATGCTTGCAACAGAGTCTAAAATGATCCAACGAAGTCTAAAATTCCCTCAATGGAGTCTAAAACGTACATAGTGGAGTCAAAAATGTTCACAGACGAGTCGAAAATGTTCACAATGGAGTCTAAAATGCCAACATTGGAGATTAAAATGCTGGCGTGGAGTCTAAAATGATCGTAGTGGAGTCTAAAATCCCTACAATGGAGTCTAAAATTCAAAGGGATAAAAATGCTTACAATGGATATTGAGACACCCACAAAGGAGATTAAAATGACCACAATTGATTCTAAAATGTCTGCACTGGAGTCTAAAATGCCTGTAGTGTAGATTAAAATGCCCAATAGAGTAAAAAATGCTCGTAATGGAGTCTAAAACGCCGCATTAGAGATTAAAATGCCCACAGTTGAGTCTAAAATGCCCGCAATGGAGTCTAAAATTCCTACAATGGGGTCTCAAATGCTCTTAATGGAGACTAAGATGCTCGCAATGGAGAATAAAACGTTTCCAATGGAGTCTAAAAAGCCTACAACAGAGTCTAAAATGCCTGCAATGGAGTCTAAAATGTCCGCAATGGAGATTAAAACACCCTTAGTGGGGTCAAAACTGCCTGGAATGGAGTCTAAAATGCTTGTAGTGGAGATTAAAATGTTGAAGTGGAGTATAAAATGACAATAATGGAGTCTAAAATACAAAGAGATTAAAATGTTTGCAATGGAGACTCAGATGCCTGCAATGGAGATTAAAATGGCCGCAATTGAGTCTAAAATGTGTTACGATTTATAATCCTCCATTGTCTAAACTGTTTATTATATTATATTTCCCTAACTTAGGATTCATTTAGTTATTATTGGGTCTAGTAGTACCATTGGGTCCACTTGGCCTAATGGGGCCACATATACCAGTCACTAGAGTGCGGGGAACACCGATAGAGGCTAACTGGAACTGACTGTGCCTTCATGCATCAGTTTAGGCGCCTCCTAGACCAATCCCTACATTTTAGGAGCCACTGGAGTGTCAGCACTATTATCTACTAGATAAATTAGTCTTAAATAGGTCAGACTCGGAGAATTTATTTTGTGTAGTAAGGAAGATTTTAGGGCACATTGTGAAAGATTTTTTGTGTTTAATAAAGTTTGGAACACCTTGTACTCTGTTTTTTCCCATAAAAAATCAAAATTTAGCTTTCAGTGGCTTAGGAAAACATCTCAACTGTTCATTAGCCACTGAAAATCCCATCTTTCAGCAGCTTAAAAACAGAATCCAAGGCTTCCAAGCCATCGAAATTGGCGTTTTTACTATTAAAAGTCATCTTTTTAAAAATGATGATTTTGAGCAACTGGAGAATCATTTTGAAAAACGTTCAGAGGTTTTTGTTCCTAACATGTCATAGAACAATAACCTCTCTTAGTTTTCCTACAAGTATTACATATTTGAAGAATCAAATCCATCTCTGAGCCCTAATTTTTGGATTCAGAATATCTCTATTTGACACATGTTTTTGAAATATAGATCGCGGGAAAATGAAAATGAATTTTAAAGCACTAACTGAGGTTTTTTATCAAAACAAAGAAATATACAAAAACCTCTTTCGGTTTATACACAAGTGTCACAGATTTGCAGAACCAAATCCATCTTTGCGCCCTATTTTTCAGCAGTTTGGACAAATTTTTGGCAAAAGATGACCTGTCAGTCCTCCATGTGGCATTTTCAACATCATCTATCAGTCCATGAAGATTTGCTATAGATGTTGAAGAGTTCGAAGATCATCCTAGATCCCAAAAAAGCAATCAGCTGTTGAGGCAAGTGTGTGAGTTGGAAGTCCTGGAGAGGGAAATTAAAAGAACAAATGGTAGGTTAACCAAGAGGAATGCATAGTTGTATGATTCTCTATAGGAGATAAAAAGAAAGTATACCAAGTTGGAGGAGAGTAATCTCACGTTAAGGAAAGAGAAAGTAAGGCTTCGCAGGAAAACCAGGATGTCCAAGTTGCAAACAAGGAATTCTAGCCCCCAGCCTCAGGCTCACTAGAAGCTGGAAACCCTAGCAGAAGTAGCAATGAGCCTTTTGGACCCAGAAGCAGCCTGTGATACTGCTGCCATACCAAACCCTAGGCAGGCTGGAGGGACATCAAAGGGTCAATCCTAAAACCTTGAAATAGCAGAGTAAGGTGTGATGACAGTTTTTGATTAAAAATTTTGAAAACAGAGCTTTCGGTGGCTTAGGCGAACACCGCAGTTGTTCATTAGCCACCAAAAACAGAGCTTTCGGTAGCTTACAGGCCTAGAATTTTGCTTTCTTAGCCACTGAAAGTGCAGAACAGTGCAGAAAGGCATAGTTTCACACAGAACCAACTTTGGTTGATCCAAACACCTCATGGATGATTTATAAGGTTGAAAATTAATTAAAGCCACCAATACCTCGGGTCTATTTTAGTTTATAAGGTGCCAACGAGGTGAAGTAGGTCACAAACCCTACCTACTTTGACAAAGTGTGACTTGTCTGCCAAATGGCGAGTTCTAGTTCTACTTTAGTGTCCACTACAACTATTAAACAGTTCAAGGAGTAGGAAGGTTTAGAGTTAGGTAGACTGGTAGTTAAGATAGGGTTTTTCACCTAATTTTTTTAAAACAGTTATGATTATCTATTTTTAGTAAATTCGATCCAATTTTTCAAGATCTGAAATAAACTTTGTAAAGGCTATAAATCCTGTGACTAATGTGAAGCAAGGGTTTGACTTCAAAGACTTTTAGATCCTTCTTGTAATCAAGCTTCTCATGTTCTTCATCATTTAATATAAGCTCTTTTGTCATTATATGTTCAGGTTCCATCTCTTTTCTGTTCTGTACTTGTGCTTGGATGTTTGATTCGGGTTTTTGCTTTTTGTCTAATACTAGATAGTTGTCATCCTATTTCTATGTTGATGAGTTGAATTGCAAGTATCTTTCCTTATTATGATTAGTCATTCATATGTGAGTGCCTTATATATGAATCTGCCAACATAGTGAGTTCTTCATTTATTCACCTTTAATACAAACCCTCTGAACATTGATAGTTAGAATCCTTATCTATTTGATTGAGTATTATGTATGTCTTGGGTGAGTGAGGTCTTATTGGTCATCTGACTTGATCCATTTAGAAAACCATTAAAAATATTGAAGTTACCAGGCATCCTCGAGTTACAACCTAGAGGAGTTTCCTGGAGGGCTAACAAATTGGCGCCATTGCCGGGGAGAAGAGATTGAATATCAACTTCCTTTGTGGGATGACATAGGCCCTACTTTGATGATAGATAAAGTTGGGATACTGTTTGAGTTGTAATCATCTATCTGGCGACTCCATTGGAATAAGGTGGCTTCGAGAAGACCAAGTACCAGAGAAAATCCTCAAAGGCCACCGGTAACACCTATTTCAGATTCTGAAAAGATTATAAGGAGAGGAATAGCTTCACAAAGGCAAGCTTCCAGATCTGCAAGGGGAGCTGCATCAAGTACTTCCAGGGGCATTTCTTCTGTGACATCAAATAGAACTCCCTTTAAATCTTCTTCTACTGAAGCGTCTAGTTCTTAGGAATTTATAAGTGAATCAAAAAAATTCAGGGTTGAGGAATCTTTAAGCACTGTTGCTTGTGTAGATCCAATCCCTGGCGACTCCACTAAGGTAGATCTACCACCAATACTTTCTCAGCTACCACCTACACCAGCAACATCTCCTTTTGCCCTTTCCATACCAACATCCAATATGGTTGCCCCTTTGACCAAGATGGAAAGGATCCTTGTTGCTAGATATGCCCCTCTAAATTTTCCTAACCCCCTTTCTGCTATGCCTACTGGAGATTATCTAAAATACATGCCTAAGTTTACTAGGGAGGGAGATTTCACAGCTGAGGAGCATTTAGAGGCATTCTACAGTTATGCTGAGAATATAAACATTGAACAAGAAGAAGTGTGGACTAGGGTTTTTGCACAAATTCTAGATGGCCAGGGTAGGAAATGGTTCAAAGAGTTACCTGCTCGATCAGTAGCTAGCATTGAAGCCGTAGTGACATATTTTTAAGCATAGGGGAGAAAGAAGAGACCACCTTTACTGTATCACTGAATTTAGCAATTTGAGGAGAGAGAATGGTGAGTATGTTTCCAATTTCACAAAAATATTTAACAAAATGTTCAGCAAGATCCCTGTTGAGATCAAGCCTATTGATACTTCAACAAAAATTACTTATGCTAATGATTTTGATTCCGAGTTCTGTCTTCTTCTTAGAGAAAGAAGATCCACTTCTTTCTCACTCATGCAAAATGTTGCTCTTGAAGTTGAGTCTAATATCGTTGCATCTCAGAAGGTTAAGGGAAAAATCGACAAGAAGAAGCAACCCTCAGATCCTCTAGGGGCTTCTTGATCAGAGAATAAAATGGAGAAAATTGCCAAAATGTTGGATAGTTTAACAGCTGAAATGTCTAGACTTAAAGACCGAGGGAAAATACTTGTGAGAGGTAAAGGGCCTAATGATTTTGCTCCCTGAAACCCTAATTTTGTCCCGTACAGAATAAATAACCCACTAGCTCAGATCCTTCAAAGGGATAGGAATCAAGCTGAGGATCAAAGAATCAGAGCTCCTTTCCAAAATGTTGTGCTACAAGAAGAACAAGAGTTTGCTTAGGAAGAAGGCGAGGCAGAAAACAATATCAATTGCATGGAAGATGAAGTTGACCACTCCTTCTTGACACAAGCAGACTATGAGCAAGCCCTCATGAATGAGTAGATCACTAAAGAAGCCTTATATAAGGTAGATGATCAAGGAGGTTACAATCTAAGGTCCAAAATTGTTGCTCCTATAAAGAAGAGTCCTGCCCCTACAAAGCAGCCTGCTCCTCCTGCTAAAAAGATTGTTGCTCCTACAAAGAAGATGGCTGCTCCTCCAAAACAACAGCAAAAGCCATTACAGCCATCATCCCACGATCCTATTCAGCTCAAAGCTCCATCACAAGAGGTAAGAACTTCTAATAAGCTGTATTTTCCTTTCAATCTTGAGTCAGAAATTCATAAATTGAAAATCTCTTTTCCATTAATAGAACTAATGAAGAATGATTCCTTTAATTCATCTATACTCAAATCACTTCAACCAAGGACACCCATAAATGTTGACTTTGTCAATTTGCAAGATGATAAGCCCATAGTAACCTTAGGCCCTATGGTTGAAGAGCTAGATGAGTCTTGTCCACCCTTTCTATATATCCTTGAACATCCATGACAAGATCCTTCACAATTGTTTGCTTGACTCAGGAGCATCCCATAACCTAATGCCAAAAGCAGTGATGGATGAGCTTGACCTCAACATTACAAAACCCTACCATGATATTTTCTCTTTTGAGTTTAGGAAGGTCAAATGCCTAGGCCTCGTAAAAGACCTTGTCATAAACCTCTCCCAGCTGCCTTCAAAAAGCATGGTGATGGACATAGTAGTGGCTGACATCCCACCTATGTTTGGCCTCCTCTTGTCTCGCTCATGGAATGAAAGGCTAGGCGGTACCTTACAGATGGATCTTACATATGCTACAATCCCGATGTTTGGAGGAGAGACCAAGAGACTCTACAAAGAAAATCAACTTGCCTACATCATCAGTAATGAAAAGAACTCTATAAACCATCCTATTTATGCAGTAGACACAGACTTTGGGGCATGTATTTTGCATATAGATGATTCGCAGACAATACCTCTCCATCTTACAAAGCCCACCTATCAACAACCAAAAGAAGTAACCCCCTCTGTCTGGAGCATGTTTTTTGATGAGGAGCCAGCTGATATTTTTCCAAATCTGTTTCAAGATCCAGTTGCTGATAATCTCATGCAAGACTCTTCATCCCTGTCATTAAAATTTTATCATGATGTTCCCATATTTGACAAATATAGTGATGAAGAAGAAGATTTTAAGGTTTGTGCAAATTTGTCCACTTATGGAATTTCATCTAGTCCGACTTTTCAACAGAGAGATGATCAGAAATGTGTGCACCTTGTGGTTGATGATGGTTATGAATTTGTAGATCAAAATCCCAGTGATATATCTTGGAAAGAAATTGTCAGTTGTAATAGGCCAGTGTATCATCATGAGGTATTCAAATTACAGAGATATGGTGAGAGGGATTAGAAAGGTTCTGATTAGCAATTTAGCTTGCATTTTCCTTTGATAGAGGTTGAGCAGTACACATTCAGCATTAAGACCAATGAAGACAACCATCAACAAAAGCATCTGAGTCAGTTGGAACAACAACAAGAAGAGGTATTTCCTTGTAAATTTGATGATCCTATTGCTGATTATTTGGATTCTATGAGCAGCATAGATGTTAAAATATTTCTGTCAGATGAAAGTTGGTTTTATCATTTGTTCAAACCACTTTCCGATTCGATGTACATTCCATTATTTTTTGGGTCGAGATCAAGAATTTTGTCAGCAAGTCTATTTCTGACATGGCTTCATTGGAAGCATGAGTTTACTTGATTACGCATCAGTACGGTGGTTAGAGTAGGAATAGGCAGGAAAATAACCTCTTAATATGAGAAGCTAGGTCATTTTCAGTTGTTTTCATGAATAAGCAAAGCGGGCTACAGGCAGATTACAAGGGATCAGTGATACAAATACAAATGACTCCATGCTCAATGCAACATTAGAGGATAGGTTTGAATTTTTGTTTTGCAGGAAAGGCATTTGGTCTGGGGTTCTTTGTACCTCATAGGGAGGTTACCATCCCTGAGTAGGAGCCATATGTTATCTCCTAAATAAATTAGTCTTAAATAGGTCAGACTTAGAGAAATTATTTTGTGTAGTAAGGAAGATTTCATGGCACATTATGAAAGATTTTTTGTGTTTAATAAAGTTTGGAACACCTTGTACTCTGTTTTTTCCCATCAAAAATCAAAGTTTAGCTTTCGGAGGCTTAGGAAAACATCTCAACTGCTCATTAGCCACCAAAAATCCCAGCTTTGGGCAACTTAAAAACAGAATCCAGGGCTTCCAAGCCACCGAAATTGGTGTTTTTACTATTAAAAGTCATCGTTTTAAAACAATGATTCTGAGCGACTGGAGAATCATTTTGCAAAACGCTCGAAGGTTTTTGTTAATAACACGTCATAGAACAATAACCTCTCTCAGTTTTCCTACATGTATTGCATATTTGGAGAATAAAATCCATCTCTTAGCCCTAATTTTCGGATTCAGAATTTTCATGTTTGACACATGTTTTTGAAATACAAATCACGGGAAAATGAAAACGAATTTCAAAAAATTAAGAGAGGTTTTTTCTCAAAACAAACCAATATACAAAAACCTATTTCTATTTATACAAAGGTATCACATATTTGGAGAACCAAAACCATCTCGGAACCCCAGTTTTCAGCAGTTTGGTCAAATTTTCGGGGCAAAAGATGACCTATCAGTCCTCCAGATGACATTTTTGACCTCATCTATCAATCCATGAAGATTTGCTGTAGATGCTGAAGAGTTCAAAGATCATCCTAGATCCCAAAAAATCAATCAGCTGCTGAGGCATATGTGTGATCTGGAAGTCTTGGAGAGGGAAATCAAAAGAACAAATGGTAGGTTAACCAAGAGGAATGCATAGTTGTATGATTCTCTAGAGGAGATAAAAAGAAAGTATACCAAGCTGGAGGAGAGTAATCTTAGGTTAAAGAAAGAGAAAGTAAGGCTCTGCACAACAATCAGGCTGTCCAAGTTGCAAACAAGGAATTCTATCCCCTAGCCTCAAGCTCACCAAAAGCTGGAAACCCTGGCAGAAGTAGCAATGAGCCTTTTTGACCCAGAAGCAACTTGTGATACTGCTGCCATCCCAAACCCTAGGTAGGTTTCAAATACATCAAAGGGTCACCCCTAAAACCTTGAAACAACATAGTAAAGTGTGATGATAGTTTTTGATTAAAAAATTTAAAATAGAGCTTTCAGTGGCTTGGGCGAACACCACAACTGTTCATTAGCCAACAAAAACAGAGCTTTCGACAGCTTACAGGCCTAGAATTTTGCTTTCTTAGCCACCGAAAGTGCAGAACAGTGCAGAAAGGCATAGTTTCACATAGAACCGACTTTGGTTGATCCAAACACCTCATGGATGATTTATAAGGTTGGAAATTAATTAAAGGCATCAGTACCTCAGGTCTATTTCAGTTTTGAAGGTGCCAACAAGGTGAAGTAGGTCACAAACCCTACCTACTTTGACAAAGTGTGACTTGTCTGCCAAATGGCAAGGTCTAGTTCTACTTTGGTGTCCACTACAACTATTAAAGAGTTCGAGGAGTAGGAAGGTTTAGAGTTAGGTAGACTAGCAGTTAAGATAGGGGTTTTGACCTATTTTTTGCAAAACAATTATGATTATCTATTTTTAGTAAATTCGATCAAATTTTTCAAGATCTGAAATAAATTTTTTAAAGGCTATAAAGACTGTGACTAATGTTGAAGCAAGGGTTCGACTTCAAAGACTTTTAGACCATTATTGTAATCAAGCTTCTCATGTTCTTCAACATTTAATATAAGCTCTTTTGCCGTTATATGTTCAGGTTCCATCTCTTTTATGTTCTCTACTTGTGCTTGGATGTTTGATTCGGGTTTGTTCTTTTTGTCTAATACCAGATAGTTGTCATCCTATTTCTATGTTGATGAGTTGAATTGCAAGTATCTTTCCTTGTTATGATTATCCATTCATATGTGAGTGCCTTATTTATGAATCTGCCAGCATAGTGAGTTCTTCATTTATTCACCTTTAATACAAACCCTTTGAACATTGATAGTTAGAAGCCTTATCTATTTGATTGAGTATTATGCATGTCTTGATTGAGTGAGGTCTTATTGGTCATCTGACTTGATCCATTTACAAAACCAATAAAAATATTGAAGTTACCAGGCATCCTCGAGCTACAACCTAGAGGAGTTTCCTGGAGAGCTAACAGGCACCAACCTCCTTCAGTTGTTGGGATTTGGTGACTGGTCAAGCTTAGTTATGGTTCTGTTAGATATCCTCCAGTTTAGTTAGCGCCACTTATGCATGGTTGCATGTGGGAAGGTACCAGTTCTCACCTACTTCTGATCTACCACTGCATTTAGACTGGTCTGATTGATTGTAACTAATTGAGAGATTGGATTAGACATATGGAGTTATATTCTCTCATGATTTGAATTCCCCTTTATGTAAGACTGTTGTATACTGCTGGGATTAATGAAGTTGATACTTAAATTATACTAAGCAATTCTTGTCTATTTCATGTGAGATTTGTTTTGTTCAGTGTATATTATTCATTCCTTTTCACTGCAAATAATTAAGAATATAATAGCACTCATTACTTGAAGATCAATGGCATATTAATTCTAACATGGTATCAGAGCCTCCTCAGGAAAGCTTCAAGTCTTTCTACTCTCCATTGTACACCAAAAGCTACTAGGTTTCCACATAAGTGTTGCAAAGAGTGCCTTGCTTCCTTTAAATTTAGGTGCGGGCGTGACAAACCCTCAAAAAATTGTACATGTCGAGAGGGAAGGCTTGACTCTAACATAGTGTGAATTGGTTTTGTTTTTGTAGTGAATTATTGTAGGTGCTACGTAGCTTGATTGGAGATATTGTCTGATAAGAAGGAGAATTGATGGATTCTCAACCTTCCATACCCGGGATCCTAACACCCTTCAACTATGTTGATAGGAGGGCATATATGCAGGCTTCCTTGCGCAACAAGGGCTTATTCAGGATGACAATGGGAAGGGAGGATGAACCCCATCATCCAACTATGAAAAACAAGTTTATGAACCGCTTAGATGAACCTTTTGGATTCCTGTGTACTCACATCTCTAGAGACCTCCTCTTTCACCTTGAAGGTTTGAGGACTCCCAAAGAAGCTTGGGAGATGCTTGAAGTCTTGTTTGGAAAGCAAGGCGAGCTTCATGGACACATTTTGGAGAACAAGTTGATAGCCTTACAACCCAACAGTTTAGAGACCACACATCAATTCTTTACAAGAGTCAAATCTCTTGCACTTCAATGTAGACAGTACGGAATAAAGAGAAAGGATGAGCAACTTGTGCTCTCCATACTCAACAAACTAGGTTCTGAGTGTTATGTATTTGTCTCTACCTTCTTTTTCGAAAGATCTTCCATTCCCAATTGGAAGATGCCCTCACTTGATAGCTTTGTCGAGTCCTAAATACATGAGCAAGAGAAGTTGGTCCAATGGGAGTCCTCCATACTTCCAAAAACCAAGCTCTCCTAGTGACAGACTCTACCAAAGCACGATCTAAAGGGAGGCACAAGGGGAAGGAGCCTAAAGCATCTGATCCGAAGCCTAAAGAGAGTCAAAAGACTACCAAATGAGCTTCGGGCTCCAAGAAGAAGAAAAATATTGAAAAGAAAATGTGTCTTTATTGTATGAGGGGTTTTCATCCTGAAGACTAGTGTATGAAGAAGAAAATGTGTCTTTATTGTATGAGGGGTTTTCATCCTGAAGACTAGTGTATGAAAATGTGTCTTTATTGTATGAGGGGTTTTGATCAGTGTAACTTTTTGCATCAAGATTCTTAAGGTTGGGGTCCAAGAAGATGTTGGGGTTTGGAACTTTGGAGTGGAGCTTGCTTTGGGCGTTAATGGCTATATTCTGACCGTTAATTTGGTGTTGCCCGGACGTATTTGGCGGTACAGCTTGTAGACATGGCGATTATCTGTGTCCTGTCCGTATGATTCTCGATCTGATGTCCATTGTACGTCCTGGCTGGGCTTTTAATGTACTTTATTAGTACTGTCCATAGCTTTTATTTCCCTTTCCCTGTGGAGATGCCACGTTTTCAATGATTTGATTTCAATTTTTATGGCCTCTGGATGCGTCTATTCCCTTATTCGCAACGATTTGGTTTTGGACCTGTGTCGTTACCCTCCGGTCTCTACGTTTTTTCCTCGCCATCAGCAGGAGGATTTTTTGACGACTTGAAGAATTTGTCGTTGTGAGCTGTAGGTGAAGGTCTGCTGTCGGTGTTTGTTGTATGCGTTAATGACTATTTCTGATAGTTATTTTGAATGTTTCCTGGCGGTTATATCTGTGGATTCTGCGTGCTGTGCTTTTGATTCTCGATTTTGAAGACCCTTTGTTAGGGCTAGCTGGGCTTTTCAGGATGCTGCGTTTTTGCTCCGTTTCCGGGATGCGGGGTTTTTTCGGTGTTTAGGCCGTATTGAGGATGCCATGCATTTGGCTTTAGAATGACCAATGCAGTGGTCATCGCTGTGATCTAGCAGGTTTCTTTGGTTTCTTTCAAAGGCCTTAGTCTCGGTTTGGTGGTTTGTGTTATGATTGTCCAATTTGGCCATCTGTCTTTCGGTGGTCAATGTGGTGCGCTCCTCTGATCGTGGTGAACGCTGATACATGCCAGTTTATGTGGTATAAAGGTTAGTGGTTTTTGCCGGTTGTTTTGGCAAATTTCCTGTTCCTTCATGAGCTTGGGGCTGTTTTGAGGGTGGGTCGTGCTCGATGATTGGAGAGTCTTGATCAGCTTTGGACCTTTATTTGGTTGTTTATTGGTTTAAGTGCTGGACTTCTTGTCCAGTGACTTTTGAGGTAGTGGCGTTTGCGGTTCAGTCTGTGTTCGTAGTTGTTGTTCTTCGCCACAGGAGCTGCGCGTATCGTGGTTGCGAGATACCTCTGATTCTATGCGGTTTATGAAGGATTTTTGGGGTTTTATTGTCCTGGTTCTATGTTGGCTGCGTCATTTGGTTGATTTGCTGAGTTTCTGGAATTTAGGTGGATAAGCTACATTTCTGATGTTCGGGTTTATGAGTGAATGTTTCTACTTTAGATGAGGTGTTTGGTTTCTGGCAGAAGAGATTTGGCATCTGTGCTGTTGGAGAGCTAGCTGAGCGCGTTATTGGTGATATATCAATTTTCCCTGGCAGCGATTATTCCGTGATATCCGAATAATATGCAGGTATGTTCGGTATCAACTCTGTCCTGTGTTTTTGTTAATTCTCCTCTCTGAGAATTTGATCAGATCTAGGGGACGAGGTTCTGTCTTTTGGATAGTTGTTCCCTGGTGCGTTTCTGTTTGGATTTGGAGGCTATTGGGGTATCTTTTCTTGACAGTTGCACCCTTGGTATTTACGTTGTTATGGGAATGTGCTAGAGGTATTTCTTGCGCAGTGAGACTTATACTATGGCTGCCGAATTGGATTATATGCGAAGTCTGTAGTGTTCGGTTTTATTTTATGGGGCGAATTGCTGTGATTTGATTAGCTGTGTGTTTCTTTCTAGCATTGTGTGCTATTTTCTAGAGGAGTATATGTTATTTGATGCCTGGTCTTTGACCGGGGTTTTTTTTGTGTGCTCCTGTTATGTCTTTGCGGGCGGTCAAATCCTTGGCCCGCACTCCGCCAGGGAACCTGCAATGCATTAAGCAGGGCAATGGGGTGGAGAAGAGGCTCTCTGCTACCTATCTGCCTTTAACTTTGGGCGATCTAGGGCCTGTCAGTGGACGGGATGATCTTTTGGATAAAGTTTCTTCCCCAATGGAATGTTTGGATGATGCTGGTTTGGGTGGGAGTCAGCTGTTGAATCCTATCCTTTCTTCCCCGGTTGTTTCTGTTCTTTCGGGTCAGCCGATTGTTTCTCATTTGATGCTAGGAGAAGATCTTTATGCTGCTGGGGACTACCCTTCTAGGATGGACTTGGGTCTTAGGGACGTTTCTTTTCTTAATTCTCAGACGAATGGGAATTGTTTTCTGGTTGAGGATGAGTCTCACCCTACAGAATTGGATCTCCACTGTCAAGCCTCTCAATGCTTGGGGAGTTGTGGGAAACCCTCACTTGTTGGTCATATGCTTGGGACTAGTTGTTTGGATGGGATTTTTCATTCTTCTCCAAAATTGGATTATCCTTTGGATTCATTGGGTTTACAACAAAGTGAAAAGAATGCATGTGAGCATATTTATGATTATCAGAATGATAAGCCTAGTTTACCGGTTATCCAGGTAGATGGGATGGTTCAAGAGGTTTGTAAGATTGCAGAGTTGGGAACTTCCTTTTCCGCTGGGTCTATGGATCCTGATAATGAATTTGAACATGAGCCCCATTACTCTGGTAGCATTGGTCCATCTAAGCCTAAGAAGAGGATCCCTAAACCTATCAAAAAGACAAATCCCGTCTTAATGACTTTGGGGGAAGATGTGCTACTAAATGACATAGTTCTTACTAATGCTGTGACTTTGGTTGGGAGATTTGGAAGACGAAATTATAATGCAGATTCTCTTCATGGGTGGGCTGTTCGGATTTGGAATGGGATTATCAGCTCTATTCCAGAGATTTATATGCTTCCACGGGGTTGGATAGCATTTAAATTCTCTTTAGCAGACGATACTGATAGGATTCTAGCTGGTGTCTGGAAATGGGATAATGATGCTCTTCTTATCAAGAGGTGGTCCCCTTTATTTGATTCGCGAAAAGAAAGGTATGACCAAGTTCCTACTTGGGTCAAACTGCCGCATTTACCTTTTAAATTCTGGTCTGCTGATTTTTTCAGGCTTGTTGGGAATACTTTGGGCACCCATCTTGAAACTGATTTCTCCTACTTAAAATCTGGGGTCTGCTGCATAGGCCG
>LPNX010802064.1:7054-180836 GCA_001517045.1 Pseudotsuga menziesii | reverse complement strand
GCTAAGGCAGGGATACCAGTGGTTGAAACCATGGATAAGTGCTTAGATGAGATTCAGTCTAATGCTGGAAAGTCTGTTGATGAGAATCTGGATGTTCATGCTATTTCTCTTGGTTTTGATCCCTTAGCCAATCTTAAACAGATCAGTTTATCTAATCCATTGGATGATAAATTTTTTCTGAATCTTACTTCCGAGGCATTATTTTCTTCTGTTCCGAATACATCTTTGAAGGATCTTGGTTTTGTTTCTCCATGTAAGGCTGTTGTTAGTAAGGTGTATTTTCTCAGATCGAGTACTAAATCGGTTCAGGATTTTAGGCCTGTCAAAGATAAAATTGGGATTCTTGAAGTTGAGGAAGGTTTGACTGGTGATACCCTATTAGTGCAAGCTGATTTGAGAGGTGTTGGGACGCTTAGAGCATCTGTCCTCAATCAAGTTCCCTTATGATCCTTATGTCCTTAAATGTAAGGGGTTTGGCTAGTCTTCCTAAGAAACTAGTAGTTAAGAGGCTTATAGATCTTCATTCTGTTGATGTTCTTTTTATTCAGGAAACTATGATTGAGGGGGATGCTTTGGTTCAAGATTTGGAAATTATGATTCACGGATGGAAGTTCATATCGGTGGATGCTATGGGCAGATCTGGTGGACTTATTATAGGATGGAAGTCTTGTAATTTTCTTATGCTTAATGCATGGGCATTAAAAGCTGGGTTGTGTGCTGTTTTATTTGATTATGACTTACAAAAAGAAATATCTTTTGTAAATTTATATGCGCCCTATCTGGATAGGGAATCTTTCTGGAACAATCTGATTAAGCTGGATTGTCTTTTGTCTCCCTATTTAGTCTTTGGAGGCGATCTTAATTTCTCCCTGGGTCTCTCTGAAATTTGGGGGGTTCATGCTCAAATTGATCCTTTATCTAATTTTTTCCATAACTTGTTGGAGAATTTGGGGTTAGTTGACATCAATCCTTTGGTATCAATTCCTCCCTGGAGTAATCGTAGAGCTGGTGACGAGGGTATTTGTAAAAGATTGGATCGTCTATTAGTCTCGGCTGACTTCCTAGATTGCAATCTCCTTCTTAAACAATGGATTGGTTGTGGAGGTGTATCTGACCATCAACCTGTTTTTTTGCAAATTTCCCCTCAGCACTCCAAGGCCCACAGTCCTTTCAAGTTTAATGCAGGCTGGCTGGATCATCTTGATTTGGTTGATGCCTTAAAAAACTCTTGGGTTTGCTTTGATGCACGATCTGCCTTATCTCCTGAGGCTCAATTCTGTGTGAATCTAAAATGCATAAAAGAAATTTCTATCAAATGGTCTCTGAATAAAAAAGCTCAGAATATTAAAGACTTGGTTGAAATTGAATTTGAGTTAAAAAGATTTCATTTTAGTCATTCTTCTGGTATTTTATCAGTGGCTGATAAGGATTTATTGACTGAGATAGAATCTCGCAAGCAGGCTATTCTTCTTTTTAGGGAAAAGGAAGCTCGTCAGAAAAGTAGGGTTTTATGGCTGCATTGTGGAGATGATAATACTCCCTTCTTTCACAAATTTGCTGCCCATAGGAAATGCCGTAACTCAATTTGGAAACTTTTTGATGATTCTGGAAATCTTGTGGAAGGTTTTGAGGCTATAGCAGAAGCTGGGATTCAGCACTTTGAAAGTCTATTTAAAGAAGAAGATGATCTCCATCTTCCAGAAATTGTTCTTAGCGCTGGTCATTTCCCTACATCTGTTACTGAGGATGACAATGCTGGGCTTGTGCAAGCTATTACTCTTCAAGATATTAAGCATATCTTAAACATTAGCAAAAATGACAAGAGTCCTGGCCCGGACGATATCCCTGTTGAGGTGTACAGATGCTTGTTTGATGTTTTGGGTGAAGATCTCTTAAGAGTAATTGAATTGTCCAGGATAAGTGGCAAGATCCCAGCTGTTTTTAACTCAACTTTTCTTGCTCTTATTCCTAAGGTTGACAGCCCTTCATCTTTTGAGGATTTTCGACCTATATCTTTGTGTAATTTTGTATACAAAATTATTGGTAAGATCATATCGATTAGAATCAGAAAGGTATTGAGTAGATATATATCTGGTGAACAGTTTGGATTTTTGCCGGGAAGGCAGATTCACGATGCAGTAGGTGTCATTCAGGAGGGTATGCATTCAATGCATGTTAAATCCATGAAAGCTGTCATGATTAAGATTGATCTATCTAGAGCATATGACAGAGTCAGTTGGGTTTATCTTCGGGTTATTCTTACAAAAATGGGCTTTGTTGGGAATTTCATTGCATGGGTTATGAGCAGTCTTTCATCTGTCTCATTCTCTTTGCTCATAAATGGTGTTGCTACAAATTTTTTCAAATCTGGTAGGGGGCTTAGACAGGGGTGTCCACTAGCACCACTCCTGTTTCTTATTATGGTTGAAGGCCTTGGGAGGGCTATTCTGCATGCTTCACACAGTGAGTGTTATCATGGTTTGGACTTTGGTAATGAAGTGGTATTAACTCATGTTCTATTTGTGGATGACATTGTCATGGTTAATGATGGCTCTGAACAATCTCTCTCTACTCTTTATGAGATTTTAATGCATTTCTGTAAGGCATCTGGGATGCAAATTAATAACAATAAATCATCACTTTACTTCTCTTGTATGGAAGAGTCTGAGGTTATTACATTACAGAACATTTTTAGTTTTCCTGTTGCTCGAATTGAGTCTGGAATGAAGTACCTGGGGTTTAACCTTAAACCGTGCAGATATCTTATTAGGGATTGGGATTGGCTGATTATTAAAGTTGAACAAAGGATTCAGAATTGGAGCTTCCATTGGTTGTCAAAAGGAGGAAAGCTGGTACTGATTAAAGCTGTTTTAGAGGCTACTCCAGTATATTGGATGCATTTTTGGGTTCCTTTGGGTATCATAGACAAAATCAGAAAGCTATGTTTTAACTTTCTTTGGGCTAGTAAACAGAAATCCTTTGGTTTATCGTGGATATCTTGGAAGACTATGGCTTTGCCTAAATCTTTGGGTAGTTGGGGACTCAAGGTACTTGTCTTATTTGCCAAATCTCTTGCAGCAAAAAAGGTATGGGATATTATTCATGGTTCGGGTTTATGGGTTAAGATAGCTCATCAGAAATATATTTTTCCCTTAAATAAACTGGATTGGATAAGATCCTCTGTTAAAAAGAAAAAGAATATATCAATCTATTGGAAAGCAGTCCTCTGGGCCTTTGATCTTATTGGGAATTTTCTGGTTTGGAAGGTTGGTTCTGGAAAAGCTGTTCGTATAGGCTTAGATTCGTGGGTTGGATGTAAATGGAGACATTCTCTACCTATTCCTATGATAGATAGGTTACATTTGGCTGGATACCATTATCTTTCTGATATTGGAACTATTGATATGTCTGTTTTATTGCCACAAGAATGGTTACCTGCAGACACTTTGGTGTTTAATGATCCATTTGAGGTTACTGTATGGAATGGATATATTGCCATTCTAAAATCTAGCCATGTTAGACTATCTAATGAAGATGACTGTCTCATCTGGCATTTATCAAAATCAGGCAAATACTCTCCAAAAGTGGGATATACTGAACTTATTTTCAGAGAAGTGGACTTGAACTGGTTGTGGAAGATTTTATGGAAGATGAAGTGTCCACTAAAAACAAAAAATTTTAGTTGGTTTCTCCTCACTGGTAAAGCATTGACATGGGATGTACTTTGCTTGAGAGGTAGAGAGGGTCCGGGTAGATGTTATCTATGCAAACAGAGCTGCGAATCAAATTTCCATATTGCTGTAGAATGCCCTTTTACGCAAACTGTTTGGTCTATTATTGAGGATCATTTGACCCTTAATAATCTATGGATTGGAGACTCACTCTCTGAATGTTTTAAAAATTGGTGCTTGTTATCAGATGTAAATCTCATCAAATCTTTACCCATCATTGTCCTATGGTTTATTTGGAAAGCAAGAAATAGATCTTGCTTTGAGGATTGTGACTCATCTCCTGCACAGATATCAAGTTATAGTTTGGGCATGCTGAAGAATTTACCGCAGTCTATACCTGTGGTTTCTACCAGATCAATTTTTGTAGAAGAAATTGATCAGTCATATGCGTGGGGTTATTTTGATGGATCTGCGGCTGGGGATCCAATGATTTGTGGGGCTGGAGGTATTATGTACTTTTCCGATAGGCATTTTATATCTTTCAAAGCAGGTTTAGGTTTGGGCACAAATAATTATGCAGAATTATGTGCACTTAAGCTTCTCCTTAGGCTGGCTAGGATGCATAATTTGGATAAAATTCAAATTTTTGGGGACTCCCAGCTTGTTATTAATTGGGCATCTGGTAAGTATAAATTACAAAATCTTGAACTAGCCTTGCTTCTTCAAGATGTCCATTATTTATCGGACAGTCTTGATTATGTGTCTTACAAACACATTAATAGGGAAAGAAATTCCAAAGCTGATTTATTGGCTGAAGCAGGAGGTAACATTCATGAAGGTTTTTGGAGTACATATGAACATAATGAGGCAGAAACCACAGAAATATTTCAGGTTTTCTAAAGCTGCTGTAGCGTGCTGTCTGTCATATGACAGATTGCTGGTACTTGGTGAAATCTCCAGATATGATGCCATGGCTGATATTGATCTGCATTTTCTAGCAATTGGTGATCTCAAGCAACAATATTTAGAGCTTGACTTGCGGGCTGGTTGGCCTCTTATATATGGTACTGAATGGTTTTGGAATTTTTATGTTTCATCTTTGGATGGTCTGGAATAGGCCAATTTTTAGCTGCTGTTTTATTTTTATCAGCATATGAATTTTCTGAGACTTCTCCAGCATGCTAGTTCTGCTCTGATATCTTTGCTTTTGATCACATTCACATTTTTATCTGACCTGATTTATCAGGAGTGATGATATAAGTCTGCTAAGATCAGACTTAGTTTTTTCATTTTCTATTGTTTTCTTTCTGTTGGAAAGGACTTTAGTGAACATTATGATCTGATGATGTATGGAATGTACATTAGATTTTGATTGTGGATTTGTGCTCTTTTTGAGGCAAATTTTGTAATGATAACTTCTTTGTTGTAATTTGTAAAATGGACTATGAGGGCCATCTACTAAATGTGAATAAAGTATTTACGATTTTTTTCTTTGGAAAAAAAAATGAAGAAGCAGATCGACCAGCTGTCAGCTCTCCTCAAGCAGAACAACATAGCTCTTCCACAAAGAGAAAAGAAGTTTGATGATGGACAACCAATAGATGATTATGAAAGGTGTCATGCCTTGAAAGTTGGCCTCTATCAATTGACAACCTATTTGATTGATTTTGGAGCATCCAACCACATGGTTGCCTCCAAGGATTCCTTCTCCACTCTCAACCTCACAGGAGGGCCTATTATTCATATGGGTGATGACTCCCAAATTACAGCAATAGGAAGAGATTCCATCAAAATCCAACATGGTAAGTTCAAAAATGTCCTCTATGTGCCCTCTCTTGGAGCTAATTTGTTGTCTGTATACCAGATGACTCACACTGGCTCACCAAAGCAAGTGGTATTTGGCCCTGGCTCAGTAGAGATCACAAAAATCTCAACTGGGAAGACTATAGCAAAATGAATTGCGGACCATTCCTCCAATGCATATGCTTTCTCTCATTTCATGCCATACTCAAATCCAGTACAACCACAACTTCTATTTGAAGCAGATAAAGGTATCAAAACTCCTTTACTTCCTATTGTAGATACAGATTTATTTTCTAACATTTCAGGTTCAGATTCAGAAGAAGAGGAAGACCAGCATGATTCAGATATTGAGCTTACACCTCAAAGAGATCTAGATCTAGATCTAGATCCAACATCTACCTCATTTCAATAACCTAAATGGGCTCAACAGCTCATAGAAGCAGTTGGAAATGGCGTTGGGGATTCAGATGACAAGAGAAGAACGAGGTCCTAGTGTCAGAAAGAGAATGTTGCACTGTCCCACACAGATCCACTTCTCCCTGAGAGGTGCTTCAAGATGTTGTGGTCAGATCCTCAAACATTCAAGGAAGCTTGTCATTATCATAGATGGTAGACAACTATGGATGTATTTGATTCGCTACATGACAATAATACTTGGGAACTTGTCTCCTTACCTCTAGGGAGGAAACTTGTTCATTGCAAATGGGTCTACAAGACCAAGATATCCTCTTATGGAAACAAAACCAAGTGCAAGGCTTGGTTGGTGGCCAAAGGATACTCTCAGGTTCAAGGATCGGAATACAATGAGACATTCACTCCAGTAGCTAGAATGGATTCCATCGGCCTTATCTTGGCAGTTGCAACTTCCAAGAGATGGGGGGTACATCACATGGATGTGAAAAATGCCTTCCTCCATGGTGATTTGAAGGAAGAGATTTACATGAAACAACCCGAGGGGTTTATTGACAATCCTTCCTTAGTTTGCAGACCGAGGAAATCACTGTATGGACTCAAACAAGCCCCAAGGGTATGGTAATCCAAGATGGATGCCTTCCTCATCTCACAAAATTTTGAAAGATGCAAATCATATTGAAATGTTTACATGCAGAAGAAAGAGGGATTCTTGCTATGGATTGTGCTTTATGTGGATGGCTTGCTCATTACTAGTAGCTCTGCTACTAAATTGAGAAGGATCAAGTCAATCCTGAACAAAGAATTCGCTATGACTAATCTAGGACTTTTAAGACAGGTCATTGGTCTCAAAGTAAGTCAAAAGACTTTGGTAATCATGATCTCACAGTCCAGATACTCATCAGACATGCTCAGGAGATTCCACATGGAAGACTACAAGGCAGCCCCTTGTCCTTTCCTATCTGGCATTAGGTTAGAGGAAGGTGGCTCTACAGCTTTGGTAGACATCACTCTTTACAGATGGCTCATTGGGAGCCTTCTATATCTCACACATTCGAGACTAGACATATCCTATGCTGTGAGTGTTGTTGCTAGGTACATGCAGAAGTCACATGAGCCGCACTGGAAGGAAGCAAATGGGATCTTGCACTATGTACATGGTACTAGATATTATGGGATTCATTATGCAAGTAGTGCACAGCTTAATCTCATAGGCTTCACAGATTCAGACTGGGAAGGAGATGGGAATGATAGGAAATCCACTTCATGATTTGTGTTTATGATCGGATCTGGGCTAATTTTTTGGTCCAGCAAGAAGCAAGCAACACTTGCACTCTCTTCAGCAGAGGCAGAGTATTAGGGAGCTATGAATGCAGCTATTCAGGCAGTTTGGCTACATGGAATCTTAACAGAATTTGGGGTTCACACTTCACCTTCAGTGGACATTTATTGTGACAACCAGAGCACCATCAAAATTTCTAGTGATCCAGTTCATAAGCAAAGAACAAAGCACATTGAGGTTCACATGCACTATATTCGAGAACTAGTGCATGACAAAACTATCACACTGCATTACTGTCCTACAGAGGATCGGATTCCAAACATTTTCACCATGTCTTTTACTGAAAAGAGATTTTCCTTTCTCAAGTCTCTTTTAGGTGTTAAGGCTTGATTCATTGTTCATGTTCCTGCTTATTTGGGGGGGGGGGGGGGGGGGGGGGTGTTCCCATGGGGTTTTCCCCTATTTCCTCGGTTTATTAAGCATCATTTTTTATCTTTTAGATTGTATATGGGTGACTTTTTGCCTTGTTTCCAGGGCCCATAGTTTTCCAAGTTAGGATTCAGGGGGGGTTTTAGGATTTATAATCCTCCCTTGTCCAAACTGTCTATTAGATTATATTTGCCTAAAATAGGAGTCATTTTGTTATTATTGGGTCCACTAGTACCATTGGGTCCACTTAGCCTAATGCGGCCACATGTACCAGTCACTAGAGTGTGGGGAACACCGATAGAGCCTAACTGGAACTGACTGCACCTTCATGCATTAGTTTAGGCACCTCCTAGACCAATCCCTACATTTTAGGAGCCACTGGGAGTGTCGACACCAACCTCCTTTAGTTGTTGGCAGTTGGTGACTAGTCAAGCTTAGTTATGCTTCAGTTAGATTAAGTTAGATATCCTCTAGTTTAATTAGTGTCGGTTATGCATGGCTGCATGTGGGAAGGTGCCAGTTCTCACCTACCACTGCAGTTAGACCGGTTTGATTGATTGTAACTAATTGAGAGACTAGATTAGACATCTGGAGCTAGCCTGTTGGACTCCGATAGTGATTTAGACACTTCTAGTTAGCCATGCAGACAGTCTTGAGTTGGTAGATTCGAATTCATCTCTCATGATTCAAATTCTCCTTTATGTAACACTGTTGTATACTGTTGGGATTAATGAAGTGGGTACTGTAATCATATTGAGCAATTCTTGTCTGTTTCTTGTGAGATTTGTTTTGTTCAGTGGGTATTAGTCGTTCCTTTTCACTGCAAATAATTAAGAATCTAATAGCACTCATTTCTTGAAGATCAATGGCATATTAATTCTAACAAAATGTCCATAATGGAGTTTAAAATGCCAGTATCAGAGATGAAAATGCACATAGTGTAGTAAAAAACACCTACAGTGGAGATTAAGATGCCAAAGTGGATTCTAAAATGCCCACAGTGGAGTATAAAATACCTGTAATGGAGTCTACCAATATAGACCATCTAACTCTGGTTCTACAAAGCACCGACAGGGATCAAATCCTCAAACCTTTCACTACTAAACTACAACACACATCCCTCTCACCACTATGCTACAATACACTGATGCATGCATTTTTTTTATTATATATTTTTGGGGACATATGGGAACTTTCCCCCCCCCCTACCCGGGTTCCACTATGCTACAACACATTAATGCATGCATTCTTTTTTTATGGGATAGACAGGCACTTCTTCCCCACATGAGCTATAAAAATGCACATTCTCGGCGCAAAAATGCCCACAATGGATTCTCAAATGCTCATAATGGAGACTTAGATGCGCGCAATGGATTCTTAAATGTTCGTAATGGAGACTAAGATGCGCATAATGGAGAATACAATTCTCGCAATTGAGTCTAAAATGCCCGCAATGGAGTCTAAAATGCTTGTAGTAGAGTAAAAAATGCCCACAATGGAGTCTCAAATGCCCACAAGGGAGATTAAAATGTCTACAATGGAGTCTAAAATGCCTACAGTGGAGTCTAAAATGCTTGTAATGGAGTCTAAAATGCCTACAGTGGAGTCTAAAATGCTTGCAATGGACTCTAAAATACAAAGAGATTAAAATGCCTGCAATGGAGTCTAAAATACAAAGAGTTTAAAAATCCCCCAATGGAGATTGAGATGCGTGCAATGGAGATTAAAACGCCCACAACTGAGCCTAAAATGCCCACAATAGAGTCTAAAATGTCTTCATTGTAGATTAAAATTCCCATAGTAGAGTTGAAAATGCTCGCAATGGAGCCTAAAATACTCGCAGTGGAGATTAAAATACCAAAGTGGAGTCTAAAATGCCCGTAGTGGACTCTAAAATGTGTGCAATGGAATATAAAATACCCACAATGGAGTCTCAAGTGCTCGTAATGGAGACTAAGATTCCCACAGTGGAGTAAAAAATGATCGCAATGGAGTCTAAAATACTCGTAGTGGAGATAAAAATGTCAAAGTGGAGTCTAAAATGCTCACATTGGGGCTTAAAATGATTGCAATGGAGTCTTAAATGCCCAAAATGGAGTCTCAAATGCTTGCAATGGAGACTAAGATGCCTGCAATGGAGAATAAAATGCTTGCAATAGAGTCTAAAATGCCTACAACGGAGTCTAAAATGCCCGCAATGCATTTAAAATGCCCACATTGGATATTAAAATGTTTGCAATGGAGTCTAAAATGTCCGTAGTGGAGATTAAAATTCCCACAATGGAGTTTAAAATGCCAACAATGGATTCTAAAATTTCCATAGTGGAGATTAAAATGCCCACAGTGGAGATTAGATTGAAGCAAGCTCTAAAGGCAGAATGATGCTATTATCAACATTGGACGAATTCATTCACTTTTTGTGATCCATGTGTTTAGATTATTCGAATAACTGAGAAGGGGGGGTTGAATCAGTTATTCCTAAGCTTAAACAATTTTTAACCTTTTAAAACTTTATTACTATTCACATATTTACAGCCATGATAATGCAACAAATATAAAATAGAAGTAATTGTTATCAATCACACATATGATGGGGACAGAGACAGATATTCACGAGGAAACTCATAAGAGAAAATTATTTTATTATAAATTAATTGTCTTTGAGCACCAACTCAAGTGAGGCTACAACCTATGTTTTACAAGCACCAACTTGTGGAGAGCACCAACTCTCTTGGTTTTCTAGCACCCACTAGACTTGTACAAGCTCCAACTTGCACACAGAAGACTACAAGTCTTCCCTATCACCGCCCTACCACCCTTATTCCATAGATTTAAACTTTGTTCAGTACAATATGCTGAAAACCAGATATAGCTATGCTTACCAACTCTGTTACATTCTCTGATATACTTCTGCTTCTGCTCATTCAAACTTGGCTCCCTTCACTTTCTATGTTCTACGTATTCTCCCCATTTCAACATTGACCATACATTTCTCTCACCCATCGTTTTATGCTTTCCAATGTTTATTCCCTTTGCATGTTCGTTTTCCAGACTTTTAGTTTCATAATTAATAAAAAACCGTTCAATGACTCATGGCAGGTAAGGAACCCAATCGATTAGCATTCTTAATTTCTTTAATCATATGTCTCCAGGTTCTCGAATTCATAACTACTCGAACCAAATTTCCTTTGTATTATGGGGGTCCTTCGAAATCTTGGACCCTTGTTTCTGCAGCCTTAGTCTTTCTGCAACTCAATATTTCTAGAATTAAGTTTCTGCAACCCTAGTCTTTCTGCAATTGAGTTTTCACAACAACTTTTCTGCAATTGCGGATTGCGGGTTTGCAATTCCCGGTTTTCCCAAAGACTAACTTCCGCAATCATGCGGCCGCAATGGTACTTTCCACATTCAGATTGCGGATTGCGGATGTGCCTTCAACTTTTCCCGTAATGGGCTTCCATAAATTCCTTCGACAAATCTATTTCTGCAACTTTTGAGAGACGTTGATTACTTGTGGGCTCCTTCCTGGCCTTCGATCTGCAATCAAATGCGGATCTCACCTTAACGTTGCAGATCTTCATTTTTCTTTTGCAGATCTCTTATCTCCCGTACAGAGTCATTTCATGAATCCTTTCCCAACGTCGATCCATCTTTCCTCCTTTAATCTGGATCGTCCAATCTTTGTCGAATGAATTGAATGTACTCCGTGTCTCAGCTTCTTGATTTTTGATATTGAAGGTATTCATCTAGGCTGAGTCATAGTTTGCTTGCATACATGAGTGGAGAGCCTGATTACACTCCGATCTCTGCTTGTCTGTCCTCCTTTCTATTGGATCATATGCTTGGAAATTATGTGTTGCCATCAATGACAACCACATCACAATTTGATATGTTTCCATATGATCGCAATACCTATCATAATGCCAACAGTCTCCCCCTTTGGCATTGATGGAAACCTTCAAATTTTGGATGCATGTTGCACTTGTAATCACTGACTGCTTATCATCTGTTATAACAAAAACTTCTCCCCCTTTGACATCAATGTCAAAGAATACTCTATAACACAACTCCCCCTATTGAAGTGAACAAGTTATTTGGAATACGATATAATACCCAACTTCTAGCGTAGGTACTCAAACTGTGTCTTTGGTAAAGGTTTAGTAAAGATATCAACAATATGTTATGTAGACGAAATGAAATTCAATTGAACCACTTTGTTTATGACCTGCTCCCTTAAGAAGTGATACTTAATTGGTATGTGCTTAGTCTTGGAATGAAGTAGTGGATTCTTGGAAACACTAATGGCACTAGTATTATCACAATGGAGAGGAATGGGATCAACATATTTTACTTCCAAATCTGCCAGTGTCTGGATCATCCAGAGTACTTGTGTATAGTAGGTGGCAACAACAATGTATTCAGCTTTTGTAGTAGATAAAGATATCGAGCCTTTCGTCTTACTCAACCATGCAAATAAAGAATCACCCAAGAAGAATGCACCTCCACTTGTGCTCTTTCTTTCATCTAAACAATTTGCCCTGTCAACATCTGAATATGCGATTAACTGAAGATTCTGATTTATACGATACCAGAGACCATAAGTCATTGTGCCCTTGAAATACTTGAATATCCTTTTAATATCCACCAAATGACTTTGCTTAGGAGCAGACTGAAATCTACCTACCATTCCAATAGCTTGCATTATATCAGGGCGAGATGCTATGATGTACAGAAGACTAGCCATCATTGATCAATATGTTCTTTGATCAATATCGGGTGAGGGATCATCCTTGCTAAGCTTACAACCAACAACCATAGGCGTACTAATAGAAGCAAAATATTCTTCAACATCTCCTTCAAATACTTCTCTTGAGAGAGAAATAAACCTTCAAAACTCTGAATAATGTGGAGACCGAGGAAGAATGACAATTTTCCTATCATTGACATCTCGAACTCATATTGCATGGCATTAGCAAACCATTAAACAAAAGAATCATTAGTACATCCAAAAATAATGTCATCCACATAAACCAAAACAACTAATAAGTCATCACCTTCGGATTTGATGTACAAATTACTGTTAACAATACCTTTCTTGAATCCTTTGTCCTGTATATACTTATCAAGTCTATAATACCAAGCTCTAGGTTCTTGTTTCAATCCATATAGTGCCTTCTTTAGTTTGCAGACATAGTCAGGATTGTTTGTCAGTTGGAATTCTTTCGGTCACTCCAGATAGACTTCTTCTTCTAGATGTCCATTGAGAAGTGTTGACTTAACTTCCATCTGATACACTTTGAAGTTCTTGTGACTGGCATAGGCAAGAAACATTCTAATGGATTCCAATATTGCCACTGGTGCAAAGGTTTCACCAAAATCATGTCCCTCAACTTGTGCATACCCCTTACAGACCAATCAACCTTTATTCCTTACAATTTGTCCTTGTTCATTCATCTTATTTTTAAACACCCATTTGGAGCCTATTACATTCTTATCTGCAGGTCTAGGAACAAATTCCCAAGTATTTTTCTTCTCAATCTGATAAAGTTCTTCATTCATGGCTCTAATACAGTCTTCATCCTCACTGGCTTCTTCAAAATTCTTACGTTCAATCATAGATAGAAAAGCGACCCAAGATTCTTCTGAAGCTTTAATCAATTTCCTTATTGTCTGAACTCTTTTATCCTTGTCGCCAATTATCTGATTTTCAGGATGATTCTTTTTAACAATTTTGGAAGGTCCTTTTGTTTCTATCTGTTGTTTTGACTCTGCTTGAACGTTTCAACTTTCATCATCCGACTCTGAATCTTCCTTTTCTGATTCTTGGACCTGTTCTTCCTCAATTTCAAATGTATCCTCTATATTTGATTCAATACTACTTATTTGACTATCATTCACAGGAATTCCTTCATCTATTTCAATGTCAATGCAGTCAACCAATTTAAGCAACCTTTTATTATAGCATCTGTATCCTTTACTGTTTGTGGCATATCCTAGGAAAATACCTTCATCGGTCCGGTCATCATATTTTCCAAGATGTTAATCATTATTTTTAAGATAACATTTACTTCCAAATACTTTAAAATGTTTAATAGAAGTAGGTCTTCCAAACCATAGTTCATAAGAAGGCTTATCGTTGTTTGGCCTTAGAAGAGCTTTGTTAAGAATATGGACAACTATGTGAATTGCCTCTACCTAATATGTCTGAGCAATATTTTTTTCATTCATCACTGATCTCACCATCTGTTGAACTGATATGTTTCGTCTCTCAGCTACTCCATTCTGTTGTGGAGTCCCTGTGATAGTATACTCCCTTTTTATTCCATGCTTATTACAAAACTCTTTGAAGTATTCTCAACTAAATTCTCCTCCTCTATCAGACCTTACTGCCTTTAGTGTTTTACCTATCTGATTCTCAGTCAGAGACTTTAATACTTTGAACTTTTCAAATGCTTCAGATTTTTCCTTCAGAAAGGAAATCCATGTAAGTCTAGAGTAATCATCAATGACCAACATAAAATATCTTTCTCTTCCGGTGCCTTCCTTCCTCGATGGTCCACACAAATCCATATGCACTAACTGAAGAGGCTTGTTTGTTGATGTGTAATTCTGAGATTTAAACTGCGTGCGAGTCAGCTTTCCCATTTGACAAGATTTACATACAAAATCATATGGCTTTGATATTTTTGGAAGAACTTTTACTGCTTCATTGTTTCTAAGCTTGATTATGTGATCAATGTTTAGGTGTTCGAGTCTCCTATGCCATAGCCAACTTTCATCATACTTGTTTAAATGACATTCTTCTTTTTCTTCTTTCAAAACATAGACACTGTTTTCGGTTCTTGTGCCTTTTGCAACTAATTGTCCTGAGGGTATATATTTTATTTTACAATCTCTAGAAGTGAAAACAACTTCACACCCTCTATCACATACCTGACTGTTACATACCCCAAATTGCAAAAACATTTTATGTTTTAGGAGACATTATGTTTTAATTTTATTATACGGTTTGTAATTAATGACCAAGTGGGGTCAAGGATAACTGCATTTAATTATTGAATATTTTATTAATTAATAAATGAAATATGAGACAACAGCTTAAGGAGGTTGTTAAATGAGTGTTTTACTGGCCACTTGGTGGAATAGGCTGGGTTGAGAGTAGGTTGACACTTGGCAGCATCCTCAAACTACTTCTAGTTGTTGCAGGAGACAACTTCCCTATTTTTGTGGTCATGTTCCCCAAGAAAGTGGAACAAGAGCAGGTGGCTCATTAAGTGAAAACTGACCAAAAAGACCTAAGCATGCTGATAAAACTTTCGATTGAATTTAGCTGAGGCTGCAAATTCTTTACTTGTGAAATTTCTGAGTAAATTGGTGCACAAGAAATTCGATGGAGGGGACAGGCAGAAGTGTTTAAGTGAAAGTGCTGATATGCTGAACTAGTGTAGTTGTTTTGAGTTGACTTCTTACTACTACAGGCATAAATATTACTGCTGATTACTCTGTGGAGTTGCAGAGGTTTCTAAACCTACTCTCTCACCTAGTGCTTTCAACCAGGTGGACCAGTAGGCAGGCTAGGGGGTCCTAAGACTTGCAGTTAAGCTATCTTCAGGAGTTGGTTGGGAGGAACGGGCTCCTTAAGTTGTTGTCTCCTCTACTATATTACCAGGTTCTACATGTTATTTCTAATTTCTCTATGCAAGTATAGAAATCTGGAATGTATAAATTTAGGATTTGATGCATCTATATTACTATTTGTTAGTTAGTTAAATCTTATATTGATCTAGGATTTATAAGTTCTATTTCAGGTTATGTATTACAATGAATGATTTAGGGTTAGTTTAAATTTTACTGATGAATAAAAATACTTGACTGTATTTTTCCACACCTTCAAGAAGGTAGTACTCTAGTACAGTAGGTGGAAATAAGTATGATGATTAAATCAAGTCAAGAAGTGTAGGAATGTAATTATTTACCTTCAACTGTTAAAATCTTGATAGGATTGTTTAGCAGATAGATTCCTCTATTTTTTTTTCAGAAGTTCTATTATCTAAAATATATCTGTAAAAATTATAAATATAAACTTCTACAAAAGAATGTTGATTAAAAGACATTACACAGTATGCATAACTGTGTTTCTTGTTAGCACAGTAAACATCTATACCTAATATAGATACCTACAATTATTAACTATTTACAGAAAGAGGAAGTTAACATAAATAGGAACAATATAGATTATTATAACATTTTAATGAAATTGTAGAAATAACCTAAGTTTTATAAATAGCAAATGCATAGTTGCACTAATAAGGTAATTTAAAAATAATAACTGCAAATAAATAATAGTAAAACAAACAAAGATGCATAGATTAAAATTAAATAAAAATACAAACCCTAAATTAGGGAAACTGTCAACCATGACCTTCTTTTTCTTCCTCTTTTCCAGAATAGGGTTTTTACAAGTAGTACCCATAATCTCATTAATCAAAATTCTTCATTTTTACATTTACAATATCTATATTATAAATGCCTTATATTAAATAAGAATTTCACAAAAAACCGTATTATACTGTTTATTAATTATATACTACAATAAAAACAAGAAAAGATAAATTAAGAAATCCAAATCAATTTTACACAACATAGTATAAATCTATTAAGAATAAACAAAGTTATAATAGTAACCTAACACTTAAATTAAAAAGTAATTTATTGTAATAACAATCTAGTCCAGGTCGATTCCATCTATACGGATTTGAACCAGGCGCGGCACTTCTACACTAGGGTTTCGATTTCGCTGAGGGCTTCGGCCTCCTGCCGCCCCTCCAGCTACTCTCGCGGCCTCTAGATCGAGCCCTCCTCAGCGCAGAGATTGCCATGGTGGCCAAGGTAGCTTCTCCAGATCGCGCGGGCTTCTCTGGCACCTCTTCTGCGCGGCCTTCTCCAGATCACCCTCCGTCAGTGGTTGCAGCTGCCATGAACTCCGTGGCTGTCCCGATCAGCGCCGGCCCTCCTCCTCCAGATCTGGTTTCCTCCCTTGGCAACCTTCCTCTTAAGGACATGGCCCCTCAACGGAGGGTCTGCCCTTCTTTCAAAGAAGTGGCCTCACGACGGGGGGAGTCCTCTGTTCAGCCCGCTGCGATTCCGGAAGCCCCAACGATCTCCATCCAGATGCCGAAAGAAGCCCTGGAGTTTGCCTCTGAGTTAAGTAAGACTTCCTTGGTTTGCAGATTCAATGGCTTATGGCCTAGCCTGGCAGACCTCCGATCCTGGATCTCTTCTGCTTGGTCCCCTCTGATTGATGGTGAGGTTGTTGCTTGCCCTTGTGCCAAGGGTTTCTTCGTGGCTATTTTTTATTCCGCTGAAGATAGATTAAAGGTTTCTAGCTCCGGGGTGTGGTTCTGGGGTAGAGCAGGGCTGTCCATGAAGCCATGGACCCCTGAATTTGACCCATCCACGGCCTCCATCTCCTCCGCTCCGGTCTGGGTGAGACTCCCATCTCTTCCCCTGCATTTCTGGGAGAAAAAATCTCCTGAATCTATTGGAAACGGTCTCGGGAAATTTCTTTGCAACAGTCCAGATGAGAGTATAGACCGAACCACGTTTGCAAGGATCTGTGTAGAAATGGACTTCAAAAATGGATTCCCAGCAGAAATCATTCTCCTCGGCAAGGGCTACTCTTGGACCCAGAAGATCGACTACGAGAATCTCTGCTTCAGATGCAGGGTCTGCTTTGAAACAGGGCATATAGCCCGCAACTGCGAGAAATCATCCGGAAAAAGAAGATTGCCCCGAAGCCAAAGGCCCACTTGGTGGAAAGAAGCACCTCCGGAGAAGCAAGCTGAAGGGAAGACCCCGGCATCAGTCCCATAATAGAAAGCCGAATCCGCTCCCAAAGAACTTGCTCAGGGGACAGACCCAGTAGAAATACCTCCGCCCACGTCACCAAAGCCAACCCAGCGAGTCTCAAGCTGGGCTGATATTGCCGATGTCAAAGAAACACAAGGTCAGACGGATAACCATGATCAAGGCCAAAGCAGCGAATGGCAGACCGTATCAACAAAAAAAAAAAACCTATCCAACATCGGACAGATGTAATGACACGAAGCCGATCAGGCTCGCTGAAATAGCTACCTTCAAGTAGCAATTAAGTTTGTTGCAATTTTGCATGATTATTGAATTACTGAGTGACAGAAGCTCTCTTTTGATGTAATGAACCCAATGGCTTGCCACTGTTTTTAATACAAAATCTTCCAATTGTTATGGTAAAAAAAACAATCTAGTCCAGGTCACGGGGTTGAACCCTACAACCAACACAGTAACGCTTTAAGAGTTTAATCAAAACGTGTAAGATTTCAAACCCTATCTGAAGCATAGTTAAAATCCAACTAGAAACAAAGATACGACCAATGGACTTACAAGTATTTCTTCAGAACAACCCACGGCTTGTCCAAAATTATTGTAAATAAAACAAGTCACGGCCACACGACCTTCCCAAACAAAGTAATATACAACGTAGCCACGACCAAGAAGTTCAAATCATGGTGAAACAACATCATCCAAACCCCACACATCATCACAGAAGGAAAGCTTAGGTCGTGGAGCCGAGGCTTACCAATCACCCGAGCAAGGTAGGCAACCCAGGTCGCAACTTTGTTGCTAGCTCATTTTTCTCCATGCTCAGCTTGGAGTCACGATTTCAAAACCTCCTCTCTTAAAAACTCTGCACAATTCAAGATTTAACAACAACAGTAAATATTCTTTTACTTACAACTCGTTAAGATTAAAAAGACAAATTGATGACAACCCAAATTAAATAGATGAAAAAAATGGATTACCTGTATCAGTATCAGTGCTTATGACCGAGAAGAAAACATTTTGAAAACCTCGAGTATTATCAACCACGTCAAAAGATGGTAAGGCAACCAACAACGAAAACCCTACGACATGAACTATACAGAAGAAATATCCACTAAGGATCCCAACGAGAAAGGGGAAAAACAAGAAGTAAAGCTACGATGAGAAACAAAACTCCCATTGTCAATGATTTCCACAAATTAAGCTGTGAGTATAAAAACCAAAGACTGCATTGTTAGCAATCAAGGGATACAACTTGGTTTTTGCGAGGGTTAAGGCCATTCATAGAGCTAGACATTGGAGTTGAAGGCCATTACTCTCATAAACAAAATGATGGTATCAAGGCCATGAGCCTGCGGCGTCTTTCATAGCAGCGAAGGGAGGGTAAAATGCAAAATTTTAGGGTTTTGGAGACTTTTGTAGTAGGGTTTACCTTTGATAAAATCCTATCCACTAACCAAACACCATGCGGACTCCACTTGATTTTCGATAATATGGGTTTCTGCTCTATAGTTTTCGATAGCTTGGGGAGCCTGCAAAATAAGGGTCACATATAACCTTTGTTATAACCTCCTTTGGAAAAACATATAAGCTGTAATTTATTCTTTTATTACAAGATGCCTTAGTATGGATGATAGAGGTATTATTTAGTTTTAAATTTTGCTTAGATAGGAATTTTACCTATAACATAAAGATCATAAAATTAGTGTTAACACATGCAAAAGTTTTGGGTTTATAATGATTCTCTAGGTAATGAACTTTCCACCCATAAAAACCAAGTATTGTCACTTCGCTTATAACCTTATCATGTAGTCTTTTGCATTTTCATTTGGTAATTACATAGGCAGTTAATGAAATTATACTCGGCTTGAACTCGTTAGTTTCATTTTTATAAATGACATTTCTTATATACCCTATGACAACTCTTTAGACTTAGGTGTTATTTGCTTATGTGACATTCGAATGAATGTTGATATAAATACATATCAATTACCTTAGTAATAAATAATATTATAATGCAAGATCTAGTTTGCAACATTTATGCAAGATCTAGTTGTATGCAGGACTTAATATAACAACAATTGGATAAAAATATGATGTACAGATCACAGTCAAAGCTAAGTAGAAAGCGTCTATTTTCTATGTTGTGCTTGAATTTCCAAGTACTTACGCTTAGAAATAAATAAATAAAAAGTAAATATACAGATTTGACAATACCTTCTTTTGCTCAAGTTGTAAACTAAAAAAATATTCTAGCATTTACTTCGCTAGTGAGATAATTAAATCTCGATTCTGAAACCAGGATACAAAACGTCTTACCTCTATAAGAATCATCACTTCACTGCATTAGCTAAAAAGCTAAGTAAGCCTCGGACATGAACTGAAGTTCCTTCTTTTTTAAATAGAAAAAACAAACTTAGTAAATAGTAAACAAACAGTTGTATCAACTCATAGTACTTCAGATCATCACCTATCAAATCCATCTTTCAATACTTAATTGTGAATGCAGATAGTGAAGTATGCAGTTACATAAATTAGTAAAGGATTTGGTTTTAGTTTCCATATTAGACTCTGTAAAATGATAACTGTTAGCGGTTAAGTTACACACGTCATCGATGTTTTAAAAAATTAATTGCTACAAGAAAAGTTTTAATTTTTTATGAAATTTTGAAGTATTACACTGACTGACACTGAGAAGATTATGCTTTAGACCGTCTACAAACAACACATCATAAGCTTTACCTTTGCCATTACTCAAACCTAACATTCCTTTTCCGTTGATTTTCCCTGGAGCATCATTTCCAAAAGTTACATTTCCTGATTTACTTTCACTTAGAAACAAAAACTTACTTTTATCACTAGTCATGTGTTTGGAGCATCCACTATCAATATAGTGAGGGTCCTTTTGCTTTTGAGCAGAAAGTACTAATCCACACTTGTTACTTTCTTTCTTCTTCCAAACTTTAACATTTTCAACTGAGTAATTCATTCTTGAATCTGGTCTATAATTATTCAGATGACATTTTAAGGCTATGTGTCCATAATTATGATAAATATAACATTCCAGCTCATTGTACAATAGATCAAAAGGGTTGGTATGTCTATTGTGAGTTCTTTTTCCAGTTGTAAATTGTGTTGTATGTCGAAGTTGTTGGTTACTGAGTGACTATCTTGTTCTATGTTGCAGCAGTTCATCGTTATTTGGCATCCTTAGTTGCATACTTCTAAAATTAAAAGCACAATTTGCAGCTTTATGGCCAAAATTAGAACAACAATAATAGTAGCCATGGAAAAAATCTTGGTACCTGAATCTTGGTTGTCTTCTTGGAATTGGTTGCCTCATCTTTTGTTGGATTTGTTCCTGACCAAATCTTGATTGATTTTTCTTATCGGAATCCCCGATTCTGATGCTTGTTTCATTTTCATTCTCTTTTGTTTGCAAGGTATGTTCATATTTTATTTGTTTGTTGCTTTGAATTTTAATCAACTTACCTGATTTCTTGTTTTCTGAGTGATTTCTACTTGAGGCTTCTTCATAGCCAATACCTATTTTTTACAATGGAGATCTTTGCTTACTCAGAATGTTGTTCAGTTCTTCTGAAGCTTTAGTACTTGACAGATTTTGGTGATACAAAGCTTGAAATTTCTCCAATTCTTTTATAAATGTCACTACTTCTTATTCTAATGCTTCACATCTCATTTTCTCCTATGTTAATTGTTGTTTTAGAATATCTTCTTCTTTTTTTGCCTCTTTTATCTCTAATTTTAACAGAGCAAGATCTTCACTTGCTTTTTTACCATTCTTTTCATACTACATCATCAATTGTTTTGTTTCCTCTTCTTTATTCCGAGTCTGTCAATCTGTTGCAGAGCACTAATTAGTTCACCCTCCATATCAACCATAGCTTCTTCATCATTCAGGTCACTTCATGTATATTCATTTTCAAAATCTTTTATGGCCATAAGCATAAAATTATTCAATTTATCTTTACAAGATGAATCACTGTCTATCTCTTATGAGGAATCAACATCATTTGCACACAAGCTTTTCTTTTTATATTTAGCCTCTTTATTGTTTTTCTTGAATGTGTAGTTCTCTTCATCACCAGAAGTCAAACCCTTTTGCTTGTGAGGACATTTAGATACAAAATGGCCTATCTTACCGCAGTTGAAACATTTAAAGGGCATCTTGCCTTTATATTTACCTGATCCTTTCTTCAACCTTCTTACAAATTTTGCCTCAATCATATCCATTTCAGAATAATTGTTCTTATCTTCTTTAAAGGATGCTTCTCTAGTGGCAGATTTATCTTTTGTAATCCTCATTTCATAAGCAGTCAGAGTTCCTAGGGGTTGGTCGATAGGCAGAGCTTTAAGATCATTTAATTATTCTATTGCAGAAACTTTGGGATTAAATCTATCAGGCAAAGATCTCAAAATTTTATGAACTAAGGGTGCTTCCTCAATGTTTTCACCAAGACCTTTCATAGCATTCACCATAGACCACTGGAGAATCCTGACCAACACGAGAGCAACAAACCATAACAGAACACCAGACCTTTCAAAATAACCCATTGCCGCGCAACAAATGGTAATGCCATGCTCATCCATGGCTCTCCGCTTAATGTCGACTCTCTGTACCTGCATTAACTTCACACGCTATGTAGTAACTTCCATCAAAACCATAGTGAATGCGATGGAATCGCTTCGAACAGTGGCCAGCCTAAGACAAGACATTCTTACCCACCCGTACTGAAGGACTTAGGGGCAACGAGGGCATAATAAAGCTCCTGCATGCGAGGTGCCACGTGGATCGAGGTGCGCCTCACTATCGGTCAGGCTTGTTGGCCCTCGCATCCGAGGAGTACCTTTTCGGCTTTTTAATCATAAAAAGGCAAAGAATTAATCAACAAAACAAATATTTTCTAAATCTACATAAGATTAAAACTAAGTGCCTTTCATTGTCTTAATATATATGTGTGTGATCTCCGTAATTGGGTCTTAGGATGCTTCATTTAATCGCAAGAATGATGGCTTTTGTAACCAAAGGTAGGATCCATCACTACTCTTGGTGCAATTAGTCACTAGCTCAAAATTAGTCGTTTATATGTGAATTTCAATCATTTTTTTAGCCATTAAACTCTCATTTTGTACTAGTGGTTGTGTTAGAAGAATCAAGCACTTTACCTGAATGTGTCACCTCTTTGACAACTATGAGATGAACATCTCTTATAAGGTTAAAAAAAACCAAATAAAATTCAATGGTCCAACCATCCAACTCAAGACTCTTGTCCTTTTGGAAAGTTAGACATCACTAAGAGAAGTTCATCTTTGGATCGAGATCTTAAAAAAATCTCTAATTATCTCCCTCTAATACCAATTGAGGGAAAAAGATTAAAACTTATAAAATCTAAAAAATGCTTGATACAACAAGTTCTTTGTAGATAAGATTAAAGTAGTTAACCACTAATGCAACCAATCCATTGAAACTCTTACATTTTGGCCTTTCGTATCCTATAAATCCCAATTTGCATTAATCCTTTTTTTCTAAAATTTGTAAAACAATGGAAAAAAAATTGTTTTCATCTCCTAATTCAAGCCAAGTTGTTCGACTTTTTAGACGACATCACACTTCTTTGTCATGTAGAAATCTCTTCTTTATACTCTCAAGATCCTTAAGTCTATTCACTTCCTCCTCATTAAACGTACCAAACCCATTATTATGAAAAAAACTTGTAACTGTTTTTAAACCTCTACCAACAACTGGTCATTATTTTTTCTTCTTTCTATTGCCATGCCACCATTTTTCGGGAGGAATCAAATTGTTAACTAGCGGACTGATTGATACTACCATAAAGAACCTTCCAAATTTGTTTTATGAGGTTCTAAAATGATTCTTCCCAAGTCAATATGAATTGAAGTTAGATTGATTGGTAGGTTTATTGTCTTGAAGTTCCAATTGAAGAAAAAATGGACAATTATCAAACAACCCACTAGGCTCCATCTAATAGCAGCCAAGGCTTCGTACCAACATTCAAGCACATAATGATAATCACACACAAATATCCATTAAGAAGATGATATGGAGTCAAACATTCAATTGTTTCATTCATTCTTGGAAGGTGTATTTATACATCAATCGGAGAGGTTGGAGCGGCTACAGCTGCTCCAACTGCTCATTCAATTAAGTGTAACATACAACAAGCAAATGTATTAGTATGACGATAAGTAAGGGCCAAAAGGGTCCCTCCAACATCTCCCCCATCCCAAAGCTCTTCTTTGTCTCGAAGAGAACAAGTATGCAAAATCATTCATGACTTGTGGCTCTTTAGCCTTTGTCTTCAATCTAGTAATAGATGGTTAAAGCCTCAACCTTTAATCATCTGGTTGGATTTCCTCTCCATCGGCTTAGAACTGAAGTCTTTTGGCTCTTCTTTCTATACCATTTCTTTGCCTTCAACTTTTGAGGTCACAACTCAAGAAGTGGTCTACAATTTTGCACCGAAGAGCACAATCTATTCAGGGGTTCTCATGTCATCATTTGTAACATGAAGCTCTTTTTATGTGAGGTGTAAGATATATTTTGCTTGAATGCCTTCAATTTCTTCCTCTACCGTGAGGGTTTAAGTTGCCTGCAAGTTTAATTGAACTGTCTAGTCTTGCGTATGTCATAGTCGACTATTGTTTCATCTCCTTAACTGAAAATATTACAATAGAGTCACATTGGTATTGGTGACTCAATTGACCAATTAAATTGAAGTGACACACTTTGACTAGTGCATACTTACCGAACCACACCTCACAAATAACGACGACCATAATAGAATATCGCCCAAATGACTCGTCCACTACAATAGATTTTTGCATGCTTTTATAAATGAGTGATTTGACAAACATTCTATGCAAAATATTAAGAAGGAACAACGTCATAGTCGATGTCATGAATTAACCAATCACGTACTCCGAAGTCCATAGCTCTTATTCCAATAGTCAACCAGTTCGTTGATGATACCATGCATCCAGGGATCAAGATTGAAGGGTTGGTCTTGATTTCATATTGAAGGTTATATATTCATGCAGCCCTTTAAGGCTTTCAAAAAGTTTACATTTTAAATGACATTAATAAATTAATTGTACATTTCATTTACTTGATGACAAAAATTAAAAACAATTTTTTTTTTTCAAAATGGGATTTGTAAAATTGCACAAGTAAATGTATATCCCTGCCTACATTGTGTTCAATCTATTTGATTGGGGAATATGTCTACAATTGCTCAGTTGCTTTAAGGTTTATAATAAAAAAGGAACTCAGACAGATGGTCAAGCCGGATAGTACAATCTATGGCTATAAATTTGGAAGTATGGATTGAGGACAAAAAAACGTGCTCACTTAAGAGACCATTCTTGATGGCGTTGAAGGAATTCAAAACAAGAGGCAGGCTCACTTAAGAGACCACTCTTGATGGCGTTGAAGGAATTCAAAACAAGAGGCAGCCTATGCTAGAACTCCGAAGCTTCAGTCATAAAATAAAATCTATAGGGGAAGCAGAAGCAACCAAAGCTGAATGTTTTGAGATTACTGTGATGGCATTGAAGGAATTCAAAACAAGAGGCAGCCTATGCTAGAACTCCGAAGCTTCAGTCACAAAATAAAATCTATAGGGGAAGCAGAAGCAACCAAAGCTGAATGTTTTGAGATTACTGAGAAATTGATAAAGTATCAAAAAGATGCAGACCTGAAGAATAAACAATGGAGGTTTTTGCACAGTCATCATCTGAAAGTTTCACAGGGCCAATTCAGAGAATTATCCTCTGACAAATATAAAACTAAAGTCTTCAAAAAGTAATAGGTTGTCAACTAATGAACTTGTGCTTGAATGCATGCACATCTCCGCCTTACAGTAATAGGAAAGGCAAATTTATAGAAAATTACCTTGGCTGCCGGAGTTAGCCAATGAATCTAACGAGTTCTTCCTTCGCCGTTCATTGTGTCCCGCCAACCTTCTCCAGCAACTTCTCTCTGCGTCATCAAATTCTGCTATGCCATGGAATCTAGATAGGCACCACAACACCCAATTATTCATGTGTATTATCAAATTATATACTTAGTATGTATGGATCCATGTTGATCTACTCAGAAAAAAAAATAATGAGGTGCAACCGTCTCCTGGTTAGTTACCTGCTACACTGCTGACAGAAGCGTTGCTCGGTACTAAGAACAATGACTTTGGGGGCTTTGGAATGCATCTCACAGACTTTATGTCTCTTGTGATATTCTTTTGCATTTGCCAACACTACGTTGCATCCTTCCACTTGACAACGACAACGGGGAGGTTGCGCGGTCGAAGTCGGCAAAGCCCTCGGCTTCTTATAAACGCAATCGCCAGCGCTATTACCAGTGACTGGATTAATTACCTTAGCCGGATTCGCAGAGTCTCCAAAATGCTGCCGCTTTCCTAGCTTAAGGCACGTTAAGGAATCCCCTTGAACATCCTTGATGACATTAATGTTATCTCTCATGGGACCCTCGTTAGCACTTTGATGACATTAATTCCTGGGGGAGGTTGCGCGGTCAAATGCCCCGCCGGATCGCATTGGATCTTCTGACCCCGCCGGATCGTATTGGATCTTCTCATTAATATGATATGAAATCTCTTGGAGGCTGGTACAGGTCGAAATCACAATGACAAAAATTGTTGATGGGCAATTTTTAACTTAGCCCTTCTAGTGTAATTTTAATTTAAAACCTCCATTTTTTATTAAAATGACAAAAATTAAAAACCCCATTTTAAATGACGTGCAAATTTTGAATTCCCCTTCTCTGACGGCCTAGGAGCCCTTTGACGGGCACTGACGGCTTGAATTTTGATCCCTGCATGCATCTTCAAGAATCTTCAGCAGTCGTGATGGCTTGTGTGGCATTAAGTTCACACATGTAGTCATCTGGAACACCATAGCTTCAACATAACCGAGACTCAGCAGATAGCTAGTGCAAGATTTTCTTGCCTTTTGTGTCTGCATGTAGACTCTTCCTCAAGAACGCGCATCTAGAGCACCATCTGAGCATTTCTTATTGCAGAGTTTTTTTTATTTCTTCCTCTATAGGTACGACCACCCTCCATTTGTTGCCTCTGTCACTCAAACCAAATGGAGAGGCAACGACGCCAATGTTAATGTTAGAAGCTGAGGTTTCGTATCAACATTCACACACGTAATGACAATCTCACACAGATATCCATCAAGAAGATAATATGTAATGGAATGTTCAAATGTTTCATTCATTTTTGGAAGGTGTAATTATACATCAATTACAGTACAGAGGTTGAAGCCTGTTTGAACTGCTCATTTATTGAGTATAATATAGATGGTTGGTGTCTAGCTTGGCTGTGACCTTAAAAATAGATTATTATTATTATTATTACAATAATAAAATGCCTTAATCTAATGACAAGAGCCCTAAGGGTCCCTCCAACACCATCCAAGACCAATAGTTATCCATTGATTGTAGAATACAATCATAAATGAGAAACTAATCAAGCCTCTTGGATGCACTTTCCCTACCTTATCTATTGTTCCTCCATGTAAGTTGTAAGGAAATTGGTTCCATGTCCATTAGTCCACCTTCAAAGTGGTGAAGGTTTTGTTTTGCATGGTGATTAACTATGTTTGTCTTTCCCTATACCACCTTTCTATTCACATTAAAATCAAGGTCTCCACCATTGATAAGCTTCCCCTCTTAAACCACATGAACCTTAAATAATCTCTCCCAAAATGGTTGTTTCTCCCCCATACAAACCACAAAGATTCAACACCTTATGCAACTGACCCAAACTTTTACTTTAGAATTCAGTGCAAAGGATTGAGCATAAGATAGTAAAGGAATTTATCAATGAAATAAGAGAATTCTAGCCTACAACTAGACCACTAGAAAGACCCATAAATTCCATGACAAAGAAATCTTAGTGTTTAAGCACCTTCCTTGTTTCAGTGATTATTATCTCCCCCACTCCCATTGTCTCTTATAATAAAATAACATCAAGTTTTCCTTCTCTGCTCATTTACATGGGGCAAGCCTCATAGCCATGCTACCAACCCCTTATGTTTAATGAGAACATTAACATCAAGATGCACATCATTAACGTGGTTGTAGTTTTATAACAACCCTAGATACAAATGCTTGTTTCCCATTTTGAAATTCAATTGCAACTATCTCCTAAGCTTGTCAAATATAGGACTTCCTCCCAACAACCCCGTAACTAACCACTTTGGTTCTACCCTTAGCCCCCAAGACATCAAACAAAACCTCAAACTTCCTAATTTTGAACTCAAACCATACCCCCTTCTCCCCTAAAGTTCAAGGACTTAGGAGAAGCACTAGTCACCTACTCTTTGACTTACAAAAGTACCAATACCATAACTAGTAGAAAGAATTGAAGGGTAGCCATGAACAAAAGAATCAAGGTGAGATGTATTCCCATTCTTTTCCCCCTTTTGCCCTTTTCGTTATTGTGTAAGAGCTTGGCAGGAGTAAGCTAGACAATTGACCCACCTATTTTTTTAAATGAAACAAAGTTAGAAAATAAAAGGTTTACAAGAAGAAACATTGAGTGGACCGTCGTGGCCACCATTCTTTAAAGTTGGATTCCTAAGTGAGTCCTCTAAACAATAAATGTGATTAGGCACCTATCTTGAGGATCCATACACAAATGTGTACCTTCCAAAGGCTTTGAAGAACCCTCCAAAATTTGTTTTCAAGAGAGCTTGGGATAATGCACTCTAAATTACCAGTACACTACAAATGAATTAGGAACAACCCCATCTCAAAATTGTTATAGAGACACGAATTTGGGACAAAACCGAGAATGCTTATGTGTTGATGTTACTTCAAACAACGTAAGGGGATATTTTGGTAATCTAGAGTTTGAACATAGGCTGAGCTCCCAAACTCAATCTCCAAACTATCTACCAAATCATCATTAGTGTCGATATGAACTAGCACCCTTGAAACCGAGTTTTTATAATTGTTATAGAAGGCATCATTCACTTTATTAATTAAAAATGAGAAAAAGGTAAAAGTGGCCCAAAAAGGTCAAAATGAAGATAAATGGGAGAGAAGTCACTCTCTCATTCATCCATGTTATTCTCATTTTTGAAAAAGATTTTTGGAGAGCTTTAGTAGCTTGTTACTCTTGGACAAAAACCCCAGGGGTGAATATCGATTTCGGTGGTGAAACCATCCAATACCCTATTCTATCTTGAGAGAAAATATCACTCAAATTTTTCACCGAGCTTCATTGTTGTGGAGGAGGAACTAGCTATCAACTGACTTGTGAGGGTTTTATGGAGATTTCAGTTAGTTGAGGAAGGGTGCAACAGTAAATGAGAAGATCCAATGGAGGGTGCATTTGCCAAGGAGAGAGTTGGACACATTTTCCTCATCAAAATTAAACCGTCATCTATAGTAGAAATGGAAGGCAATTCCTCTTTATTTTGCCGAGACTATGCTTACAGGGGATACGTTGCAACTGTGGATAGTTTGGGGGTTTATGTGAAGGAGGGTGCACTCAACCATAAAGATATTTTAATTTGTTACTGTCTAAACCAAACCAAAGGTCATTTGTGGAGTGACAACCCGCTATAGGGTGTTGAGTGCATCCTTGTGGACATTCCACCCTAATGTGGTTATCTTCTTCATTCTCATGCACAAAGGGAGGTCATACTAGCTTGTATTTAGTCTACAACTCGCATCTGCACCTACTGTCTAAACAAGGGGAAAATCATGGTCTTCTTCTAGGGCATATTCATTGTTAAAAAGGGAGTTGTAAGCTTGTCTCTATCAACATGTCAGACTTGAGGTATTTGGTTTACATTTCGTATGTCACCTTTGATATCACAGTTGGTACGAATCTTTAACATTACAATCATGTACCGTTATTACAAATTTAATAAAAACATTGTTTCCTATATATATTGTGAATCGTCTCTCTTTCTCGTGCACTAATACAAGTAGAACCAAATCATGGGTATGCGCATTATCATGATATTTGTTACAAGGGGAGTGAAATACACTCCCAAACCAACACAAATAATTTATCCAGCTAGTTAAATCAGTTTGGAACATTTATGTGGCAGCCTAGCCTAGGAATCTAAGTATTTGACGAAAGTTCCAAACCAGTGACATAAGCAATTAAAAAAGAAAATCAACCCAAACTTAGTGAAGAACATTATCGTATGACAAATTTCCTAGTCCAAAACATAACAACAACACACTAAAACTCAATTTGTTAGCAGGCAAAGAATTGTACAGTGAAGGTAAAGTGTTTGATGGAATTCCTAAACCAATTCACATAGGCAATCAAGGAAAAAATAACATCATTTTGGTTTGGGATATTACATATGACCATAAGACAATGAGTGTGATGATGAGCAGTGGGAGGCTGTCTTCCCCTAGTTATGGTTTACCCTATACGCTATTTGTATTTGCCACTTTCGAGAATTCTTATTTGTTGTGGGGCTTATTAGCAGGAAGAGATCAAAATCGAAAACTACACGCCCAAATCTAAATCATTGCCCTTACTAACACCTACAATTGTCATCCTTATCATCCTTTAATGTGTTTTTATTTAGAAAAAAATTAATCTTAGATTTTATCAATAGTTCATGTAAGTTTATAATACAATCTCGTTTATTATGCTAACCTACTAGCTTAGTATATGCCATCATTAAAAATAGTTTTTTTTGGTTCCTTTATATATATTATTTTTACATACTTTAAAAAAATGTATATTACTGAATTAAATATACTTAAATTTTATGCATCTTATAATTGTTTATACTATATAAATGCATCCTTTCCTCTTATGATCAAGTAGAAAATTAAAAATCGAAATCTACAAGTCTACGAGGGAGAGATTAAAATAAAATATAGCTCATATTATCAATGTAAAAAGTGAAAATGATTTTGTGAAACGGAAGAATTAAAGGTTAAAGGGGAGCGACCGAGCGAGGCTTACAAAATGAATCGTGATGAGGTACTCAACGTCACATATGACAAATAATAGAAAAAACTATATCTCCAACGTAACACATCTTAGGTTGTTTAGGGTTTAACCCTTCACCACGATTGCAGGGTTTTAAGAAACCATGAAAATACTTAAACCCAGAACATCCACACATTTAAAAATTAAATTAGCAGATTCATTTCCTTTTCCATTACAGGCAATCCAGCAATCGATTCGAAAAAATCCTCAAGAGAAATGGTGGACCATATATCAAATTGCAGCTGATCAAGGGATGCTGTCCAGGGCTTAAAATCAGCTCACCATGAAGCTGTTTGGTTCCGGCCTTGCACTCTCAGCGTACATTTTCAAACCACTGCATAACGACATCAGAACAATCTGCAATGCTTCAGGTGAGTTCATTCCTAATCTACTGCGAATCTCCCATTTAAATTCTTCTACCATCTCCAATCTTAGTGCAAGGAGGTGTTCAACTTCTGCCCAAGAGATTCCCAAGGAAGGAGGCCCCGTTCCTTCTACCGAAAACACGAACCCTAAACCCTCTGATAGAGTCTCTAAGCTTGCAGACGACATTGCTGGCCTTACATTACTTGAAGTTTCGGACCTAACCGATGTGCTCAAGAACAAGTTTGATATCAAGGAGATGCCCATCATGACCATGATGATGCCAGGAATGGGCATGCCTATGATGCCCAGGGGTGGGGGTAAGGCGGGAGTAGCAAAAGTCGAAGAGAAACAGGCTAAGACCATCTTTGACCTAAAGCTTGAAAGCTATGATGCAGCTTCCAAGATTAAGATTATCAAGGAAGTTAGGACTTTCACTGATTTGGGTCTCAAGGAAGCCAAGGATTTGGTGGAGAAAACGCCTGCACTGTTGAAGAAAGGGGTTACGAAAGAAGAGGGTGATAAGATTATTGAAAAATTGAAGGATTTGGGTGCTAAAGTTGTAATGGAATAGCAATATTCTTTACAATTTGGACAAGCTGACAGAAATTAATCCCTTCTAATCTGGCTCAGAAGCGAGTTTTGCTTTGTTTGATTAAGCTGAAATTTGCATTGTACCCATTGCCATTATATTTTTGGGTCATTTTGAACGGTATACTTTTAAGAACATGTTTCCTTCAGAGTTTCTTATCTAAGTACTCTTGCACAATTCTGTAGCATGTTTAAATTTACAATGGATAATGCTCAAGATCGGCAGCAATATTGTCTTGGAAGCTTGATACCATCTTATTGCTCGATTGCAGATTTATGCGTGTATTTGTTTGTTTTCTTTGAAACCTTGGTTTACAGGGCCTCTTCACTCAGAATCGAAGTAAAAATTCAAATTTAACAGAAAATTATTCACAACTACTTTGATAACAGGAATCTTAATCCTGTTTGCTTTTGGTTACTTCTGAATTTGGGATTGGTGTCTATTGTGATCATCATCAAAGTAGAGAAAACGCGCAAAATTCAATTTTACGGTTAGATAGTAGGCTGAGATGTCTTCTAAACTTACAGCGATATATTTACTTCCTGAAGGCTACTTTGGCAACAAATATGTGCTGTTGCGAGCTTTCGTCTGTTGTAATAGCCTTAATACTGAGTCTGCTACATTTGCTTAACAAATGCCTCAAGAAAATGAAGAATTAATAAATTATGAGATTCTATCTAGTATCAATTTGTTGTGGAGCTTTTCTCATGATTTTGAAATGCAAAGAGTCAGTCTGACAATTTTAATTGCTGTGTTTTCATCTTGGAGATGTTTTGTTTATGCTGATTTTGCCTTCACTCTGCCAATTGCTGTCACAGTGGATTGGCTTTAAGCAGCAATGGAATTTTAATGACTAGTTTATAATAATTGGAAAACATTCTAGCATTAAGATTCACATTAAATCAAGACCTTTATTTGAAACACAGTTTACTAAATTACTATTACCGAATATGGTGTTTTTACCTTTCTTTAAAGTAATCCTCCAGGTCTGATGGGAATAAAACACGATAATTGCATATATTATGATACAAAGATATAGAAATAAATAAATATATGAAATTATGAATGATGTCTAAGATTCTCCCTTACATTTTTATGCGGTCTGAAGGGGTGTCACGACTCTTAATTTACCAGTTATAATTACATTCTCAATTTACAATATTTCATTAGCTACATAACAAATATTCTCCTGTTAGGTTGCTTTGGGCTTGAAACATGGCTGAAAATGGATGTGCCGATTGCTATTAGCAAAATTTTGTAGAGTTGGATTGATTTGGACAACGGATCTTTGAAGCTCTTTTCATTGACCATGAATTTCCAGTCGCACCTATTCTTGAATTTTTGTAGGAGAATATTATTATTAGTATTTTCTTACAATGTTGATTCATTTTTTAAAACTTGGATTGTCTGTTTCGGCATTCTGGAGCCAGCTGGTGCCAAGATATCTTCCACACAAACTTGTTCAATTGCTGTGGTTTGGGTGCTTTGACAAGTATTCTTATTACAGCTTCACACTATCTTCAAGAATTGGGTGTGCTTGTTTATGAGTTTTTTCAAATGTTTCTCCACACAGAGCGATGCAGAACTGACCATGTTTGATTATTCAATCTAGAAAATGAAAAACATGGCTCTATGTCAATATTATTGTTATAATAAATGAAATAGTTTTTCCCATCCTTTATTTTAGAGGTTTATTCTGCATGATATTTTTGTATGATAGCCATGTTAGTTGTCTTTGGCTCAACTTTTACTTGCTTTGTTGATATACGATTTTATTTTTTCAATTGGATTTGTTTTTTGGATTACTGTCTTCCATATTAACTAGTGTGTCTTTTCACTTCTCTAAAGAAGGCGTTTAAGTAAGAAAGTCTTCCTCGTTTTCATTACAATTTATATTGATGTATTATTGAGCTATTATTATTTTTTTACTAGGGGAATTGGCAATTGGGGTGGGTCTCGTACTTGCGTGACATGGGATCTATTCCCGTCTGCTACCACTATACCCCTAGGTGCACCACACAGCTTGCAATCACAGTGCATAGGTTAATCGGGGTTTGAACTTGTGACCTCTTTTACAATGTGTCATATCGTTTCACTTCTTAGCCAGTCGGTCTACACCCATGCGGGCATTGCTGAGCTATTATTGACTAGAGGCCCTTCCTTCTATTTGACCGCATTGAACCATAAGTTATAACCTAAGAAATCAGACATGTTAAAATAGGGCCGCGTGTTGCGTGTCCGACATGGACACGCTGAAAGAGCGTGTCAAACACGTCTCTGCAGCGTGTCCCGAAAACGGACATGCGTGTCCGTCGACTGTCACTGTGTGTTCTGAAAACAGGACATGTTTTTTGTGGAAAAGACGCTTGCGTGTCCCGAAAACAGGACACGTCTTTTGTGGAAAAGACGCCCAGGTCCTCTTTAAAAACGATTTTTGTCTTTTCTTGTCATTTTCACTTGTGGAGAGACTCTAAGAGTGTTTTTTTTGCAGGTGAAGAAGATTTGAAGGATTTGGAAGGGTTTCCAAGTGCATTGACGGTGGATTTGGTTGGGTGGATTGCAAGCTCAACCATCAAACAAGAAGAACAATGTCTCATTCAGCTAGGGCAAGAGCTAAAGGGAAAAACAAAGGGCGAAATGCCCCATCTATTGTCTCCCCTCCTATTCCTCCAAACACAAGCCCTTCTACTCCTCTTGCTAGTGTTCCATCTGCTGCTAGTGGAGCTCATGCTCCATTGGACCCTGTTTTAGTAAGACAACAAGCCTAAGAGAAAAAAAACCCTTTTTGGAGGTATGCGACTAGGAAAAAGGGCTTGGGGGCAATTTGTCTTGGACTTGCAATTTTTGCAAGAATGAGTTTAAGAGCACATACTACCGAGTTAAGGGCCATTTGTTGGCTCTTCCTTCTTGTGTGATTTCTTCATGTAAAGCAGTGAGTGTTACCCAAAGGAGAGATGGGAATGGAGGATCAAGAAGGCTTAGGCAATGAAGCAACAACAAGCAAGAAAAAGGATGAGGATCCTCTTCCATTCTTAAGGAAACCCTCTAGCATTCAGCCTCCATTTCCACCTAGCAGAGGTGATACATATCCAACAAGAAAGAGGCCATCTTTAAGTGGTCCAATGGACAAGATTTTCCAACAAGTGGCGTGAGAAGAGGTGGACCTCACCATTGCATTCTTTTTCTACCTCAACTTCATCTCATTCAATGTTGCACGGTCACCATTGTTTATTGAGATGTGTCAAAGTCTCATCGAACGAGCTCCATCTAGTTATGTGCCTCCTGGTTCAGAGAAGCTTAGAACCATATTATTGGTTAAGGCAAAGAAGCAGGTGGATAAAATTCTTGAGCCAATTAGATCAACATGGCCCTCATTTGGAGTGAGTATTGTTTTTGATGGATGGACGGATCCAACACACCATCCACTCATCAATTTCATGGTATCTTCCCAAAATGGACCGGTGTTCTTGAAAGCGGTGGATGCTCTTGGGAAATACAAGGATGCACATTTTATGGTTGAGTTATTAATCAAAATCATTGAAGAAGTAGGTGTTGATTCTTGTGTACAAATCATCACAGACAATGCACTTGCTTGTAAGGTCGCTGGCGTGATTGTGGAAACTAAATATCCACATGTATTTTCATTTTGGACATCTTTTATTGCTAATTTGCTCATTGTTTGAATTGATCACAAGATTTATCTAGGGGAAAGGTCATTTTATTGATTTGAGTTGTTAGTGTTGCAGAGTCATTTATACTTGCTTTTTTTGCTCTTATAGATTTTTTGGACACCTTGCATTGTCCATTCCTTGAACTTAACACTCAAATCCATTGCTTCAGATGTGACATGGATTGGCAACATTATTGAGGATGCATGCCATGTCCATAACTTTATACAAAACCACACAAATGCCCTTACCATCTACAAAGAGTACACACATCTTTCATTGTTGAAGATTGCATTACTCGGTTTGCTTCCTCATTCATCATGCTCAAGAGGTTGATGGAGGTCGCTCTTGGGTCCATGGTGATTTTAGAGTATTGGTCTTTCTGGAGAAAGTTGGATTAAAGTGCTTCAAAAAAGGTGAAGGACACAGTATTATATGATGTTTGGTGGGAGAGGATGGATCTTACCATTAAGATCATGGAGCCACTCATTTCTTAGTTGCGCTTTGCAGACACGGACCAACCCATCCTAGCTAATGTTTATGAGGGGTGGGATTCCATGATTGAGTCCATGAGAGCCATTGTTATGGAGAATGAGTGTCCTGAGCTATGTTGTTGGGAGCAGGGAGCGGAAGAGGAGCGAAAAGCGAAATTTTCAAAAGCTCCTGTTTTGGGAGTGTTTAGGGAGCATTTTTTGTATAGTATATATTTTGATGGATTTATATCTAAAAAACATGTAGGATGTTGAATTAGCTATAGAATACATGGATTAAACCATATAACATCAATCATCTAGTAGTTATAACTTATAACATTATCATTAAATGATCAACCGTAAAAGCTTTTGTAGGAGCTTGGCAAAGAAGGGAGGTACCATAACATTGTCATCAAATGATCAACCTAGTATAGGAGCTTTTTGTTGATTTTTCTTAAGCAGCATCGAGAGCCATTCTCTTCGAGAATGGAGGCACCTGGTTAGTTACCAGGAAGAGGAACCAGTCCAGCACTGGGGTAACTCAGCCTAGACCTCAGTGGCCATTCTTTGAATGGAGACACTTGGCGAGTTACCAGGATGTGGTACCGATCCAACATTGGGGGAATTTAGCCTAGAGTTGAGTGGCCATTCTTTGAATGGAGACACCTGGTCAGTTACCAGGATGTGGAACTAGTCCAACACTGGGGGAACTCAACCTAGAGATGAGTGGCCATTATTTGAATGGAGACACTTGGTCAGTTACTAGGATGTCGAACTAGTTTAGCACTGGGGGAACTCAGCCTAGAGTTGAGTGGGCATTCTTTGAATGGAGGCGCCTGGTTAGTCACCAGGAAGTTGAACGAGTCTAGGACTGGGGGAATCAGCCTAGGGCTGAGGGCCATTCTCCTAGAGAATGGAGGCGCTTGGTCAATTACTGAGTATTTGACATTGAGTCAAATGATGCAGCCTAGGGCTGAGGCATCTGGTCAGTTACCAAGACATCACTATAAGTCCTAGACCGGGTCTGTGCATGTGAGGTGCTCCTACCCTCGATCTATGGGCTTTGTGATCTTCTCCAGGGATTAGCTACCCCTGGTTAAAACACCTAGTACCCGATCTTGGTGGCACCAGGAATTCAAGATAAAAGCATTAGTAATTCTCCCTATTTATGATGATGTACTTTAAGTGGGTATGAAGGACCCCTATGACCACTTGTATTGATCACAGGTCACTTGAAGAAGACTAAAAGGTACCAGTCAAAAATACATAAGGTCCCTTGGACCACTAAGAAGTCAAAGTGAAAATACAAAAAGGTCATTAGTACCTTGAAAGCAAAAGTAAAAAGGGTAAAAGAATAAAACCCTATTATTTTATTCTTATGTGTAAGGTCCACATCCAAGTGAGTAAAAGCCTATAAAAAAGATCAATTGCACTTACTTTGTACACAATTCTACTGAGATTCGCTGGTGATTTCTTTAAGGTTGTAACCAAGTGGATGTCTTATGCCCTAGCTTGGCGGCCTAGCTGCTAGGGCATCCTCCTTCACTCACGGACTAGTGTTTTCCCCCCTATTCCGCACGATAGCTGTAGCAGGTCATCTCTCTCCACCCGGGCAATTTTTCCTTCACCTCATGGGCACCCCTAAACTGCCCACAAAATTCAGGGCAACACTCTTCTCCTCATGGGCAACAATACAAAACAACTCGGGCAGCAAGAAGGAACCCTCAAGCAGTCTGTTTATCTCTCAGGCAGCTCTTGCTCAGCTTAGGCACTCACACAAAACTCAGGCAGCAGAGCTATACTCTTCCGGGCAGGTCTTCTCCCAGCCGAGTAGCATCTTGGGCTGTTTGTACGACATCTGAGGAGCAGAACAAAACTCACGGGCGACCCATAATTAACCTGGGGGAGCCTGTCATCATCTTCGGGCAGGAACAAGAATCTTGGGCAGATCTATTCTTCATCCGGACAGCCTCATAATCACTCATGGGCAAGCTCAGGAAATTTGGGGCAGCTCCAATCTGAATTCGGGAAACAACAAAGTAAATTTGGGCAACTGAGAAAATTTTGGTCAGCAAACTAAGTTTGCAGTCCTTCTGGCTCTTTTGGAAATTGGCCTTCTCTCTCCGTAAAACAAACCTGTTAGGGTTTGAGAGTTATGTTCAAACCCACTAGGGTTTAACAAATTTTGAAGAACATTCATCTCATAATTCTGAGATTCTTCTACAAAACTCAGCCATCTCATTTAAGGGATGAATTACTAATGCTTTTGGGGTTTTTGTTCTTTAAAGGTTTCCCCGTGAAAAACATCTTGTGTTCTTTGTGTTGATGCTTGATTATCTCTGTACTTGTATTTTGTTATCTATCTTATAGTCTGCAAAAATTAAAGAATACATGCTAATGCTAAAATTCAACATGGTATCAAAGCTTTGCATGTGAAGACCCAATAAGAGAGCAAATTACTGTTGTCTTCATAGACCTTGGGACATTTTGCAGACTTAGATAACTTGTGAAGCAGAAATGGCTACGAACACTTTCAGACCGGAAGAGAAGCTTGAAGGCTCAACAAATGACAACTCTTGGAAAGCTAAGCTCACAACCATCCTGGAGGAAAATGACCTCGATGACTTGGTTCTCAGCACCATAAAAGAACCAACATCTAATGGTGGTAGAATTGCTTTCAAGAAGAAGCAAGAAAAGGCTAGAAGGATCATCTATGACTCAGTCAAGGAAACCTTGATGCCAACCATCACACCATTGAAGACCGCCAAAGAATGCTTTGACACCTTGATGAACTTGTATGAGAAGAAGGCACCTAGTCAGAAGAGAGTATTAAAGAAAAGGCTTCGTACACTAAAGATGAACTAGGATGAAGGAGTTGCACCCTTCTTCACCAAGATTTGATAGGTAAGAGACCAACTTACTGCTATTGGTATAACTGTGGATGATGATGATCTTGTACAGATTGTCTTTGATGGCTTTCCCAGTTCTTGGAAAACATTTCTCGCAGCTGTAAGTGGACGTGAAAATCAACTAAACTTTGATAGACTTTGACATGACTGCTTGGAAGAAGAAGGAAGAGTTCAAAACAAGGCAACTAGCACTAAGGAAGGAAACCTTGCTTTTATAGCTAAGGCAAGGAAGTTCAAGAAGCCCTCCCCTTAGAAAAGGAAGGGAAAGAAACCACAAGGCAAACACATTGATGTTTCAAAATTGGAATGCTGTAATTGTCATAAGATTGGGCATTTTGCCAAGGATTGCAGGCAACCCAATAGGAAGTTCAAAAGGAGGTTCCAAGCTTTTGTTGCAGAAGACGAATAACTCAAGAAGAAGAAGAATACCAAGGTTACCAAAGAAGATGAGCCTAAAAGGGAATATTACCTCATCTCTGCTCTTTCTGGACCCATCACTGATAGTACTAACTCTTGGTTAGTAGATAGTGGTGCCTCCAGACATATGATAGGTCACCATGAAGCACTCACTAGTTACATAAAGAAGAAGCTCACTACTCAAGTGGAACTTGGAGATGACACCACTTACAAGATTGAAGGAGTTGGCTCAACCTCACTTCAACTTGAATCAGGTACGGTTTTGCACATTAATGATATTTTATATGTTCTTGGTTTGAAGAAAAACCTCCTCTCCGTTGCTGGCTTAGAAGACAAGGGCTACAGGGTCCTCTTCATGGACAAGAAGGTCCTGCTTTGGACAAAGAATTAGAAGCTAAGATCAGTTGTCACGATTGGGGTTCGAGAGGGAGGTCTTTACAAAGCTTCCGAAAATTGCACACTAGCTTTGGTTCACCAAACAGTGGATCCATGTGAGCTGTGGCATTGGAGGTTTGGACACCTCAACTATACAACTCTTCCTGGCCTTCAAAAGATGTTTACAGGTATGCCAGAGATTTCTCCTAGACATGATGGTATTTGCTAGGGCTGTGCTCTAGGTAAGAACATTAAGAAATCCTTCTCCAGAAGCAAGAATAGATCTAAAGGAATATTGGATTTGATTCACTTTGACAGTTGTGGGCCCATGTCTTCACCGTCCTTAAGTGGGTGCTTGTATTATGTTTTGTTCATAGATGATCATTCTCGGAAATCTTGGATTTACTTTCTCAAGGTCAAGAGTGAAACTTTTGACAAGTTTAAAGAGTTCAAAGCTCTGATTGAAAATCAGACAGGCAGACACATCCTTATTCTAAGGTCAGATAACGGAGGTGAATATGAGTCTAATGAGTTTGATGACTTCTGTCGAGAAGCAGGAATCAAGAAGGATCTGACAGCGCCTTACAACCCTCAACAAAATGGGGTTGCAGAAAGGAAGAATATAATGATTTGTGAAGGTGCTAAGGTTATGCTGATTGACCTTGATCTTCCATTGTCTTTGTGGGATGAAGCTGCATGTACTGCTGTGTACATTCAAAACAGAAGCTCTCATGCCATCTTGGGGGAAAAAACTCCAGAAGAAGTCTTCACCAGCAAGAAACCTGCAGTCAACCACATGAGTTTTTTTGGCAATCTTGTGTATATTCATGTGCTAAAAGAAAAGAGGGCTAAGTGAGAGCCTTCTGGAAAGAAAGTTATATTTGTCGGTTACAATGAGAGCTCGAAAGCTTACCGCATCTATGTCCCTGGATAGAGGTACATTGAAGTCAGTATAGACGTGATATTCCATGAGGAAGCTGTGTTTCGTCAAACACAAGAGCCTTCAAAGGAAGATGAAGAACCACCTTATGAGTTTCCAGATTCAGAAGTTCAGAGGGAGGAAGAAGAATTTGAGACTCAAATTTCAGATGTACCTGAGGAACCTGGAAGTCCACCAAAAGAATTACTTGAGGTCCCTCCTTCCAAAAGGAGACCTGCTTGGTACCAAGAAATGGTACAAGAAGCTGAGAAGCATAAAGCTCCTCCCAGGACTTTCAAAGAAAACATAAGGCCACAGAAGTACTCAGGTCTTATGAGCCAACTCATAAATGCTGAACCTTCCACATACAAAGAAGCAACAAATCAACAGGCATGGAATGATGCTATGATTGAAGAGTACAATTCAATCACGAAGAATGATGTGTGGGAAGTTTTTCCCAGACCGACAAGAAAGTCAGTGGTAACATCAAGATGGCTTTACAAAATCAAGCATGCTGCTGATGGTAGCATTGAGAAGTACAAGGCCATATTTGTAGCTCGTGGCTTTACTAAAAAAAAAGAGGGCATAGACTATGATGAGACTTTTGCTCTTGTTGCCAGATATACTACTATCAGAACCATCATATCTCTTGCTGTTGTGTTCGGATGGAAACTCCATCAGATAGATGTAAAGACAACTTTCCTCAATGGCAAGATTGATGAGGAAGTCTACATTGAACAACCAGAAGGATTTATGACTTATGGGGATAAATCCCATGTGTGTAAACTGAAGAAAGCCTTGTATGGGCTCAAATAGGATTCGAGAGTTTGGTATGCGAGGATTGATGGATACCTTGACAGCTTGGGGTTCTCCAAAGGTACTACTGACTCTATTCTGTACTTTAAGGTTGTTCATAACCATATCTTGATCCTAGGCATGTATGTGGATGACTTGTTCCTTACTGGAGAGGAACAATTGATAGCTCAGTGCAAGAGGGAGCCCACCTCTGAATTTGAAATGAAGGATCTTGGTTTGATGCATTATTTTCTTGGCCTAGAGGTCTGGCAAAAGCCAGATGAGATCTTCCTAACACAAGGGAAGTATGCAGTGGACATCTTACAGAGATTTGGGATGCATGACAACAAGTCCATGAGCGTGCCCATGCCAACCAACTTAAAAAATTTGCGAGACTCGACCACTAGTTCACAGGACGTGGACTCTACTTTGTATCGACAACTCATTGGATCTCTGATGTATCTCATACACACGAGACCAGATATCTGTTACATAGTGAATGCTTTGAGTCAGTTCCTGTTCGATCCGAAGCACATACACTGGGTAGCTGCCAAACATGTACTCAGATATGTGAGAGGTACCATCACTTATGGACTCAACTATACTTCCAGTAGTGCAGTAATGTTAGCTGGGTACGCTGACTCAGATTAGGCTGGCAGTGCAGTAGATCGGAAAAGTACTTCAGGATACTGTTTCAGTATGGGATCTGGAATGATCTCTTGGTCCAACAGGGAACATGTTTCCATAGTGTAGAGTACAACTGAAGCTGAGTATATTGCTGTGAGTGATGCCTGCAAGGAAGCAGTTTGTCTTAGGAAATTACTATCTCATCTGTTCGGTGGAAAGCTTGACTCAACAATTATTCATTGTGACAATCAGAGTTGCATTAAGCTTTCAAAAAGTCTAGTGTTTCATGATAGATCGAAACACATTGAAATGAAGTGCCATTTCATCAGAGACCTAGTACAAAGAGTCACTCTGAAGTTGCCGGACATCTGTACAGACGAATCGGGGAACTCAGCCTAGAGCTGAGTGGCCATTCTTTGAATGGAGACTCTTGGTCAGGTACCAGGATGTGGAACCAGTTCAACACTAGGGGAATTCAACTTAGAGCTGAGTGGCCATTCTTTGAATGGAGACGCCTGGTCACTTACCAGGATGTGGAACCAATCTAGCATTGGGGGAACTTAGCCTAGAGCTGAGTGGCCATTCTTTGAATGGAGACACCTGGTCAGTTGCCAGGATGTGGAACCAGTCCAGCATTGGGGGAACTCAGCCTAGAGATGAGTGGCCATTCTTTGAATGGAGGCACCTGGTCAATTACCAGGAAGTTGAACCAGTCTAGGACTGGGGGACTCAGCCTAGGGGTGAGGGTCATTCTCCAAGAGAATGGAGGTGCTTGTTTAGTTTCCAAGTATTTGACATTGAGTCAAATGATGCAACCTTGGGCTGAGGCACTTGGCCAGTTACCAAAACATCACTATAAGTCCTAGACCGGGTCTGGGCATTTGAGGCACTCCTACCCTTGGTCTGTGGGCTTTGTGATCTTCTCCAGAGATTAGCTACCCCTGGTTAAAACACCTAGTACCCGATCTTGGTGGCACAAGGAGTTCGAGATAAAAGCATTAGTAATTCTCCCTATTTATGATGATGTACTTTGAGTGGGTATGAAGGACCCCTATGCCCACTTGTATTGATCACAGGTCACTTGAAGAAGACTAAAAGGTACAAGTCAAAAATACATAAGAACTCTTGGACCACTAAGAAGTCAAAATGAAAATACAAAAAGGTCATTAGTACCTTGAAAGCAAAAGTAAAAAGGGTAAAAGAATAAAACCCTATTATTTTATTCTTATGTGTAAGGTCCACATCCAAGTGAGTAAAAGCCTATAAAAAAAGATCAATTGCACTTCATTTGTACACACTTCTACAAGATTTGATCTGCTCTCATCAAGATTCGTTGGTGATTTCGTTAAGGCAATAACCAAGTGGATATCTTATGCCCTAGCTTGGTGGCCTAGTTGCTAGGGCATCCTCCTTCATTCACCAATTAGGTTTTTTCCCCCTATTCCACACGGCAGCAACAACAGGTCATCTGTCTCCTCCCGAGCAATTTTTCCTTCACCTAATGGGAAGCCCTAAACTGCCCACAGAATTAAGGGCAACACCCTTCTCCTCACGGGAAGCAGTACAGAACAACTCGGGCAACAAGAAGGAATCCTCGACCAGTCTGTTTATCTCTCAGGCAACTCTTCCTTAGCTCGGGCACTTACACGAAACTCAGACAACAACCCTATACTCTTTCGGGCAGGTCTTCTCCCTCTCAGCCAGTCTCAGTAACATCTAGGGCTGTTTGTACGACATCCGGGTAGCAGAACAAAACTCACAGGCAACCCAAAATTAACCTTGGGCATCCTATTATCATCTTCGGGCAGGAACAGGAATCTCGGGCAGATCCAATCTTCATCCGATTAGCCTCAGAATTACTCACGGGCAGGCTTAGGAAATTTCGGGCAGCTCCAGTCTGAATTTGGGCAGCAACAAAGTAAATTCGGGCAATGGAGAAAGTTTTGGTCAACAGACTGAGTTTGCAATTCTTCTGGCTCTTTTGGAAATTAGCCTTTTATTTCCATGTAACAAACTTGTTAGGGTTTGAGAGTTCTTTTCAAACCAACTAGGGTTCGACAATTTTTGAAGAACATTCATCTTAGAATTCTTAGATTTTTCTACAAAACTCAGTCATCTCATTTAAGGGATGAATTACTAATGCTTTTGGTATTTTTGTCCTTTAAAGGTTTCCCTGCGAAAAACATCTTATGTTCTTTGTGTTGATGCTTGATTATCTTTGCACTTGTCTTTTGTTATCTATCTTACATTCTGCAAAAATTAAAGAATACATGCTAATGCTAAAATTCAACACTTTTAGTACAGGAAAGGAAGAGAGCGCCTCAGGAGCGCCTTGCGAGCGTGCTCCCAAACTGGGAGCATTTTGGGAGCGAGCTTCGGGAGCGGGACCGAGGGGGTGGGGAGAGCTCCCACGCAACATAGGTCCCTAGTATGAGACATCGACACAGAACTTATGGTCCACCATTCAGGATATTCTATCTCTAGGTGGGATAACAATTGCACACCTGTGCATTGCTTGGCCCACTCCTTGAACCCCAAGTTCTACAATCAGGAATGACTCAATGGTGGGCCCTCACATAGAGTCCCTCCTCACATGGATGGAGATATTTCACAGGGGAGGAAGATAGCATTTAGGCGGCTATTTTAGGATAGAGACTTAGTTGATGAGGTGGAGGAGGGATTTGTAGAGTTTTGCACTGCTACTGGGAGATTTGGAGGCTATGATGTGGTTGGAGACATGGGAGTTAAGAAGCCCTATAATTGGTGGGCAACTCATGGGGCGACATGCACTCTTCTACATAAGCTAGCCTTGAGGATCATCTCAAGTTACATCATCCTCTAGTTGTGAGAGGAATTGGAGCACATATGACAACTTGTACAGTTTGAAGAAGAGCAGGCTTGAGCAGTCCAGAGCAGAGACGATGGTGTATGTGCACACCAACCTTCGTCTTATTTACTGGAAGAGGGAGGAGTGGGTGAAGGGAAAGACAAAGATGTGGGATATCTTTTCTGATGATACGGTTTTGGACAACAGTACTAAGTTGGCATTAGCCAACCTGGATCTTAATGATCTAGTGCTAGAGCTGGTGACGTTTGATGATAGTGATCCTTTGGAGGGGTCATCCTCCACACCGGCATATATTGATCCTTAGATGGGTGGAGAGGAGGAGGAGGAGGAGGAGGAGGAGGAAGAAGAGAGTAGTGATGAGTTTATTGATTCAGGCATGGATGAGGACTATTGATAGATGTGGCTCTTCATTCTTCCATCTTGATCTACACCATTTTGTATTTACTATTACTATTGGACCTTGGTCTATTTGGCATTTGCCAGTGGCATTTCGACATCTATTTAATACATTTTGATTTTGATGACTTAATGAGAAATATGGTTCTGACTCCCGAGTATTGACATCTTGATCTATGCCTATCATGAGTATCATGAATTATCTATGTGTCTCATAATCTCATTGTGATTACTGAGTTGTAAATGTGTAATACTAATTCCTAATGTTAAATGTGCACTGATTCTGATTTCTATTGAATATTTGTAAAAAATTAGATCTATATGTCTATATTTTTAACATATATAATTTAATATATATATAACATGTCCTACGTGTCTTGTTTTTGGGAGTCACCGTGTCCATGTCAGACACTTGAATCCCCGTGTCCTTTGTGTCCTCGTGTCAGATGACTTAGGTTATAACTGATTGCTTCTGTGTCCTTATCACTTAGGTTTTCATTAATATCATTATATTTGAATAGTTATTCTTTATTGAGCAGGTTTAGTACATTCAGATTTATCATGATTCAATACCTTATCTTTTAGATTTTTCTGAACTTTTAATTTCTATTTATTTATTTCTAATTTTTAAAATCTTTAAAATCAGTGCGAGCACATGAATTTGTTTGGTTTAGTAAAACCAATAGTCAATAAAGACACATGGTCTCTTTGGAATTTTGGAATTCCATTTAATGACATGACCACCAGTTTTCTATCATAGTTTTCTCATATTTTTTGAGACTCTTGTATATCCTTTGTTTTTAGAATTTTGTTAAGCCCTATAATAGACAATAGTTATTTTTAACATACAATGCACATCTCTAAGTAGTCTTTCATGTTCTATCTCAAGTTCCATGGAGTTTATTAGTTTGTTACATGTGTCAACACAATGCCAAAATTGTATTGTTCTTTCCTTAGTTATCATACTGTATAAGTTATGTTGGGCACTGCATATCTCTTTTCCTATGCTGTATATAGGTTAAGGTCTGTCTAGGGTCCCATGAGGGTAAGTCATGCCTTACATATGCCTTTGAGTGTAAAATGCTTCAATTTAATTCTACCAATACGATTTTATGAAAAATAAGGTAACAGTGCCCAGTTGTATGGTCTTAGACTCTTAGTAATGTGAAGATATGGGCTGACTCATCTGGCACCTGTTAGGATTTCTATTAAAATGACTACTTTCTAAGAATAATAATATGCTGTTTTTTTGGAGCATCTTTCAAAATTATTTTGCACATGATTTCCCAATGACTAAGGTCTATTACATATATATATTTTCGAAAACCATTTAATGTATTTTGGGAAATGGTTGCTTGTAGGGGCCATGCTTTGGGGAGACAATAAATAGAGTTGACGAGGTATTTTTTAACCTCCCTAAAAGTAGATGGACAATTCTTGTAGCACGCACTGAGATTGAATGTTTCACATCGTAAAGTTTCAACAATTGTTCCAAGATCATGAGAAATCATTGTGGATATAATCAAAGCAGTTGGATAGGGCACTCGTTTTCAGAGATATAAGAGTCTATAGGCAATTCCTTGACTTATCTATGATTGATTTGCTTTATAGGGAGTCCTACTAGTGGGATGCTTACAGATCTGATGAGATTATAAGAGAGTATAGGCAATTTCTTATCTATGATTGATTGGATTTATAGGGAGTTCTACTAATGGAAACACAAGCAGAATTTGATGGGACACACGGTGATATGCTTGGTTGATATGTTGCAGGAAATGTCACATTAACGGCCGTACCATCTGCATTTTGGTAGAGAAATGAGGAAACACTTGCAATGGCCTCGAGTCATGTTTTTGGCCATATGAACGTGTTCTACGTGTGGGAAACAGGTTTTGTACGGCTAGAAATGTGTGTTTGGGCCATACTAGCATCTGTATGACATGGTTCCAACTCTTAATCTGTGGATTTTGACTTGGTTTGACTGTTGGGACCCAAAATTTTGGACTTAACCCTAAGTAGAGGTTAATTAATACTTAACTTAATGAGACCTAGAAGACTCTAAGAACATAATTTTTTCTTATAATGATTATTTCACTCTCATTTTTTCCTCACATGGTTTTAGCAAGGGCAATTTGAGAGGCAACTTGAGGAAGGGTGTTTCCAGCAAGAGGGAGTTCAGTGTTTTAGGCTGCTCCAGCAAGCATTCAGAATTTTGTTGGTGTTTTAGGCAGCTACAACCATCATTGTCTGCTGTTTTGGGTGGTTAAAACTTAAAACCATCATTGTGTGACTGTTTTAGTTCTTGGGCTGCTTCAGCTATAACAAGCATTTTGTCGTGTTTTGGGCAGCTTGTGCCTGTTTTGTGGTGTTCTTGGGCTCCTTCAGCTATAGCAAGCATTTTGTGGTATGTTGGGCAGCTTCAACAACCATTTCCTATGTGTTGAGTAGCAAGCTTTCTTGAAGTTTCTTGCTAGTTATTTAGTGCTTTCTTAGGGTTTATACTTCCATTATCCATTTTATCTATTGCAGATATGTTTTTTTATTGTTGTTGCAGCAGCAATGGCTTTCAACCAAGCTACTTATCTTCCTCCAGTGATTTAGCCCAACAAGAGGATTGACTACCATCCTCTTTGGAGACATGTTACAAATTTTGCAAAAAATATTTGTGGTGGTTCATGGAAATGGCAGTGCAATCTTTGTAATATCCAGTTAAGGGCTCTTACCCAAGAGTGAAGTCACATTTTAATAAGAATCAGGGAAGGGTGTTAATTGTTGCCCAAAAGCAAAAGACTCAACAGAGGAGGAAGGATGAGAGTGAGTAGGAAGATGCTGACAGGATTAAGAGAAGACATGGACAACTTCTTATTGCTAATCCTCATGTTTCAAGCATCGAGCCTAGGATTGTGCATGAAGTAAGGAAGAGGAAAGCAACTCAGCGACAACAACAACTACAAGCATAACAAATTCTAAAGGTTATCTTCAAGAATTGAAGAGAGTAGAATAGCCAAAATGCTGAATGTTCAATGGAGAGAAGAAGTTGAAAAAAGAGTGGCAAGGGCCATCTATATTTGCGGTATCTCTTTTAATATGTTTTAGTCTCCTTATTGGCAAGATATGGTGAGTGCAATTAATAGAATTCCTCAAGGGTTCAGTTTGCCTAGCTATGAAAAACTCCCAACTAATTTGCTAAAAAAGGAGGAGCTTATTCAGGATATTTTAGCACCCATTCATGCTTCATGGAGTATCTTTGGGTTTACCATTGTCTTAGATGGATGGATAGGTACTAAGCATAGTCCATGGATCAATATCACTGCACTTCACCAAAAGGAGCAATGTTTTTGAAGGTCGAAGACTGTTAAAGGTAGGTAAATGATGCTCAATTCATTGTTGATATTGTAATCAAAGCTCCTGCACAAAAAGGGCCTTCTATGGTGGTGCAAGTTATCACAATTTATGCACCAGTTTGCTAAACTGCAGGTTTGATTGCTAAGAGTAGGTATGATCACATTTTTTGGACTGCTTGCATGGCCCATAATTTAAATTTGATCTTAGAAGAAATTGATAATGAAGTTCCATGGATTAAGGAACTCACAAGACAAGGGAGTTAATCAAATTCATCACCAACAACCACCAGTCTCTTGCAATAGTTTGAGAATACTCCAAATTGGAGTTGTTTAAAGTTGATGAGAAAAGATATGCCTCAAACTTCATCATGTTGCAACTCCTTGTTGAGGTTAAACAACCATTCGTTTCTATGGTTGTGAGTCAAGTTTGGGATGAGTGGAGACAGGTAGATTTAGAGTGGGGAACTATGGTGTGTAGATTGTGTCTTGCTGAGGAGTGGTGGAGCAAGATAGATTTATTGCTCAATTTCACATCCCTTGCATTTGAGCATCTTTGAAGTGTCGACACAAACAAACCTTTCTTGGGAGAGGTTTACAATGGCATGGATAACATGTTTGAAAAAACTTTGGAAATTATTTCATAGGAATCTCCTCATCTTTTATTTATTGATGCTTGTTTTTCCGATTTAGTGAAGAAAATCATTGTTGAGAGTTGGAACTACTTCAGTACTCCATTGCATAGTATAGTACATGCCCTAAACCCAAGATTTCATGATGAAGCCCTTATTGCTCAAAGCAAGGGGAAGAGGAAGGCACCGCATAAGGATAGGGAGGTGGCAAATGGAGTGGAATGAGCCCTTATGAGAATATTTATAGGCTTGCAACTCATTTACATAGGGATGTGAAGGAAGAATTTGCTAGCTTTTTTGCTGGTTTAGATGATTATTTGAACATATAAGCTTAGGATTAGAGGAGTAGCATGAGTCCTGTTGGTCGTCTGGGCAGACCCGGGTTTACTATAATGAACCAACAACACCCCTAGCTCACCGGCCCTTTCGGCGACAGACCGCGGAGTGGCCTGAAGTCTCACCCGAAGTGATTCTAATGGGTTGGTCAAGGACTCAAGTGTCTCGACCAGGTTCTGTATGGCATCCTATGTGCGTCTCGCAGCTCTTCTTCGCTCGCGAGACCACTCTTTCCTCTTTGCGACGCGATGCACAGTTCCTCTTGCTCACAATGACTCCAACCTCTATCGCATCGCCGCGCCCTGGGCAACACCTAACTCTCTCCTACGCTCACTCCGCAGCCCACGGTATCGCGCACCACAGCTCCTCTGCTGGTGCGATATCGCCTCCCTGCGATATCCAACCTTTGCGACTCAGCGGATTTATCTTACTGGTGTTCAACTCATAGGACTCAATACACAGGGCTGTTTTATACTGCGACTCTTAACTGTCTCAAGTGAAACTTGGACAACCTCTTATACAGAATACTTAAAGACTTCAACTTGCATTTATCCCTGTAATATGCCATGAACTGAATAACATACACATACATTTACTGTAAGCAAAGTTCATGTAATGAATGACAGATATAACAAGTAACTACAATCCCATGAATCAAACACATAACACTCTGATTTTACGTGGTTCACTTCCAGGGTGGAAGTTACGTCCACAGAACTGTGTTTCTATATTATAACTTGAGAGAGGTACACAGTTCTGCTGCACCGCATATGCAGCTAGAGATCTTCTGGGTAACTCCGCACTCAGCCTGGAGCCCTTCTCTCCTAGATCTCTTCTCTATCTCTATATTGCCTCCTTACAATATACTCTCTCTCTGTCTATCAATCCCTGCGGATTGTTACAATACAAAATAACAGTAAGCTAACAGACTACTGATAATCTGACTAGCTGGATGGCCTAAAATGCCCAAAATGCCAACCTTTTACAATACAAATTACATCCTTTTATAGGTGGCCCAAAGGTCTCGCCATTACAACACTGTGGGCCTGTCCCAACAGTAACCCAAACCCTAACTAGTGACAGTCGGCGTATTTGTACTTGGGGTAGCCGCTTTCCGTCACACCACTGCTCTTTGCAGTCTTCCATGCTTCCTGGCGCTGACCATGGGTACTATGCACCGCTTCCCGTCTTCTGTCCTTCGTCTTCAATACCTCGGCCTCGTTGCTCCTTTTCCTTTATGAGGGTAGCTGAGCCCTCCTGTCTTCACCGTTGCCTTCAATGCAGTGGTTGAGCTCTCTCTTCTCGGCCGCTCAGGTACTGTCGTCTTCCTTGACTTTTTTGTTCCAACAGTCACGATTTCTGGCTCTGCTCTGCAGCTAGAAACATGCTACAGCGTCGTAGCTTCACCTTATCTCTTTGTCTTCACCAATCTGTCCATCCGCCAAAATGGCAGCTTTTCCTGTAGTTGCAGGACTCTGCTCCAACAAGTCCTGTTAGATGGTGGATTTGTCATTAGTATTCTTTCACAAGTGGCAAGCTCTTCATCTACAAAAAGGAAACAGAGCACCTATAATTTTCTTCATACAATGAAGTGCTAGAGGTTAGGTTTGCAGAAGGTAGCAGATCTTGTTTATGTGCATTACGACCTTTGCCTTGCATCTTGTAGGGGTCCAAAATATAGCAAACGACCTTCTAGAAATTGGGATGTGGATCAACCGACCTTCTTGAGGGAGACTCTAAACCAATTCATTAAATATTTTGTTAAATCCTTCCACTGTTTCATTATCTTCCTTATGGCTAGAGTGCATGGCAGTTAACAAGGAATGGTGATCCCTCTTATCTCCCCCTTTATCAATAAAAGCTTCAATGATTCCCTTAAGGCCTTTAAACTTGTTATCATCCTGTTCCATAAACCAATCAATGGCTTCTTCCTCTAAGGACAAAACAAAGAGTTTCATCTTTACATCCTCATGGTTGTGTTCCATACACCATCTTGCAATACATAAATTGAAACTTCTGATGTGGGCTTTAGCACTTGTAACATTGTCTCCTTGAAAAGAAGGCAACTTATCTATAGTCTTTTCTGGAACGTCATGAGGGTAACCAACAATTTTAGAGAAATCACATGGTCTATAATAATTATCCATTGTTAAGGTTGGTTTACTTGGATAAACAACAAAGGGATATTAGAAATTGTCTTCTTCTCCAAGACTTGTAAAGATTCTACAGGGAGAAATTTTGTTTAACTTCCTCTAAAATCCTTTTCAGGATCAAAGAGGGAGCTAAGCAAACCAAAGGGCTCCAAGTAGAATACCTTACCATATATTTTGAAGTGGATTTGCCACTTGGAGAACAAGTAAACTTCTAATATGGGTAAAAGAAAAAAAATAATTTAAGGTTATTTCAAAATTTTTATTAACACTTAAAGAATTAAATTGAAGAATTGAAGAATTAAAGAATTAAATCTAAAATTATTTAACTAATGTCAAGACCAAGGACAAAAGACTTGTCCCCGACAACGGCGCCAAAGATGTTGCTGCCTAATACACACTTTATGACACAGGGAAGTCTCCAACCCACTTTGTGTGTCCTTGGGGGCAAGTGAGAGCTGGGGACCACTGTCACCACAGTCTACCAACTCCTTCGTTTAGGCCAAATCCCAACAGAGCCAAGGGGGGTAGTCCCTATAGGAAGGTTTATTAACAAAGGGATTTTATTTGATTAAGGTTACAAGGTTACAAGATCAGTGCCTAGATTAAATGGAGTCAAAAGATTACAAGTTACAAACTTACAAAAGAATTAAGAATGATTATCCACAGTTGTCAAAGCTAAGCAAGATCTACAATATTAACAATATGAACAATGTAAATGAATTACACAATATGAACAAGTGCTAAAGAATGGTTAAACAAGGTCTTAGGGATAAACCCTAAGACTATGTATTGGTGAGGCACTAGCCTCGTTTGACACATGCACAATATGTACATTGCATAAACACAATACTTTGTGCTATTTGGGATCTTCTTGTGAAGACATACTTCAAAGTTTAAGGGTGTTTCTAAACACCACTGTTCTACTTGGTTATCGTGGGGTTATTCTTGAAACCTTAACAATGGTATCTTTTTCTTCTCCAATATCACTATTGCTATCATGATCCTTTTCGACATAATTGATTGAATGCATTTTAGGCTTTGAATCATAAAACAAAACTTCTTTTCCTTGCAATCCTTCTCAAAATGACTAGGTTTTCCGCCATAATTGCACCTGCCTTTGTTACTTAGACTGAAGCTATCCTTTGTTGGATCTTCATGCTTGAAGTTTCCTTATCTTCTTCTTTCTCTCTTAGAACATGTTCACATGTTCAATTTTGTTGTATGATAATTTTGTCTTTCTTTCTTGCCTAATACTATGTTCTAACATACTTGTTGTTACTAGATAGAGGTAGGCAAGTTTTGCTTCAACATTGATGCTCCTCTACAAGCGTAGAGAACTTCAAGTAACAATCTTGTAGAACCACTGAACAAATGATTGCACCAAAATGGACAACTAAGGGCATGGGATTAATAATAATCATCTAATCATCTAACTCATTTATGAATATATTACAAAGGGCTAATTGTAATATTTTAACTCATTTAGTCAACTTTGAGAGGGAGATACGTAGATTACAATATGTTCTCATCGTTTCACTGAGGCATTTGTGAAACCAAATGTTAAAGAATAGAGTCATTGCCTATTTAGAAGCACTTCTACTCACTTCTACTCGAATGCTAGGTGAACAATAAGCATAGATATGGTTCTCTCACAATACCCAAAAGTGAGCAACCTCAAGACTTTTACTAGCCTACCCATTAGAATGAGAAACAATGTAAGTTGTAACCATAGAATCCCTTGCTAGCCTACTTGCAAAATCATGGTGAGACCTATAATAACACAAGACTTCAACAATGAAGACACTACTATCACAACCACCTATACCTTGTTAGGCTATTTGTTAGAACAAGGCCCCCTTTCTATTCTTCTTGTGGGATCTAGTTAAACTCTAATAACATTGCAACAGGAAGCTTCTTTCATCCATCTCCCACCTCCATCCCCTCATTGGTGCATGTAAATATTATGAGCAATTACACCATTATGTAATACCTTAGAAATATTTCGCTAAGTTAATATTAGATTAATTAGAGGAATTATAGACATATTAGAAGGTTCTTGAAAGACAAAGGGCAGTAGGAAAAAAATGCATAGGTTAGTGTGGATTATCAAATTCATTTTCAAGTTTATTACCCTATAAATACATGCATCTTGTACATGGTTTGATGATTGAAGGAAATGAATTCAAAGTTTTATTCTTAAGCAAGTTCCCATCCTATATGTTATTCCTCCAAATTTTATTTCAATTGCTTTAATTTTGTGCTTCTCCATATTATCTTGCAAGTAATTGTCTTGCTAATTTTGATATTGTCCATATCATATGGTATTAGAGCAGGTTTTGTCTTGCCTCATATTGTTCATTTGGGTGCTTTTGCAATGTGGGTGATAGTATTTGCATTTATGCAACTCATAGAGCATCCCTTCCTCACCTTTGCTTGCATCTTCTTTGTTGGAGAGACCTCCACTGAGGGCTTTTCCTTTTGCAGGTGTGTAGGGACCCCTTAACTTATGCTATCACCTTGGGTTGCGTATTCCCATGCTTTAGCTCTTATGTTAATGTTAACAAGTCATGAGTTGGCACTGCTTAATATGTAATATCTCTATCTTTGATTCTTGAGGAGCAACCTTCATTTGTTTTATGAGTGCTCGCTTCTTGGCCCATTTAACCTTCTTGGTAGTTGGTTTTGCACCCTTGGATGGTTTCCCAACATCATCCTTGTAGACAACAAGAGTGTCATATTATGTTCACCCTCCTCTCGTAGCCTAAATCACATTCCGAGTTACCATATAGAGATCAATGAAACAAAACAAGGGTACTGTATTTTAGAGAAGAATTATTTTTCTTCATCTTCGTAGATCACTTTAGATAGAATAAGGTTATCTTTAGGCTCTGCACACTGAAAGATGATTTGGGTATTTGGTGGATTTTGTATCTATAGCATGTAGTTAAAGATTTCCCTATTGCAAAATCAGTTTAGTATTTGCAGATGAAGTCATGAAGCTATTGTTTTAATGTTTTAAAGTTTAGCCTTGATTTAATTGTATTGAAAGGTATTCCAAATCCACCCTTTTCCCCTTTCTCTTGTGGTTCTATTAGAAAGATAACGATGCTTATGATGCTTCAGGGTGTTTAAATTGTATTTTCCTCTTTTAAAATTTATACATAGACTTATTGTTTTAGTTCTTAACTTTCCAAAATGCTTGTAAGTTTATTTTAAGAAGTGCTAATTAACATTAAAGGGTTATTCTTTTTTAGCCTTCAAGGTTTTTTCATTTTTAATTATCAATGTCATAATCTTTGGGAGGTTTGTTTGCAATGAATATGCCACCTAAAAAAGGTCCCATTACCCCCCATTTTGTATGGTTGTCCACTTAAGAATTTTTTCACAACTTCAGTAGGGGGTGACAGGTTGAAGGAGATTTAGATGGCCTAGTTATTGATGATTTTTTAACGGTGCCTTGGGTATGTGACGTTGATGCTCTAGTGTTGGTGATTGATTAAAGGAGGACGATGTTACACTTGTTCATGGTATATGGTTCATCTTTTTCATGAGCCCTCTAATGTTCTTGATCTTATTTGCACCTAGATGCCATCATGGCACTTTTGAATATCAATTTTGGTTGAGTTCCCTCCTTGTTTCTCTCTTCCGACATGTGTGGCATTCTAGTGGCTTGTAGAAGGGGCCATCCCCTTCCTCATGGGTTGGTTATCTATTGTGGACACTTGTTCTTGAGTTGGATGCTCTTGTTCTTTTTGATGATCCCTTTGATTCATGGATTGATGAGTTGGCATGGAGGTTGGGGTTTAGTTGTTATGTGGATATTCAAATTTCAGTGCACATATGTTGAGTCTGTTCCGCACTTGATGGAGTATTGCACAATATCTATTTGTTTCATTGTTTTAAAAATCGGTTAACTCAGACTCAGATTCGGTCGAGTTGACTGAGTTGGCCCTCCACATAGCTAACTTGGTCTTCAAACCGGATCATGTGACCGGTTTGGTACTGAACTGGTCAACTCGGTCAAGTCCCAACCTGAGCCGACCGAGTTGTCTGCAAAAAAAAAACTTGCTTTGTTAAATTACTCAATAGATTTGGCAATGCTAAATGGTAATGTTAAATTCTTAAAATAAAAGTGACATTCACCTTATCTTTCATTTTCTATCCTTTTTACTTAAATTTTTAACATTACCATTAATTGTCTAAAGATGTTTTATAGTTGTTCCAACCATAATGGACTTCGTATGCAAAAAGTAGAATTTTATATCCCATTCAAAATTCAACAGACTTAATAGTTTTCAGGATTTCCGTGTTGCAAAGTTTCCACCAAATTATATTATGTACGGGGGTATGGGATTGGCATTTAATCAAGCACATCAACCCCTCTATATACCTTGATGTTGGTGGTGTTGATTGTTGAACTCCTTTGTCATGACCTTAATAAAAAATGTACATTTCACTCAAACAAAATCAGTTATTAAGCATGGGAATCTTCTTCTATCTTATTTTAACGATTGGATTAGGAAGTTTCATCAAAATTGTAGGGTGTTGAGTCATTGACTAATATCCTTGGAGGATCAACACCCTAGTCCTTCAAGGACATTGGTCAATGATTCAACACCCTACAATTTTGATGAAACTTTCTAATCTAATCGTTAAAATAAGATAGGAGAAGATTCCCATGCTTAATAAGTGATAAACTCGTCCTTGTTTCCCTGTTTCATGCAACTTAGGATCTAACCCCAAAGCTATAAGATGAACCCTAACCTCGTGCTTCTAGATGTTCATATGGTACTACTACTACTATTGTAGTTGTAGATGACCTTAAGGAGTTCAAGCTTGAGCCAGTTGGTGATGCTATGGCCTACACCATTGCTAGTCCTAATTTTAGTTCTATTTCTAGTTCTAGCAATGGTGATGACTTTGATGATTGATCATGTTGATCAATGACCATACGACATGTATGATGTATGGTCATTGATGTATGATGTATGATGTAGTGGCATCTTAGCATGTTATTTTTTGGACTCTACAAGCCATTTAGACCTAATTGATAATGTATTTTGTTCCAGATATGTATTGCAAAGTACACTTCGTGCCATTTTGAAATATTCACCCTATATTGTATAGACATGAGCAAACTTTGAATATTGTCTTTAATGCTTTGGAATCTTGGATTAGAATATTTAAACTCTTGTTTTTCTTTAAAATTTAAATCTTTTATGTATTTTTTGAGTAAATCGAGTCATTAAATTCAAATCATCCGAGTCATTACTGATTTATTACTGATTTCGAGTAATTTTGTTGGTCGAGGGTTTGATCCCTTGATGTATGGAAGCAACCTTTTGCACTTGTTTACTTGTTCTACGTTTGTTGGTTTTTCCTTTATGAGCACCTGCCCTTTGGAAGGTTGTTTGCACACTCATTTAGGCAATTTTTGATGGGACATTTATGGAGGGGGGTCCTAGGTTTGGGAGTAGCTATCTTTTGACATAGTGCGCAAAATTGCGCCATCTCAATGCCATTAGATGTAGAGTAGCCATAGAATTTTCGAAAGTGGTTATAATAGAAAATCCAATAAATATTGAGGAAGTTAGCAATTCCATAGCTACTGTTTAAAGAGAAGCACCGTATTTTTGCCACATGTGCCTTTTGGAGCCTTTTCATGGAGAAAGTTCACGTTATTAAGGAAGTGCTCCACCTTTTTAGGCCTTTTCCTTGTAGCGCTACCTTTTGGAGAGCCTTTGGGATGTGGGATGTCTACTTGTTATGTTTCCTCATTTAATGGAGGTGCCCTCTTTTTTGGGCCTTATGTATCTTGGGTGTTGTACTTGTGTTTTGACCACCACATTTTGTGGATATTGTTAGAGTTGTTTAGGGTTTAGTGGAGTATTTGGTTTGTTAAAGTATTTTAGGGTTTAGATCTAGGATTTTATCACTATTTTATTGTAAAGGAAGTTGAACTCATCTCCTATATAAGAGAGCCTCTTCCTCATTCATTTCTCATGTTCTAATTGGGGGAGAAATCCCACTAAGACTTAATGAAATATCTATTGGTGCATATGGATGGTTGATGCTAGCTTCGTGATGATGAAATCTTGCTAATGCTATGGTGTATCTTTTGGATTAACAATGGTTTCTTGCTTTGGATGATTTGCAAGTGGGCTTTTTACTTTGCAAGGTTAAGTTTCTTTGGTTTATGGTTGAATAGGTGGTGTATTTTCAACTCTTGATTGTATTCCTTGGGATTCCATGCTTGATGAATATTATTCCCAAGTTAGTGTTGAATATACCGCTCCAGTTATTCCCTTGTAGATTCTAGGATAAATTTGGCCTTTCTTGGATATGGAAGGAATTGGCTCTCAAACTTTAGCTGTCCTTGGATGTTAGTAAGCTCTTGATTGCTATCCTTTATTAACCCCATTTGCCTATTTGATAAGACATTGGTCTCCAATCCCTTCATCACAATTATCTTTTACTTTCATAAAATTCTTATTTTGCTAGGGCTACTCTTCAAAGTCACCTTGTGCTTCATTGCTAAACCCTAGTAATCTTATTTAAGGACTCCTCCCTTGAGCTAGAGAAGAGCCAATCTAAAGAGTAGAAGAGGGTTAGGTGTGGTGACATTGGCCTCTTTCTTTGTCTATCCATAAGCCATCATTGATGTTGGGGCTTTAATCTCAAGATGCTAGTTTGTGTGGTAACAGGTCCTACTATGAATCTCAAATTTGGGATCCCTATTTATGATTGAACTAGAAGTCCAACTAAGCTTGAAAATTGGATTTTCACCTTGAACAAGTGGTTTCAATGAAAATATGACAAGTTTCATATTGTTCTTTTTTGATTTACAGGGCTTGCAGGTAAACTATTTGCAAACCACATGAAGCATATCAAACCCATCAATATTTAGGATAATTTGATGGATGTTTTGAAGGCAATTTTCTTTTTCAATTTGATCTCACTCAATTTGTTTCAGTCTATGTTAGAAGATTGATCCAAATGCCAAACAATATACTAATCGGTTTCATTCTTTGTGATCACAATTAGAGATTGATGAAGATAGGCTTTGGTTGACGAGTATTGTAGTGGTTTGGAAACACTTATTTTTTGTAATTTGAAGTTTCGAAATCTTATATCTCCTGATAATGCCTACAAACTAGCATTAGTTGTTAAAGAAAGTTTAGTTGCCTCTTGAATAGATGCTTCTAAGAAGCTAACTTTCAAGCATCATCCTTCACAAATTGGTACTTTTGCAACATCATTCCAGCAACAGTGGTCAGTGCAAAACCCACTCAGGCTAGCCCTCCACATACCGAATTTAATCATAAAGCAGGGCTCCTTACTTTGACAAAAGGCAACACTTCTTTTCTAAAACATCAACATAAACTCTCGAAGCATAGCAACAAATCAACAAACTTTGATCCTCCTTGCGAGGGTGCAACTTATCTTCATGAAAACTTGAAATGCGTTTACTCTGAGCAGGTACACGGCTGGAACTACTTTGAAACAATACAATTTGTCCTCTGATTTTGTTTGCAGGTAGAAGAGCTAACACTCCCTCTACTTTACCCTACCAGCATGTTCCTTGCAATGGTCCAAGAAGTTTTGGACCTGATCCTTGCAATGTCCACTTTTGGATATTGCTTCTTTAAAGGTCTTGAGCTTCATGATTTTGGTGCGATCTATATAAGAGAAATCAAGTCCACTATGGAGCAAGTCCACATGCTTTAACAATTCCATAAACTTGTTATATTGTTCCATGATCACTTGGCCTTGCTTGAGACAGTGGAACTCATTTATCCTTTCGTCAATCTAGTGTTCAGACATATACTTTTAATTGAAGTATTTAGGGAACTTCTTTGAAGTCAACATTTCCTCCTTTATCTGCCTCATGATTCATCTTTGATGCAGTGTAGGTGCTTGCACCATATAAAGAGACTTTACCTTACATGGTGTTTCTCACCTTAATGTTGCTTGAGACATCATGAGTTCTATGTACTTATCCTCAACAACTATGATTCAACTTCATGGGAGTTCTTTGCCTCTCCATCCAATGTAAGAGCTTTGGCTTTCGAGAACTTTCTATCCCAAGTCCTCTTGGTATGACCTTGTATTTGTATGCTTGTTTTTGGATGAGGAGGTCCTATTTGGAAAATATTTAGATGAATAGACTTTCTTAAAAGAATTAGGTTAGGTTAGGTGGATTGTGACTGCAAAAATGGCACACGAAGATGGAAGAACAATTGTGAATAGAGAATTATAGGGACTGTAAAGACAAATAGATGAATTGAAGTCCGAATATGGTAGTGAAAATGAAGTTGATTTTGAGGAAGAACTGAAAGAAATTGAAGAGCATTAAAAAGAATGACCTTGCATTGTAGCTAAGTAAATTTTTGAAGAATAGAAGAAATGTGAGAGTCGACGTTTCTTATTATGATGGCAGCTTGAAAGTTGAAGCTCTAGTTGATTGACTAGGTGAGATTGAGAGATACTTCATGTATGAGAGGACTAAAGACTTGGAAAGAACAATGTTTGCAGTCATGAGGTTGGAAGGACATGCAACAATTTGGTGAGAGTTTGGGTAGCAAGAGAGAGTGTGTAGAAACAAGGAGAATATTTGTACTTGGAGTAATATAGTCCAAAACTTGCGAGAAAAGTTCTCACTGAGAAATTATAAGTAGACATTGTTTTAAAAAATCCAAAATCTGTGATAGAAAGAACATAGTGTATAGGTGTTTAAAATTCCAAACCTTCGGCGATTGCTATCATTATGTTCTCAACTAAACAAAACTATTATTTAATTGGAGAAATTAAGTTCTTCACATAGCAGTGATCACACATATAGTCAGAAAGTAAATAGTGGGAGCAAAAAACATAATATATAGGTAATTATTCCTTCAAATCAATTTTTCATTAACAATTCAAAGCTCATGAAGAAACCTCCACAAATTGTTAAACTAATAGATCTGCACACCTACTGAGACAATCTGCTTTATAGAAAATGAGAAAATTGCTTGCTGCTTGACTTGGGTTTGTTGAAAAAGTTAACAAGGACAAGTGTCCAGACCTTACCCTTGCTTCTTGCAGAAGTGAAACTCTTTTTTTAAAGTTTGCATGCGGGATTTTGCATGAGAATTAAAAAAGGCACTAAAGCCTATAAAATTGAGTTAAAGGGAAAAGGGGGCACACAAGGTAATTGTGAGAAGCAAAAGTAGTCGAGAAGACAAGAGAGACTCAGTGCATGAGTAGGGACGCACTGTTGAGATAGAAAGGGCGCATTCTAGGCAGAGAGAGGGCGCACATCTGAGACAGAGAGGGCACACTTCATTTGGATAATAGAGGGTGAATTTATTAGTTGCAGAGATTGTTTATGAGAGGGCGATTTGCAGCAGTGGAAGAGGGAGCAAATTCTAAGACAGTTAGAAGGAAGAAGGGAGCCGCAAATCCCAAGAGATCTTCAACAGTGATTGTTACCGGTTGAAATGGCAGGCCTTGCCACCGGTAATCATAATCAGGACAAGTGACCACTGTCACTTTAGTCACTTACCCTTAACTGCTTTGGAAGTCATAACTTCCTAGGGGAGAGCCCTATGTGACTCAGCAAAAGACACTAAACACAAAGATATCTCTCTCGAATATGTTAATTGATCAGTGTTTAATGGAGTCTAATTCAAGAGTGAATAATTAAGAATTGTTATGCTAACTATAACAATACAATTAAAAAATAATTAACTCAAATAATCAAATAAATAAAAAAACAAAACAAACAACAATTAAATAAATAACAAAACAATGATTAAATAAATAATATGCAAATAAAATAACAAAATAGTAATTAACATGCAAATAATAATTTAAAGATGCAAATAACAATATTATAATCGAGACTCAAATGTGTAAATAACAAATTGATATGAGATAAAAAGTAATATGCATGTAGAATAAGTATAAATGAAATACGACGCCAATGAGTAATGTAACAGGTAGAAGACTTAGTTATTTCAAAGTTCAAAAAGGTAACCAAGTATACCATATAAGCTTATTTATTCCATATGCAGAAGACATAAATATTGGCATAAATAGTGCAGCGAGATAAATTCATGTGCATACAGCAACGTGCAAGAGTAGTTTCAGCAGCTAATTAATCAGCAAATTGAATGTGTTTATAAAACCAACGTCATTCGCAAAACAGCGCAATGCATAGGTTAGTAAACATTGATTTCATAATTCAGGCTTTTTCAATATAAGAGCTTTAAAATCCTGAATAATGGCATATACCAGCATGTCAACAACATCCACCAATTTGAATACTTTGCATTTATATCATCGGCGCATAAATCATTACCAATATCTTCAACGTGAGATGAAAACAGTTAGCTAATTGCTAATCAATAATAGATCATGCAACAATGTAACGACATTTTAGTATTTATTTACGCCAAACCTAGCATATGCCATATCTTAACCAGGTATTAATGCACGAGGACAAAACCCAGGCTTACCGGTTGGCTGGTTGTGTGCGACCGAGATTATGGAAAAGGAAGAACTATATGCATATACGAAGAGCTGTGGGTGGATGTGGCCGTGGTTCTGGGAATGGCTGGGTCAAAAGGGGACCATAAAAGGCAGCGCTAAGGTTCGGGAGGCGGCTGTCGGAGGCAGGAAACAGGCCGTTGCTGGGTGGAAGGTAGAGGGTGCAGTCGAGGCTAGCTGGGAGATGGGGAAGAGTTGCGCGTAGGGAGAAGGAGAGGGCTGGAGAATGAGCCCAGAAATAAACGGGGATTGCGTTGGTTTGGAGGGCTGCTGAGGTGTGCGCTAGAGGCAAGCCACCAACGAAGGTTGGAGAAGGAGCAGGCTAGCTGGGTGGAGGATGAGTGGCCTGTGGGGAAAAGGTAATAGATAGCAGCGCGGGAATGAAGCTTGCGGATGGAGGGGTAGCGTGAGCGAAGTAGGCTGGGTTGTGGTCGAAGGCTTGTGGAGAGGAGCTAGCAGGTTACAATAGGGGTGAAGGGAAATCCTGGCAGGGAAGGTTGTGGCGTGTGTGAAGGGAGGATAAAAAGGTGGTGCGTGGATGGAGGGGTCGAGGTCTGTGAAGACTCAGGAAGATTGCACCAGTTCGTGTGGAAGAGTAGTGTGGCCTAGGGGGAGGCCAACGAAGGTGAATGGACGCCTCAACGAGGGTGGAGGGCTAACCAAAACTAACCTGAAGTAACTCTAAATTATCCTAAGAAACTAACCCTAGATTGGATTTTGTAGAAGGAAATGGTGTGAAAACTTAGGAAAACCCTAGCACAAGTCTTACCTAGCCTAGGGTTTGCGAGGAGGAGTGCTAAGCTAGTGAGGAAGGAGCCTAGGTTCAATAGCTAGCCTAGAAAGACTAAGGCTAAACCGTAGGGAACTCTCACAAGGAGACGTGCAGTTGTTAGCCAAGGTGACAAGAGGAAGGTAAAGGCCTATCCTAGGGCAAAGTGCAGCTCTAAGGCCACCACTAGGACTTCAGACACGCACATCCACCAACATCCAATAAAAAAGGTAAGAATCTTGACCTCCTTGTGCTTGTGTTCATCCAACAAATCGAAGCATCACCAAAAGCAGAGATTCACCAAAGAATTGCCAGAAAAACTTGCATTAACCAGAAAACTTCTTCACCAGGAGCACATCCATCCAGAGAAAACCCTAAGTAGGGCAAAACAAGTGCATAATGTATTATCCCATAAGTTTTGATTTAAAGTGAAAGTGTGGAGATCTATTTATATGATCTCACACTCACTTATCCAAGCTTACATGCCTTAAAACAGGTAAATTTATAATTATTTAATGTCAACTTAAAATTAGAACAAAATAATAATAAAATATAAACTATGGTAGGCTACCTGGGGGTATTTGCATCCCTAGGTGCCAAAACATGCTCAAATGAGCGAATCGCTTCGAACAAAAGACCAAAGTAGGCTTGAGGGAGGGCGTTATGGCCATCTAACCCCTAGAATGCTGTAAAATCCCTCAACGCCCTCCTCAAAGCATGGAAATAACCTGGTATGGAGGATGTCTTCCTTTAAGGAATGAAGGCTAGGGATAGTAAGGACCCATTGACTGAAGGGTCGAGAGGGTGTATGAAGTGGGACACGATTGAAGACTAGTGTCTCGTAGCTGAAGCAGAGGCCACCAGAGAGTGCAGGAAGGGAATGGAGCCATGAGACTCAGTGGTCAACCGTCAGGGGCCCCTGACACCAACCCTGAGGTTAAAAACCTCTTTATCAGGCAGTCAACAGTGCCATCAAGCCGTAGTACCCTTAAAGGAGGACCAAAGGGTCCAACCATGACCGCATCATTGAATAACACCCCTCTTGGTCAAAAGATTTGGCCCTCTCTCCCTGGGGCACACCTAAAGGTGCCCTAGGTACAAGTGCAACGCAACAATGATCAAGCTTGAAATTTGAGGCTTGGATTTTTGAGACAAGTTTGTGTAAATACTATGTATTAGACCTGTGTATTTCTTCTGAAAGATAATAAAGAACTACTGTCTCTTACTGGTTTTCTTTCAAAGTTTTTTCGAAGGTCACATTGACCAAAATCTTTGTGCTGATTTATGTGTGTGTATTGTTGATTTAAAAGAGTAAAATACTTCATGTGTTTCATGTTGTAAATATCCATTTGTGCTAATCTATGTTATCTGGTCAACGAGATTGGGTTGGGCATTAAACAATGATTTATTGAGACTTGAGATTGGGTTAGGGTCTGAGTATTTTTTGAGTTACATGGTATCAGGGCATAGTTGAAAGAGCAGAGCAGATACACACCAGATCTATCAGATTTGTGAGAGCAAAGTATAAATATGTGGTAGATCTATCAGATCTGTAAGAGCAAAGATAAGATCTGTGAGAAAACACTTCAGATCTAACAGATCTGTGAGAGTAGAGACCAGATCTGTTGAAGAGAGGATCAATTTGTTCACCGAGGCAGATCTTGGGTTTATAGATTTTAGTTGGGAAGATCATGGCTACAGGGTTGAGGGTTGAGGATATGCTAGATGGGGTGACCAATTTTTGTCCTTGGAAACAAAGGATTGTTTTGCTTCTGCAGGAATGCGAGTTGTGGGGCATAGTGAACAACACAAGCGAAACCAGTGACGGTGCCTGTAGATGCAACAACGAAGTGAGAGTATGAGAAAAAGAACATCAAAGGCAAGAGGATCATCCTTGATGCAATCAAGGATCATCCCACATATTACATGCAAGGATAATGTCTATGATATGTGGGATGCCTTAACCAGACTTTACCAGAGTTCTAATGAAAACAAAAAAATGGTATTGAAAGAAAAACTCATGAGCATGAAGATGATAAAGCTGAAAATGTGACATCATATCTTACCAGAATAACTCAAGTGTGGGATGAGTTAGGTACAGTTGGGGAGGTGGTTGTTGATAGTGAGCTTGTACGAACAACCTTGAATGCCGTGACCAAGCCTTGGGCAGTGTTTGTGTAAGCAATTGTGGCAAGGGAAAATCTTTCCAAATGGGATAGTCTTTGGGACGATTTCATATAGGAGACACGGAGAGGATATGTTCAGGGCATCTCTTCTGTTGGTCATGATGAGGAGGATGTGGCACTTGCAGCGAAAGGCAAGAAGAAATCCAAGATAGGTCCCAAAGGTGGGGTGAAGCAATAGGGTGAACAAGAAAAGGATATGGTCAATGTAAAGTGTTTTGTCTGCAACAAGATGGGGCACTATGCAGTAGTGTGTCCTTAGAAGAAGAAGAAGAAGCAATAGACTGCAACTGCGACTGGAGTTTATGATTTTGCAACAAAGTTTGACAAGGAGTTTTCCCTGATTACTTGTCATTCTTTGACTTCAACATATGTGGAAGAGATTTCCAAAAAGGATGACAAGTAATTGCCCCTGATTCTTGTTAGTCATTGAGTACATCTACTACCACTGTTTGGTACATAGATAGTGGAGCCTCCATCCACATGACATGTGTTCGTGGGTACTTTACATATCTTACTGAAAGCGGTTTGGATCTCGAGGTTGTACTTGGAAATAACTCCTCTGTCAAGGTACTTGGACGAGGGACAATCTCCTTTCAGAGGGAGTCCGAAGAGTCCATGACAATGAGGGATTTTTTGTTTGTCCCTAGGTTGAAGAAGAATTTGATATTAGATTCCACAATTGAGGATAAGGGATTTTGGGTACTATTTTGAGATGGGCATGTACTCATTCATCCTAAGGGATCCAAAGATAGATTTGGAGTCCGATGTGGAAATCTATACAAACTTAGTTTTCAGCTTTATCATGCCTTGGCACATAGCATCAGTAGTGACAATTATGACTTATGTGAGTTGTGGCATAGGGGAATGCCCCCCCTGCATCATCCAACTCCGAGGATTTTGAGAGAGATTGTGATAGGTGTGCCAAAGTTTAGCACATAACACAGTGATGTGTGCAAGGGGTGTGCACTTAGAAAGTATGCCAAGACTGCTTTTCTAAGTAGTGGCAACAGAGCAACAGGTGTTGTTGAAAGTGTAACTTAGGAAGATATTCTTATTTATATTCTTATTATATTTATTGTAATTTTGTTATTCATCCTTTCGCAGATGTTTTTCCTCCGACTAGGAATGTCATTGATGTAGTTGCTCATATAATAATATCGAGGTAAAACCTTCGTTGTAAGTCAGGGCAATAGACCCCAAAAGAATATTGTAAATTGTAATTTTGGGTGTTCCAAAGAGAAGTCGTCCTAGTTAGGTTAGGAACTCAGCCTTGTTGGGGTAAAAGGTCACCCACATGAAAGAGTATAAATAGGGAGGCACCCTCCCTCATTTGGACACACTGCAAGCTCAAGCAAGTTCTATCTTTGTTTGACATAGTACTAAGTGACGAATCTACACTGAAGAAGTTTTTGGGTTTTTCTCGAGAGAGGGTCTTCCCAGGATAAAATCTGTCTCATTTATGTTGTGCTTGCTTACCTTTTAGTGATCCTAGTACATTAGATTATAGATCTAATATATTTGAACTAAAGTGCAAACTCTAACATGGTATCAGAGCCACCTTGAAAGATGGCACTGTGCAGCTCCGGAAACTAGGGCTTCCAAGTTCTAGCACTTTTCTCCACAAATTTCCGGAAAAGAAGGCCAAGCTAACTCGCCTCAAGGAGGCCCATCTTTTGGAGGAGATAGATTCCAATTTGGAGAAGTTCAATTTTTGACTGCAGGACACTGTAGGAAGAAACCATGGCATCAAATTTTTGGAGCTTCCCTCCAATTTAGAAAAGGACACCAGTGGAGAACTCGCCTCGAGGAGGCACATCTTTCTATCCAAGCAGAAGTTCAAGATTCCAAGTTTGAAAAATTAAGGTTTTTCTGTCAAACCCTTGGCCAACTAGTTCAAGGAGCAAGTTGTGCATCTCAAATTGGTAAGATCCATTCCCTTGCTATTTCCATTTGAGGTTGTCATATCAAAATAATGAATCACACCAAGCTTGAGGATAAACTTAAAGGGGCTGACAACTTTCGAGCATGGAAGTATAGAATTTCTCTTATCCTAATGACTTGGACAAGTATGCCATTGCGAAGGTTCTAGAACCAGAGGGAGAAGAGGCCAAAGCAACTCATAAGAAGAACATGACTAGAGCCAAGAGGATTATTGCTGACTCCATCAAAGATCATCTCATCCCTCATGTCTCATCATTGAAGACTCTCAAGTAGCTGTTTGATGCTTTGATCAAACCATTTGAAGGAAAGAACATCAAACGAAAGATGACTTTGAGGAATCAACTCACGAATGTGAAGATCCAACACTCAAAAACCATCCAGTCTTATTTCACAAGGGTTTCTCTAATCAAGGAACAACTTGAAGCCATTGAAGAAAATGTCGAAGAAGGAGAGATCGTGATGACTACCTTGAATGGTCTCCCAAGGTAATGGGAATCATTCATCCAAGGGATATGCGCTAGGAAGAAGCTAATCAAGTTCAATAGATTGTGGGAGGAATGCACCCAAGAAGAAGCTCGATTAGTGTCAAGAGAAGAGAAGATGGGAGTAGATGATGATCAAGCCCTAACAACTCATGCAAAGAAGGATAGAAGCAAGAGGGAGGATCACCCTCACAAAAGGCCTAGAAGATTACAGAAGAATCATAGATCTCAAAGCGACTATTCCAATCTCAGATGTTTCACATGTGATGAGAAAGGCCACTTTGCAAAGGACTTCCGAAGAAACAAAGGATCCACTAAGGAAAACAAGAAGAAGAGGCATCATGCACATACTGCTGAAGATGATGAACCAGCAAGCAAAAGAACAAGAGAAGATTCTTCAAGTGATGAAGAATATGTTATGATCTCATCTCTTACAGGGACGATCACCCATGAAGCAATGATTGGCTTGTGGATAATGGAGCTTCTAAACACATGACAGGGTACAAAGAATCTTTTATCAACTTGTCAGAACATGAGTCACCCCATATGGTAAAACTTGGAGATGACTACCAGTATCCCATAAAAGGGAGTGAAGAAGCTTCCTACAAGTTGGATTCAGGAAAATCAATGAAGATGAAGGATGTTCTCTACGTACCAGGCTTGAAGAAAAATCTCCTCTCCATCTCAACTTTAGATGCTTAAGGATTTCGAGTTGCACTTGTTGATGGCCAAGTACTCATGTGGCCAAGAGGCAAGACAATAGATGATGCAACGATAACTGGGGAGCAAGAGGGAGGCCTTTACAAGTTGAAGGGACAACCAGAACAAGCATTGGTTCATGACTCCATGGAACCAAGTGAATTATGGCACTGAAGGCTTGCACATGTACACTACAGAGCACTACCAATTGCAAGCAAAGTGGTATCACGTCTACTCGAAATTCAAGCAAAGCATGAAGGCATTTGCAAAGGATTTGCGCAAGGGAAGAACATGAAGAAACTGTTTCCAAGCAGTGAAAGCAAAGCAAAGGAAACCTTGGAAATAATACACTCAGATGTATGTGGCTCCATGTCATCTAATTCACTAAGCGGGTATGAATACTATGTCTCTTTCATAGATGATTATTCTCGTAAAACTTTGATTTATTTCTTGAAGAGCAAAGATGAAGTATTTAGTAAGTTCAAGGAATTCAAAGCCTTGGTAGAGAATCATATTAAAAAGAAGATCAGGACTTTACCATTAGAAAATGGCCGTGAGTTCACTTTAGAAGTGTTCAAAGACCTACGTAGAGAATCTGGGATTAAGAGGGAGATGAGCTCTCCCTATAATCCTCAACAAAATGGCGTTGCAGAAAGGAAGAACAAAACACTAATGGAAGCAGCTAAGGCGATGCTTCATGACCGAGACCTTCCAATGCACTTATGGGCACAAGCAACAAGCACAATCGTGTATGTACAAAACATAACACCTCATCGTGCCTTGGATAACAAGACTCCAGAAAGAAGCTTTCTAAGGAGAGAAACTAGAAGTCAACCATTTTAGAATATTTGGCTGCCCTGTCTACATACATATTCCAAAAGAAAAGAGAACAAAACTAGATCCTTAAGGAAAGAAGGGCATATTCGTTGGATACAACAACACATACATTAGTTTTGATGAAGACTCAGCCTACAACAGATCAAGACAATCCCACACCGAAGAAACTCAAGAACTCGAAGCTCCTAAAGCTAGAGATATAGTTATGGAAGAGAAAGTCCAAGAAGACCAAGAAGATTATGACATGACAAAACCACAGAGACTTGTCGATCCACCTCGCGAGAAGAACTCCTACAAGAGAAGACCATCATGGGCATGAGAAGCAATTCAAGATGCAGAAAGGTATGGTGCTCCAGATGGGACTTCCAGAGAAAGCAAGTGACCGAGACCATACTCCAACTATGTAGCACTACTTTGTGACATCATTGATGAAGAGCCTTCCAACTATGAGGAAGCAACAAAAAGGAAAGTTGGAAGGAATACATGATTGAAGAGTATCGGTCAATCATGAAGAATGATGTCTGGGAGGTGGTCCCAAGACCTGAAGGGAAGTCCATAGTGTCTTCCAAATGGATCTACTAGATTAAGCATGCAAAAAACAAAGGCATTGAAAAATACAAGGTAAGATTTGTAGCATGTGGCTTCTCCCAGAACGAATGCATAAATTACGAAGAGACATTTGCACTTGTAGCGAGATACACTTCCATCATATCTGTACTTGCCTTGGCCGCAATAATGAAATGAAATATACGCCAGATGAATGTCAAGACAACTTTCTTGAATAGTTTAGTTGAAGAGGAAGCATATGTGGAGCAACCACTAGGATTTGAGACACATGACAAAGAGACACATGTGTGCAAGTTAAAGAAGGCCTTTTACGGTTTGAAGCAGGCACCCAAGACGTGGTATGGCAGGATGGATAGTTTTTTGATGAGCTTAGGCTTTACCAAGAGTAAAGTAGATTCCAATCTCTACTTCAAATCCGAGGATGGAAAGCCAACGATACTACTGCTGTATGTAGATGATTTGTTCCTAACAGGTGAAGATGAGCTCATTACAGAAACAAAGAAGAGACTTGTCGCAAAGTTCGAGATGAAGGACCTGGGGATGATGCACTACTTCTTAGGTTTGGAGGTGTGGCAAAATTCAGATGGGATATTCCTTAGTCAAGGAAAGTATGCAATAGAGATTTTGAAGAGGTTCAGAATGATGGACTGCAAGGTCATTGCCACACCCATGGCATCAAACTTGAAGCTACTATGTGATGCTTCTTCAGAGATAGTTGATGCCACGATGTATAGACATATGATTGATTCGTTGATGTACTTGACGAACACGAGGCCAGACATATGCTTTGCTTTGAACACACTAAGCCAATTTTTGACAAACCCGAGACGTGTTCACTTGGTTGCTGCAAGGCATGTATTGAGGTACCTAAAGGGTACAATTGAGTATGGGCTCAAGTATGCGATGGATCAAAGGATTAACTTGCATGGTTATGTTGATTCAGATTGGGCAAGCGGTGCCACAGATAGAAAAAGCACTTCAGGATGCTATTTCAATTTGGGATCCAATATGATTTCTTGGTTTAGCATGAAGCAGTTGAGTGTGGCACTGAGTAGAATCAAGGCAAAGTACATTGCAGCCTGTTCGGCTAGTTGTGAGGCATTATGGCTCTGAAAGCTACTATTAGATTTGTTTGATCTCGAGTTAAAGGCAACTTGTATATTTCGTGACAACCAGAGTTGTGTGAAGTTGTCCGAGAAACCGTTGTTCCATGACAAGTCGAAGCATATCGAGATCAAGTATCACTATATACGGGATATGGTGCAGAGAGGAGTAGTGAAGCTCCATATGTGGCGACAGACGAGCATACATCTGATGTGTTGAATAAGCTGCTAGCAAGAGTGAAGTTTGAGTACTTCAGGGAGAGGCTTGGTGTTATCTAGATTGATGCTCCTCGAAAGAGGGAGTGATGTAACTTGTCAGAAAGACGCAGGTGTGTGATCCTAGGCTGCTCTCCACATGAGATGATGAGATGATTTGGATACGACGAGACTGTACCTACATCCAACATGAAAAAGGGTTGGTGCTATAGATGATGAAATCCTAGATGGATCAAGCCTACATCTAGCATGAAAAAGGGCTGTCTCTCTAGTTGATGAAGTCCTAGATTGTTCTAGGCCTCCATCCAACATGAAACATGGGTGGCTTTGTAGTTGATGAAGTCCTAGATGGTTCTAGGCCTACATCCAACATGAAAAAGGTGGCTTTGTAGTTGATGAAGTCCTAGATGGATCTAGGCCTACATCCAACATGAAAAAGGGCTGGCTCTTTAGATGGTGAAGTCCTAGATGGATCTAGGCCTACATCCAACATGAAAAAGGGCTGGCTCTGTAGAACTTCTCATGATGTATCGATTCGAGAGATGTCACTAGTCAATGGTCGACGAGATGAGAGTTGTTGCAACAGTGATGATGTCCAACTATGATGATGATGATGTCCAAAGATTGTGTCTAGTCGTGGTGATGACCATGTCAGAAGAATACCTTCCTTGTTAAGAGGGAGTGTTGTTGAAAATGTAACTTCGAAAGATATTCTTATTATATTGATTGTACTTTTGTTATTCCTCCTTTCAGAGACGTTTTTCCTTCGATTGGGGATGTCATTGATGTACTTAGTCATGTAATAATATCGAGGTAAAACCCCCGTTGTAATTCAGGGCAATAGTCTTCAAAAGAATATTTTAAAATGTATTTTTGGGTCTCCCAAAGAGAAATCAGCCCTAAGAGAAATCAACCCAGTTATGTTAGGAAGTCGACCTTGTTGGGGTAAGAGGTCACCCACATGAAAGAGTATAAATAGGGAGGTGCCCTCCCTCATTTAGACACACTGCAAGCTCAAGCAAGTTTGCTCCAATGAAGAGAAAGACAAGTTCGTTGCGATAGAAGAAGAAGCTGCAGAAGCTATCTTATATCTTGGGTTTGCTATCTTTGTTTGACATTGTACTAAGTGACAGAGCTATATTAAAGAAGTTGCTGGGTTTTCCCGAGAGAGGGTTTTCCTAGGACAAAATCTGTGTGTCTCTTTCATGCCGTGCTTGCCCATCTTTTAGTGATCCTCGTACATTAGATTATAGATCTAATATATTTGAATTAATGTGTAAACTCTAACAACAAGGATACTTGATTTGGTACATTATGACCTTTGTGCTTTGATGTTGATTACATCATTGAAGGGTTATGAGTATTATGTGACCTTTATTGATGACTTCTCCAGGAAGACATGGATTTACTTTTTGAAGAGCAAGGAGTCGAAAGATGTCTTGCGGAGGTTCAAAGAGTTCAAAGCTCTTGTGGAGAACCAAATAGGGAGGATGATCCTAGTGTTGCGATCAGACAATGGGGGTGAGTATATCTCCAAGGAGTTTAATGAGTTCTATGCACAAGAGGAATTCAAGAGACAGTTGACAATACCATACACCCCACAATAGAATGGGTGGCAGAGAGGAAGAATAGGGCAATTTTTGGTGCAGCGAGATCTATGCTACATGATCAGGGTTTGCCATTCTTTCTCTGGGTAGAGGCTTGTAACACAACAATGTACATTTAGAACAAGAGTCCCCATAACGGTTTGGGATGTAAGACTCTTGAAGAGGATTTCATAGGGAAGAAGTTTGAGGTTGGGCACTTTAGGATTTTTGGGTGCCTTACTCACATGTCCCTTATGAGAAGATGACAAAGTTAGAACCCATGACGAAAAAGGGTATTTTTGTTGGGTGTGATGAGACTTCGAAGGCCTACTGCATATACATTCTTGCATCGAGACAGACAATTGTGAGGTGGGATGTGAGATTTGAGGAGGATAAGGCTTTCAAGAAGTCACATGAGTTAGAGAAGAGGGAGCAACAAGTTTCTACACCTTAGGATAATACATTGTAGAGTTAAGCTTCATAAGGCTTAGGGTCATAGGTATCAGGGGTGACAAGTTCACAATTACAGGTTCCCTAGGTACAGGTACATGATCACAGAGCAGTGGTTCCCCAGTTTCAGGTTAATAGGTTACAAGTTCATGAGCTATAGGGTCATAAACCACTGGGGTTACTTCATCAGGTACACAGTCTCAGGCAGTTGATTAGGATGAGCAGGAGCAATTCCCCTCGCAGGAGGTTTCTTCAGGGAAGAGGAAGCCCAAGTGGCTTCAAGATGCCTCGAAGGAAGCTTAGGATTCAATGGGGAATCCCAGATGACTATGAGAGAGAGTAGTGCTAGAGAGATTTTTCAGCTATGGTGAGCAGTATTGGTGAGTTTGAGCCGTCTTCTTATGAGCAGACAGTAAGTGAGCAGGTTTGGAGAGATGCCATGGTGGAAGAGTATGCTTCCATAATGAAGAATGATGCCTGGGAGGCTGTGTCGAGACCTGAGGGGAAGTCAATGGTGTCTTCCAAGTGGCTCTACAAGATAAAGTATGTTGCAGATGGCAACATTGAGAAGTATATCGCTTGGTGATCTAGAAGGATCTCCAAGATTGATCAAAAGGAAAGTCTTCAAAATGCAAATAGAAGCTTACAATATTGTAGAGCTCGACGATAGCTTTCCGGTGACGTTCATTTCGCGAGAAACGACCTCCGGATGTGAAAGTTATTTAGTTCTAAAATTACGACAAAACAAGTAAAAATGACAAAAAAGAGGAGCCAGATGGCACATCCACAGGGTGCCACATGGCATGCACAATCAACATGCAAGTGCCATGTGGCAGCACCATAGGGTGCTACAGGGGCGAGATGGTGACATGGCAGATGAGTTGGACCAATAGTCGACTGACAAGTGGTATGGTAGGCATCCATGTGGACCAACCAGGGATTGCCACGTGGCAGCTTGGTTGGCGCTTCGTTGGTTTTATTTACCAAATATATGGGAGTCAGGGAGGATCGAACTCTTGACCTCTCCTCTGCTTGAGTCTCCACAATATCCGGTTAGCCATGATCTTCACATTTGTTTCTCAACTATATATGGTTCCGCTTGTATTTAAAGTTTTATGGTTTCATATTTGGCAAAAGGGGCGGACTGAGGGCTTTGTGTAACACGTTCACCATACCACAATTATACTATTGCGGGAATCCCACATAATCTGCAACAAACCACAGCATCTGCGGACCATAGAACCAGCAGCCAACACCACTGAAAGCCAACACATCATATCATATATTTGTTACCATACAAAAGGGGTGGAAGCGAGGCCCGCGGGTTCGACCTCGGGACCTCCGCTCCCCCATGTCCACGTTTTACAAACGGGCTACGACCCAATCGTTGGCAAAGGATTGGGATTTGTATTTTTAAGTTTTATTGGGATTTGGAGCCCAAAAAGGGGGTGTGGCCCAAAAACACTATAAAAATTCTTATTTAGAGCCACGCAACAGAAGTGTCGACACCCTATTTTTGCATAGTTCCTAAGGCGGGAGAAGGTACATTGCGTACCGTTTGTACAAGCGTAGAAGAGGGTTGTCTCGATTTGCGTGCCAGAGGAGGTCTCAGGTAAAGGGGGTTGTGTTTATACTCATTTTTCTCAGAATTTCGAGAGGAACACATTGGTGCAGTCTATTTCTGTGTTTGACTGACAAAAATCCGAAGTTTTTCTAGAACTCATGTATGTAAGCTTTTGAAGAATTAATAAGATCGACCTTCTCATTGGAAGTGGCCTGGAGATGTAGCCCAGGAGGGGTGAACTTCGTTATCATCTGCTGTCTGCAATTTTAAGGTTTGCATACTTGTTTATGTGTTTATGTGTTTCAATTAAACATTTTAATTTGTCTTTTAAAAAGCCTTTTTATAAAGTTAAGCATTCAAATTTCATATGCAAGTTTAATGGTTAAAAAGATCCTGAAAATTTCGGATCAAGTTTGGTATCAGAGCAGCTTGACCATTGTATTGTGAGTTTGTGAATGTTAACAAGATCAAGGCTTCAGCGTGGTGAAGGAGAACTTGAGGAATTTAATCCATAAATTAGTTCAAGAAGAGGTAGAATGGCTTCACCAAAAGGGAGAAGATGGGGCTTCTTCAATCCCATTTGAAGTAGAATTTCTTAAGGCATTTATGAGGATGCAAACAATGGTGGAAGAGCTTTATCAAGATCGGAAGAAGGGTGAACACGGTGGCCCATCTCATAGTGAAGGTAAAAGAGAAGGAGGTGGTGAGGACCCTCTTAAAACTCTACCGTCTTCACCATCTTTTCTTGATGGTTCTTTACATCTCCATTTGAAAAGCAAACGAAATCTGATGAAAAAATTGATTTCAATATTCCTCAATTAAAGCTTGATATTAAGTTTGAATTACCAATTTAAAATGGAGAACTTAATGCTGAACAATTGGATAATTGGATATGTCAAATAGAAGTTTATTGTAAGATTCAAAAATTCACCGAAGATAACATTAAAACTCAGTTGACTTCTCTCCGACACGGAGGGACCGCTCTCATATGGTGGGAGAGCAGATCTCAAGAGGATCTTGCCACAAAAGGTGAAATTATTTCCTCTTGGTATGAGTTTACTTTGACATTAAAAAAACAGCTCTATCCGTTGGGATATATGCTACAAGCTATGATGGATTGGCAAAATTTGAGGCAAGGTAAAGGACAAAGTGTGCATGAATACACACAAGAATTCAGAAAAAGAGCTTTGGTACTTGGTATACCTCTCTATACTCAAGAAACTCTTCTCAAGTATATTAGAGGATTACATAGTTACACAAGAATTCAGAAAAAGAGCTTTGGTACTTGGTATACCTCTCTATACTCAAGAAACTCTTCTCAAGTATATAGGAGGATTACATAGTTATTTACGTCATATGATACTTATGTTTAATTCGACTAACCTTGATGAGGTATGTGTTCAAGCGACTCATATGGATTCCAAGGGGAAGAATACAAAGAAAACATTTCCAAGAAACCTTTTTAAACAAGATGGAAACAAGTTCAAAGGTAAAGGGAAAGGTAAGCATACAACTACAATAAAGAAAGGAGAAAAACCTACATGCACACATTGCCAGTAAAAGGGTCATGATGCATCCAAATGCTGGAAACTTCACATGGAACTCAACCCTGAAAAGTTTCGGATTAAGGAAGACAAGAAGACGACTGTTGCAGCAATCCAACATGATTTGGGATCCGACTCTGGGGATGAAACTAAGATTGTTGCTACAAGCATTCAAGGTAAACATTATTCTACTTCTAATTCAAAGCATGAACCTGTTGTTGATGTAAGAAAGAGAAGTTAGCTATTTCATATTAGGGTAATCTCTAAACAGACAAAGATTAATACTCTTTTTGATAGTGGTTCACAAGCAAATCTCATTTCAGAGGAGATAGTTAAAAAACTTCATTTGGAAACTAAGTTACACCCTAAATAAGCCATATCCACTTGAATGGGTATGTGATAATGCACATCTGCAAGTTAGAAAACAGTGTAGACTTAGATTTGCTATTACTTCTGGATTTGCTGATGAAGTTGATTTGGATGTGGTCCCGTTGGATATTTGTGGTATTGTGCTTGGTAATTCTTATCTTTATGATAGTAAGGCTTTCTTTTACAAGGAAGATAATAGGTATCAACTCACTAAGGATGGTGTTGAATATATTGTTCGTGCATACCGCATGAAAACTAATCTTTCTTTAGTTTCTGCAAGTCAAATGAAGAGGCTAGTAAATGCTAGCAAGGATTTTGTTCTTATGATAGTTAAAACAAAAGATGTTTGTCAAAATGAATCTTTTAAGGGATGTTATCCAAAACGTAAAAATGACTTGATGAAAGTGGTATCTGATTTTGATATTCTGTTTCAAGAACCTAAAGGGTTACCTCCTAAAAGATAAACCCAACATGAAATTCACTTACAACAGGATGCATTTGTTCCTAACATTGGCATGTATAGCTCTTCAGTAATTGAAAATGCAAAGATAAAGAAGCAGGTTCAGGAATTGCTTGAAAGATGGGACATTTGGCTAAGTTCCTCTCGTGTGGTTCATCGATTGTTTTGGTGCCAAAGAAGTATGGCACATGGTGCATGTGCGTGGATTATAGGGCACTAAACAAAATTACAATTAAGAACAGGTATCCTCTTCCCCGAATTGATGATCTTTTGGATCAACTTAAGAATGTAATTTTTTTCATTAAGTTAGACTTGCGAAGTGGTTATCATCAAATTCAAATCCATGACAATGATATATGGAAGACTGCATTCAAAACTAAGTAGGGATTGTATGAATCGATGGTAATGCCCTTTGGGCTTTGTAATGCACCCACGACATTTATGAGGGTGATGAATGATGTTTTTAGGCCCTTCATTGATAAGTTTGTCATAGTCTACATAGATGATATTTTGATTTTTAGTCGTACTTGGGAAGAACATGTCAAGCATGTGAAACAAGATTTAGATGTACTTGTAAGGCATAAATTGTACTAAAAGATATCCAAATGTGAGTTTGGGAAGACATCTTTAGTGTATCTAGGTTTGTATCTAGGTTACATTGTAGGGGGTAGTGAGCTAAGGATTGATCCCTCTAAAGTAGAGGTCATTGTGAATTGGCCTGAGCCAGATAATGTAACTGATGTAAGAAGTTTCTTGGGAGCAACCCAATACTAGAGGAAGTTCATTGCGAACTTCTCCCTCATAGCTTCTCCATTACATGCTTTGACAAGCGTGGACAAAGTCTTTCAGTGGGAAGGTAGAGAACAAAAAGCCTTCAACACTCTGAAGGAAAAGATCAGCACAACTCCAGTACTTGCACTGCTGGATCTACAACAACCATTTGAGATAGAGATTGATGCTAGTTGTTATGTCATGGGGGCAGTCTTAATGCAACATAAAAAACCAATATGCTATCACTCTAAAACCTTCTCTAAAACTGTAATTAACTATCCTACCTATGATAAAGTTTTGTATGCATTAGTACAAAGTGTGAAGAAGTGGACACATTACCTAATGGGTAAAGAAACAATCATACATACTGATCATCAACCACTACAGTATCTTTAATCATAAACTAAGCTACAATAATCAAGGCTTTTCGGGTGGATGGGTTTTCTACAACAATTTCATTTGATTATTAAGTACAATGAACAGGATTCATAACAAAGTTGCAGATATGCTATCAAGACGTCCAATAAATGCTTCTATTGTCATTCAACAAAGTCCTTTGGTACATACAAGTTATGTTGAACAATATACTAAGGATGAAGACTTTAAAGAAGTATATGGATCCTTCATGCATGGCTCTCGAATTGAAGAATTGGATTATCGTATTCATGACAAGTTGTATCATCTTGGAAAAATCTGTAATCCACAAAATGAAAGAGTGCATGTGATAAGAGAAGCTCAGACTTCTCTTATTTCAGGGCATTTTGGTGTAGGAAAAATTGTAGCACAATCACAACAGTTTTGTTATTGGCCTCAGATGAATGATACCGTGTCCAAGTATGTAAAAGGATGTGTTATGTGTGCAACAAGTAAGCCCAATAATAGAAAGTTAGGGTTGTACACTCCACTTCCAGTTCCTTCCCGTCCATAGGAAAGTGTGTCAATGGACTTTGTGGGAGGGTTACCAATGTCTAGAAAGGTACATGATGACTTATATGTTGTTGTGGATAGGCTCAACAAAATGTGCATTTTAATGCCTTGTAAGAAGCCGGTCACAATTGACTGCTCATTTATTCTTCCAACATGTATGGGTCCATTTTGGGTTGCCTACTTCTATTATATCTGATCGAGATTCTCGTTTTCTTGGGAAATTTTGGTCATCTCTATGGGAACTTATGGACACAAAGTTGAAGAAAAGCACAACATTCCATCCACTAACCAACGAACAAACTGAAGTGGTCAACCAGACCGTTGTACATCTTCTTCGAGGGTATTGTGCTAAACATCCTAAGCTTTGGGATGAGCAGTTGCATTATGTTCAACATGCCTACAATAGAGCCATACACTCTTCAACACAGAAGTCTCCATTCGAGACATGTTTTGGATATTTTTCAAAGTCCTCCTTAGACTTTGTTTATGGGAAAGATTCCGTGGGATATGGTTAAGTTGATGCGGATAAAGCTTTGAAGTTTATTCAGCAGACACAGTTGATTCATCAAATAGTGCAGTAACAGTTGGACTAAATCAGGCCAAGTATAAAGAAAGACATGAAAAGCATTGGGTGGATCATCCAAGTTGGTGATCAAGTTTGGCTTCATATCAACAAAGATAGACTCCAAGGTGAAGGTAGAAAATTGAAACCAATCAGGTATGGATCTTTCACAATTTTGGATAAAGTTGGTAACAATGCTTTTTGGTTAGATTTGCCTCCTTATATGCAAATGTAATCTTTTGTTAATGTGGAAAACATAAAATTATATGAGCCTCCTATGATTGTGGACCAAGATGTATGGGTTCAGGTACTTTCTGCTGATGAGTTTGCTTCTGAAGACCTCAATGAACTTCATGAAGATGTCATACTTGATAAGAAGGTCAGATCTTCACGAAGAGGCAATGTGGAATATCTTTGTGTGGGGCTTCAAGGAATGCATCCAAGCAAGGCACGATGGCTAGAGACTGAAAGAGCGAGGGAACTCTACCCTCACCTATTTTCTGAATGATTCCATGATTTTGGATATGCCTAAAAGCTTTCCAGTGGGAAGGTTTGATCAAGGAGGATCTCCAAGATCGATCAAAATGAAAGTCTTAAAAATGCAAACATAAGCTTATAGCAGTGTAGAGCTCGACGAGTGCTTTCTGGTGATGTTCATTTCACGAGAAACGACCTTTGAATGTGAAAGTTATTGACTTATGAAATTACGACAAAACAGGTAAAAATTGCAAAAAAGGGGGGCCACATGGCACACCCACATGGTTCCACGTGGCATGCACAGTCAGCATGTAGGTGCCATGTGGCAATGCCATAGGGTGCCACAGGGCCAAGATGGTGACATGATAGATGAGTTAAATCAATAGTCCACTGATAAGGGGTAGGGTAGGTGTCCATGTAGACCAACCAGGGCTTGCCATGTGGCATCCTGGTTGGCGCTTCATTGGTTTTATTTTCCAAAAATATGGGAGTCGCGGTGGATCGAACCCTTGACCTCTCCTCTGCCCGAGTCTCCACAATATCCAACTAGCCATGATCTTCACATTTGTTTCTTAACCATATATGGTTCCGCTTGTATTTAAAGTCTATGGTTTGATATTTGGAAAAAGGGGCGGGGCGAGGGCTTAGCCCTCGGCCCAATGTGTAACACGTTCACCATAACACAGTTACACTATTGTGGAAATCCCACATAATCTGCAACAAACCACAACACCGGCGGACCATAGAACCAGCAGCTAACACCGAAAGCCAACACATCATATGATATATTCGCTACCAGGGACCTCTCCTCCCCCATGTCCACGCTTTACCAATGGGCTATGGCCCAATCCTTGGTAAAGGATTGGGATATTGTATTTTTAAGTGTTATTGGGATTTGGAGCCCAAAAAGGGGGCGCGTGGCCCATTTTGCTTTGGGGGCCCAAAAACACTATAAAAGCCCTTTTCAGAGCCACAAAACAAAAGTGTCGACACCCTAGTTTTGCACATTTCCCGAGGTAGGAAAAGGTACAGTTCGTACCATCTGTACAAGTGTAGAAGAGGTTTGTCTCGATTTATGTGCCAGAGCAGGTCTCATTCAAAGGGGGTTGAGTTTATACTCATTTTTCTTAGAATTTTGAGAGGAACACAATGGTGTAGTCTATTTTTGTGTTTGACTAACAAAACTCAAAAGTTTTTCTAGAACTCATGTTTGTAAGATTTTGAAGACTTAATAAGATCGGCCTTCTCATTGGAAGTGGCTCAGAGACGTAGCCCAGGAGTGGTGAACTCCGTTATCATCTGCTGTCTGCAATTTTATGGTTTGCATACTTGTTTACGTGCTTATGTGTTTCAATTAAGCATTTTGAAATTGTCTTTTAAAAATCCTTTTTATGAAGTTAACTTTTAAGCATTCAAATTTCATATGCAAGTTTAATGGTTAAAAAGATCTTGAAAATTTTAGATCACTTGGTTTGTGGCGAGGGGATTCTCATAGCTATTAGGAGTTGATTATGATGAGACCTTCTCTCTAGTTGCTAGGTACACTTCGATTAAACTAGTGATCTCCTATGCAGCAGAGATGGGTTAGAAGACCCACTGGATGGATGTGAAGACGAATTTTCTTAATGGATTCATACAGGAGGAGGTGTACATAGAGCAACTAGAGGGATTTGAGGTGTATGGGAGAGATTCTCATGTATGCAGACTGAGAATGGCCTTGTATGGATTGAAGCAAGCTCCGAGTGCTTGGTATTCGAGGATAGATACTTACATGCAATTGATGGGTTTCCAAAAGAGCGAGGCAGATCCCAACCTCTACTTCATTGTGGTTGATGGGGATCCACTAAGTATGGTACTGTACGTGGATGATTTGTTTATTACAGGAGCAGAGAAACTCATAGCAAAGTGCAAGAGCAATCTTGCTTCAGATTTTGAGATGAAAGACATAGGACTAATGCATTACTTTTTGGGTATGGAGATTTGGCAGGAGGATGGGCATATCTTTCAGGGACAAGGCAGATACACAGTTGACATTTTGAATAGATTTTCAGATGGAGGACGGTAGGCCTATGGCCACACCTATGACAAGGAATTGGAAGAAGCTGGTGGCTTCTGAGAGTGAGTTGGCTGGTCCCACTAGGTACCGTCAGCTTATTGGATCATTGATAAATTTGGTCAACACTAGGCCAGATCTGTGCTATGCTGTCATTACATTGAGTTAGTCTATGGTGGAGCTCATGAGAGTGCAACAAAGAGCGTGCTCAGGTATCTTAGAGGTACAATGGACTATGGACTGAACTATGGGAGAGGGGACAGAGCACAATTGACTGGCTGTATAAACTTTGATTGAGTAGGTAGTGCAGTGGATAGGAAAAGCACCTTTGGCTGCTGTTTCAGCTTGGGTTCAACAGTTGTGTCATGGTTCAACAGGATCAAAAGTTAGTGGCACTGAGTTCTGCAGAGGAAGAATACATGGCAACTAGTCTGGCTAGTTGTGAGGCTATTTGGCTTCGCAAGATGCTAGTGAGCTTATTTGATCAACAATTGAGGTCAACCGCGATCTACTCTGACAATTATAGTTGCATGAAACTCACGAAAAATCCAATATTTCATGGCCAATCGAAACATATTGAGATCTTTTACCATTTTATCCGGTATTATGTTGAGAGGGGGGCAGTTGAGCTTCAATATGTGTCTACAGATGAACAGGTAGTGGACATTCTCACAAAGTCATTGATGAAGGGAAAGTTTGTTTATTTCAGGGACAAGATGGGAGTGGTGAAGAACACTTTCCTTGTTAAGAGGGAGTGTTGAAAATTTTAACAAGGACAAGTGAAGCTCTTTTTCTAAAGTTTGCATGCGGGATTTGCATGCATGCATTTTTAAATGTAAAATTCCACTTGCAGGATTTTGCATGAGAATTAGAAAAGGTACCAAAGCTTATAAAACTGAGTTGAAGGGAAAAGTGGGGTGCATAAGGTAATTGTGAGAAACAAAAGTAGTCGAGAAGACAAGAGAGACTCAGTGCATGAGTAGGGGTGCACTTTTGAGATAGAGAGGGTGCATTCCACGCAGAGAGAGGGTGCACTTCATTTGGAGAACAGAGAAGGTGAATTTATTAGTTGCAAAGAGGGCGAATTCATTAGTAAAGATAAAGAGGGTGAATTGTAGAGAGAGCGATTTGCAGTAGTGGACGAGGGAGTGAATTTCAAGATAGTCAGAAGGAAGGTCTAATGTCCTTGTTCGATTAGGCAACAAAACACCTGCTAACCTACTTAATCCTCATAGGTTCGAGCGGGTACTACATAAGAGGGGATTGACTGAGGACATTTGGTACTTAGACAACTCGGGACACACATTCAGTACTAAAGTCAACAGTAGGCTAAAAGAAGCCTTTTCTCTTTAGGCTTAAAAGTCAACATCAAATTAGAATCGCATGCATGCAAAGTAAAAGCACAAACCCTAAAAGTGACATGCGAACCCTAAAAGCGCATAAGGGTCTATTTAAGAAGGAGGGAGCCTAAAGAGATACCTATGTTTATTATTGATTGATTTGGATATTTGAGCAGCAACACAACGTGCAGCTATGACAGTTGGGGTTGAGGACGGAGTCTTCAACTAACGAGGGTTCGACAGTACAATATCTACCCTAGTGTCCTTTAGGATAAACCATCTAGGTTTGTCACCGCATCTATTGTATTCATCATTATTTAGTGTATTAGTGTATGCCAGAAGATTATTTGTAGGTGCATCCGTGCAACTGGGGGGGATTTAGCTGGAAAACTCCAAGTCATTCATCGGGACTCCGGATCACCATATTTCTTCCGCATGTGGCCTGCATCTTCACCAACAAGATCACGCTACTACTTTGAGTGATTATCAGCCATCGGTTTGCTCACCTGGAGCAGCTAGTAGGAGAACATAGAAGAGGGAGGGCGTGAACACCAGTCAGGTGAACCAATTCGCTAGGGTACCTGGAGAGGTCAAATCTTCTACATGCTTCGACCATTCTCTCCGACACGGGCACATCTACACTCTGACAAATTTGCAGCTCCAATAGACCACCCCTCCACCAAAAACATCATCTTTAACTGATTCATACTGTTGGGGGCACTATGCTGGAAAAAGGGGTTATTACTTCATCAGCTCGGCTTATGTTGCATGCGTATTTTCTCAAGAGCATTTTCAGCCGGATTATTAGTGGTAAGTGTTACAATCTTTCCTACAAACCCTAACCCTAAATTCAGCTATAGTTTAGAGCAATCTTGCATGGTAGTTTTGCATGCTCGATTATTCAGAAATTTTGCATAGAATTAGAAAATATCAGTATTTGGGATACTACAGTGGTATCAGAGCATCTTCCTTGCCAACTATGGGCTTGAACATGAGAAGTAGATGAATACAGAAGAGGACACTTTTGTAACCTATAGGAAAAGGAGTAGGTACACAGAGGACTTTGAGGATATCCAACTAGAAGATACCAACTCAGACATGGACCCAACAGGTATACACTCTGACAGGGGAAAAGGAATGAGAGAAGACGAGGACAGAATGGACTTTCGCAACCTAGTAAGTGCATTTGCAAGACTTAGCCAAAGGGCAAAAGGACGTACTTAATGCAATCAACAGATTATCGGCGAAACCAAAACCAGGTAATAGTAGCACATCTCTCTCACTGGTAGATAGAGGGTCTACAAGCAGTAGTGGGAAACATGCATACACCAAGATGTAGAACACACCCCACATATATAACAGACCTTCCAATAGGGCTACTATGCCTCACTTCTTGCAGATGCAGTAGCAGGTCCAGTCATGCAGGTAGAGCCTAGCGAACCCTTTGGGGCTTATTTGCAGGAATACAAGGACTTAGGGGATGAGTTTCATGCAGCCATGTCTTTTTCGGATTTTTGCAACATGAAGAGTAGGAACATGCCTAGGAATTTCAACAAGGGATTCAATCATAACTATGAGTTGCAGAAAACATTGGGTAGGTTGACCATCCCAAACTTTGATGGGACTCGTGGAGGTTTAGTGAGGATATGGGTTCAGAAGTTGGATACCTATTTCCAACTCAATCCCATGACAGAGACAGATGTCATTAAATTGGCTACACTCCACTTGGATGGAGAAGCTCATGAGTGGTGGTACCACAGATTAGTGACATTGGGTCACACCACCATCCATTGCTATAGTGAGTTCACTTAGAAACTCATGGAGCGGTTCGACAAGAAAGATCCAGAGATACATTTCAGGGAGTTGGCTCAACTCAGGTAGATAGGTAGCGTCGAGGCCCTCATCTCAGAATTTCAGAGGATAGTTGTTATGGTAACAGATGTGTCAGAGAGCAGATTGACGATGTTGTTTACTGAGGCCCTGACAGAGCCACTACGGGGGTGGGTGAAAGCCTACAAACCCCCCACTCTACAGGATGCCATTAGCTGAGCCAGAGATCGCTAAGACTCATTCCCGAAGAACAGGTTCTCTCTCAAAACCAACTTTCTAGTTAGAGACAAGGACAAGAAACCTTTCCAGCAGGATTTTCCAAAGAAAACATGGTTAGACAAGGACACTAGGAAAGACTTGAGGTGAAAGAAATTATGTTTTACTTGTCAGGAACCATGGGTTCTAGGACACAGGTGCGTAGGAAAGGCCAAGGCTCACTACATAGAAGTATATTCGGACAGTGACGAGGAGGACTATGAGCAGGAGGTGACAGAAGAATTACGGGCAGCAGAGGAAGAGGCACTCCAGGGTGATACACCAGAGGGAGTTATTGCTACGTTATCTGGAGTACCTAGATTCCATACACTCAGGGTCAGAGGAGTAGTACAAGGCCATAGAGTGGGAGTTTTGATTGATGGGGGAGCAACCCACAATTTCATTTATTCCACTTGGGTAGCCAAGAGGGGTATTTCGACAGAGAAGTTCGAGGGATTTACTGTAGCTGTAGCCAGAACCTCCAGCATGGAGTGCAACTATTGTATTCCAAAACTGAATGTCATATTAGGCAACTACTAGATGACAGATTCATTTTACGTAGTAGATGTGGCAGATACACATGTAGTATTAGGCGTTCAATGGCTTTATTCAATAGGGAAATATACTACAGACTACCGAGCAATGGAAATGGAATTCCACGGGCCAGATGGGAAACAGGTAGTTTTGAGGGGCATGAACACTTAACCCCCAAAACCAGTCTCTTCACAGAGAATGGAGGCAGTACTCAGACAGGATGACATAGAATGGGCTACAGAATTTTTTGTCACCTTTAGGAAATCTCCAGAGAACAACACACAACACCTAGATGATATTCAGGCTTTACTACAGGAACACGAAAAGGTATTTCGGGACCTTCTAGCAGGTAGACCACCAGACAGGGGCTTTGAGCACATCATTGAGCTAGAGGAGGGGACACAGGCAGTCATCACCACTCCTTATCGGCATCCCAAAAGATATAAGGATGAGATCGAGAAGACGATCAAGGAATCACTGGAGCTTGGATACATTAGGCCCAACTCTAGCCCCTTTGCATCATCAGTGGTCTTGGTCAAGAAGAAGGATGGCACACTGCGGATGTGCATCAATTACAGAGCACTCAACAAAAAGACCATAAAAAACAGGTATCCCATCCCTAGGATTGATCAACTCATGGACGAGCTGCGGGGCGCCAAATACTTTTCAAAGATTGATCTTCGCTCAGGGTACCATTAGATCCGAGTAACGGATCAAGACATTTCTAACACAGCTTTCCGTTGTCACTATGGTCACAATGAATTCTTGCTCATGCCTTTTGGACTTACCAATGCTTCAACCACTTTTCAATCATGCATGAACCATACATTTAGAGCTCAGTAATGTAAGTTTTTGCTAGTATTCTTTGATGACATCTTGATTTACAACAAAACATGGGAAGAACATCTGAAACATCTGGACGAAGTATTGAGCATTCTATAAGAACACTCGCTTTATGCGAAGATGTACAAGTGTGAATTTGGCATGAAGGAAATGCTTTATCTAGGGCACATAATCAGTGTAGAAGGGGTAGAGGTTGATATGGAGAAAATCTGAGCTATCAGGGATTGGCCCACGCCAAAAACAGTCACAGAATTGAGAGGCTTCTTAGGCCTTTGCACATATTACCGGAGGTATGTTAAGGGGTTCCCCCATTTCGCTGCACCCCTCACAGATCTCACAAAGAGGGGAGCCTTCACCTGGACAGAATTAGCACATAAAAATTTTGAGGAGATGAAAGTTATAATGAGTTCTTGCTCGGTTTTAGCATTACTAGACTTCTCACAACCATTTGTAGTAGAATGTGATGCCTCAAGGGAAGGGCTAGGAGCAATATTGATGCAAAACCATCACCCCATTGCATTTGAGAGCAGGAAACTAAAGAACTATGAGCGCCACTACTCCATATATGACAAGGAGATGCTAGCCATGTTACATGCTTTCACTAAATTCAGACAATACCTGGTGGGCAGCAAGTTCAAAATCAAGACAGATGATAACAACCTCAAGTACTTCTTGGAGTAGAAGGAGCTGAATGAGCGCCAATAGAAATAGGTCAGCAAAGTGCAAGCCTACTATTTCGAGATAGAGTATGTGAAGGGCAAGAACAATATAGTAGCTGATGCATTCTCTTAGTAGAGTACTCCAAAAATAAATTCGCTTGCAAATTATTGGATGGGCAAGTTCAGGATGACAGGGACAGAATTATCGATGACATCATCTATCACAAAAGCAGGATATACCTTGTCCCAGAATCAACTTTGAGAAAGAAAATCATACAGGCGTCACATGATTCTCCACTATCTGGACATCAGGGTTTCTTAAAGGCCTATAGGCAGATCCAAGAGAGGTTCTCATGGAAGGGCCTCAAGGGGGAGGTTATGCAGCATGCGCGGGAATGCAACATTTGTTAGCAGAATAAGACTGAGCACATCCATCTAGCAGGGTTGCTTCAGCCACTACCAATCCTGGAACAAAAGTGGGAAATTATCTCCATGGACTTCATTACAGGGTTGCCCAAGGTCCAAGGGTGAGATTGCTTATATGTCGTGGTTGATTGAATGACCAAATTCGCCCATTTCTTTGCTATATCATCCGATTACTCCGCAGCCCAGGTAGTCGAGTTATTTTTCAGAGAGGTCTTCAGGTTACACGTGTTACCCAAGACCATTGTCAGTGATCGAGACAGTAGATTCATCGGTGCCTTCTGGTAGGAGCTATTCAGGTTAGTGGGAACCGAGCTTGCTACCAGCACGTGTTATCATCCCCAGAGTGATGGACAGACCGAGATTGTCAACAAGTGGATTGAAGGGTATCTGAGGAACTATGTAGCAGGGCAGCATCGAACCTGCATTAAATGGTTACACTTAGGGGAATACTTCTATAATACTACCTACTACATGTCTATTAGGATGACACCTGTTAAGGCATTATATGGCTATGAGGCCTTGGACTTTGCAGATTTAGCATTCGGAGACAGCAGGGCTCCTAAGGCAAAGGATTGGGTACATGACAGTCAGGATATCCTTAAAATCCTTAAAGAGAACTTACAGATAGCCCAGAATCAGCAGAAGCTGTATGCAGACAGACATAGGGTTGAGCGGAACTTTGAAGTAGGAGATCTGGTATACTTACGGCTCCAACCCTAAAGACAGTCTTCACTTAAGAAGAAAGGAGCGAAAAAGTTAAAACCTCGCTTCTACAGACCCTACAGAATAATCAGAAAGGTGGGAGAGGTGGCGTATGAACTAGAACTGCCATAAGAGAGCAAAATTCACAATGTATTCCATGTGTCCAACCTGAAAAAGACCATTGGACAACACATTGCTCCATCAACAGAGTTACCTCCCTTAGATGATGAGGGACTATTGGTACTGATTCTAGAACGGATCGTATAGACTCGAGAAAGAAAACTCCGGAATCGGGTGATTAGAGAATACTTGGTCCAATGGAAATAATTACCTCCGGAGGATACCACATGGGAAGGAGAACAGGTATTGCAACATCCCAGTTTGCAGTTGCTTGAGGACAAGCAATCTCAAGCAGGGAGGATTGTAATGTCCATGTCCGATTAGGCAACAAAACACACGTTAACCTACTTAATGCCCATAGGTTTGAGCAGGTACTGCATAAGAGGGGATTGATTGATGACATTTGGTACCTAGAACAACTCAGGACACACATTCAGTACTAAAGTCAGCAGTAGGCTAAAAGAAGCATTTTTCTTTAGGCTTAAAAGTCAACATCAAATTAGAATCGCATGTATGCAAAAGTAAAAGCACAAACCCTAAAAGTGACATGCGAACGCTAAAAGCGCATAAGGGTCTATTTAAGAAGGAGGAGGGAGCCTAAATAGATACCTATGTTTATTATTGATTGATTTGGATATTTGAGCAACAACACAACGTGCAACTACGGCAGTTGGGGTTGAGGACGGATTCTTCAACTAACTAGGGTTCGGCAGTGCAATATCTGCCCTAGTCTCCTTCAAGATAAACCATCCAGGTTTGTCACCGCATCTATCGTATTCATCATTATTCAGTGTTTTAGTGTATGCCAGAAGATTATTTGTAGATGCATCCGTACAACTAGGGGGGATTTAGCTGGAAAATCCCAAGTCATTCACCGGGACTCCGGATCACCATATTTCTTCCGCATGTGGCCTGCATCTTCACCAACAAGATCACTCTACTGCTTTGAGTGATTATCAACCACCGGTTTGCTCACCTGGAGCAACTAGCAGGAGAACAGAGAAGAGGGAGGGAGTGAACACCAGTTAGGTGAACCAATTCACTAGGGTACCTGGAGAGGTCAAATCTTCTGCATGCTCCGTTCATTCTCTCCAGCACGGGCACATCTACACTTCGACAAATTTGCAGCTCCAACAGACCACCCCTCCACCAAAAACGTCATCTTTAACCGATTTAGACTGCTGGGAGCACTAGGCTAGAAAAAGGGGTTATTACTTCATCAGCTCGACTTATCTTGCATGCGTATTTTCTTAGGAGCATCTTTAGCCGGATTATCAGTGGTAAGTGTTACAATCTTTCCTACAAACCCTAACCCTAAATTCAACTATAATTTAGGGCAATCTTGCATGGCAGTTTTGCATGCTCGGCTATTCAGAAATTTTGCATAGAATTAGAAAATATCAGTATTTGGGATATTACAGAAGGGGGGTGCAAATCCCAAGAGATCTTCAGTAGTGATCAAGTTTGAAATCCGAGTCTTCGGTTTCTGAGATAAGCTTGTGTTAATACTGTGTATCAAATTTGTGTATTTCTTCTGAAAGATAATAAAGAACTACTCTCTGTCATTGGTTTTCTTGCAAAGGTTTTTCTAGGGTCACATCGACCAAAATATCTGTGTTGATTTATGTGTGTGTATTGCTGATTTAAAAGAGTAAAAGATTTCATGTGTTTCATGTTATAAATATTTGTTTGTGCTAATCTATGTTATCTGAGCAACAAGATTGGGTTGGGAATTAAACTGTGATTTATTGAGACTTTAAACTGAGTTGGGGTCAGAGTATTTTTTGCGTAATAAGAAAAATTTACAGGGTTGCTGCATGACACCTTCTTTATAAAGTCCACATGATTGTACAAATTTGTTCCAATGAAATCCACATGATTGTATGGATTCATCTATGCAGAATCGCCTGTAGATTTCTACCTATTTCCTAACTACAACTCCTTGGCTATGCTCCAAACTTGCTCATTGATGCATTCCAAAAAAACCTTGTCTTTGTGGGTATGTGTGTATTAACCCTCTATCTTGACCTTCCTTTATACTTGAGCTAAAACCCTATTCTACCAAAATCTTAGTATCTCTTTGAGATGTACGATTGAAATTAGTCTAAATCACCAATGTATAAACATAACGTAATAAGACTCAACAACTAAATATAATATTTTCACTTTGTTATTGGAGTGAATTACAAAATAGATTTAACTTGAACTACTTTTGGCACGTTCACATTGAACTTGTGTGGAAGTTCGTGTTCGAGCTACATTCTTTAACAATAGGAGTATACAAAATAATTTTATAGACTGTTGATATGCATTCGATACTAGGAAGGAGATTGGGTTGATAATATAGAATCAAAGGACCATCATTGAGGTTGGAGGCGAAAGCAAGATTTAAAGAGGACAAAGAGGTGCAAGACAAAGGAACAAGACTAGTTTGAAGTAACATGGAGAGGGTGGAGTTACAGGGTTTGCGAAACATGTTTGGAAGGCTATTCTGAGAGAAGCAATAGGGCCCAAGGTTGTATTTTTTATAAATACCATTGAATAATGAGAGTGAGTGGTCCAATATTCTTCTTGAATGTCCATGAATGCTTTTGTTTCTTAATTCATTCATACATTTAGTTAAGAATCTTTATTGTGTTTGTTGTATAACATAATTTAGGTTTGTAGTCTGCCTATTCTTAACATATACACAAATTTTGGGTTTAGCCACCTAACTTGACAAATTCCAATTTCCAACTTTAACCACCTCACCTGACAAATTCCGAGTTTAGCCTCCTCATCTTCTGTTTCTTCTTTTTTTATGCTGTAGCCACCTTTAAATTCTAATAGGCTTTAAAGGAGTTGGATGAACATATCTCTATCTACCCTTGTGGTAACAAATCATTACTTTTCTTGCAACTATGAATATGTTCATGCAATTGCCTCTTGGTCTTGGCCGATTCATTGGGTAATAGTTGCTTCATATGCACATTTGTCTCCATGTTAGGGTCTTGCTTGTGCCCTTCAATGTCCATGTGCACTCCCTTATCTCTTATTTCCTCTTTCTATAAGTTTCGAGCATTCTGTCTATACTCATGGTGACAACTTACACTAACAAATTTAGGTTCAAGTGTTTTTTCTATGGAATTTATTTGAAAACCAACAATGAGTAAAGGGTGGAGAATCTTTGTGTAATCTTCTCATAATCATGATTCTCATGAGTATTCGTCCCAAACACTTTTAAAATTTCTATGCCTCCTAGAAGCTTGTAACTTCTTACATTTGGCTCTTCTTTCCTCACTTAGAGCTTCTCAGCTAATGTGTAAGGCCACCTTCAGTTGCTTGTAGGTAGTAATGGGTGACGATTGGGGAAAAACTTTGTATGGGGTGCAAGTAGCCGTCTTAGTGTTCGTTCCTTCAACAATATTTACATGCTTTTGCAGATTGTATGGTACTTCTTACTTTTGGGATAATTTCCCCCAATTTTATATTATTGTCCACTCTTCTTACCTAGAATGATGTGGGGCCTATGGCTTAGTAGGATTGGTTTCTCCAAATTTTGGGTTTGTTTTGTTCACTTTATTGATTTTTGCCTCCAGACAATCTTTAATGCCGATAAGGATACGTACAAAATGGCCTATGTGTCATGGTCTTTATGCGATTCTACAGTTCAACTTTGATCTAAAATTGAGCCATAGAAGGAATTCAGTGCTCAAGTCCATAAAACTTGCACTTTTGGTTTTCTTCAAATTATAGCAGAATCGCGCAAAATCCTGTCGAGACTTCATAGATGAGGAATTTGCGTATGGTTGTGGCCCTGGAATAACAGGTCCATTTGTGTTCATTGGAAAGAGATATGCTGAAAAGCTAAAATTTTCACACATTTTAAACTTTTTAACGTATCACTTGCTTGGCTCTAAAGTCTAAACTTGGTTATGAATTTTGCTTAGTGCTGCAACTTGAACTTGTGGGCTTACACGGTATCCACAACTTACTTTTGTAGGCTTGTATGTGTTCCACAATCTTTTTCACAAATCGACCTTGCTAACACAATCATTTTTTGATCTTTCTAGGTCTGCAACTTATTATGTGGCTCTTCAATCCCCACAAGCTTACTTTTGGGTCTCTTTAGCTTCTCTTGCTTTCTTTAGTGGAAAATGCTTGAGACAATCCACTTAGCCTTTTCGTGAGCCTCCCATACTTAGTTGAGTTCAATTATGGAGATTTATTTTGAAGATTTTGCATGGAGTATTCCATTTTCAATTTCTTGGAAGCATATTTTCTGCGAGCTTCCCATACTTGGCCAATTTTGCTTATGCAAAAAATTTCTGTGTTTTGCCTAGGTCATTCAACTTTTGATTTTTTGTAAGCCTCCCATTCTTAGCTGAGACTTTTGCTTATTTTGAGAACTCCTCTATTATGGGGTTTGCCTACGCCATTCCACTATTGATTTCCGGCAAGCCTATTTCTTGTGAGCCACCTATACTTTCTGATTTGGTTCATGTAGAAGATTTCATTGTAGGTTTTGCTTGGTCATTTATTTTGAATATACTGCAAGGCTTCCATACTTAATTTTGTTCCAATAGAAATCTTCTTTGCAGGGTTTGCTTGGATCGTTTGACCTTTGATTTCCCATGATTCTTCTTTTTTTGCAAGCCACCCACACTTTGCTGATTTAGCACATATGTGAAAAATCCCTTTGCGAGTTTTGCTTATGTCATTGATGTGCCCACACCATGTGCATCCTACTCATGTGGAATTTTTAGAATAGTTTTTGAAGGAAAAAATTACTTTAGCTTCTATAACTGACTAAGTTTCATCTACTTTGATTTGTTTCGAAGGCACATTATTTTCTGTTGAGCCATTCTGTGTGCATTTTTTTATTAACCAACCTAACCAATGCACCTTTCCAGCTGAACCCTATGTAGGAATGAGGTGGCTTAGCTCATTATGATCACATGTTCCCTAGTCATTTTCTTGGTTCTTCATCCCAAGAATTCAATTCCTAAGTTTTGATCTCACAATCCTAGAATGCCCAAATTAGGGGTGTAGGAGAGAAAGTTTGCGTTGTTTTGTTTCACATAAGACGAAATGCTAAAATACTGTTCAGTCTCCTAAAAACTGGAAAATACCTCAATTTCTGCTTTCCTTGTGTAAGGTTCTACGGGTTTGAGTCCATTACCAAACGACCTGAAATGGGGATGCATTTTTAACTTTTAATGTTAAAATAAAAGAGAGTAAAATATAAATTATAATGTAAATATCAATGTTCCAACAAGTTTCTGGGACATGGGGACATGGGAGCAAGGAAATACACTTGGCGCATGTGTGGAGACAACCCCAAATTCTAGGGAGTGTCACCGGGGATGTCGGGGTCCCTAGCATAGGGGACCCCATCGCTAAAATTATAAAAAACAATAATTTAAAAGATATGAAAACATAAAATGATAATGATACATCTATTTTTTTAAAGATTAATTGCCAATTTGGAGTTCATCAAAAACTATTTACCATTGTAGATTCAGATGAGAAATAAACCTAGGGAAAGTAGAGTTGGGCTATTAATAATTATAGTATTATGCTCAGTTTTTTTGTATTTTTAATTTTTTGTTCTAAACTTTGTTTGAAAATTGAGAGGGAAATCACAGAGGGGCATCCATCTGTCCTGTTTTTCATAAGGGGATGCTTGGGTGCCCCCCAACATGTGAGACATACCTCATTATTGGTGAAACGTTACACTTTTTATTTACAAATTAGGGGACGCCAAGAAATGACTCACAAGGCATCCCGAGGGCATGCAGACTGCGGAGGGCATGTCCCTATCTAACATTTGTAAATATCAACATCGATATTAAAAGTTAAGTGCAAATCCAAAGGAAACGGGTTAATAGGTGGACTACACTGACTTTCATGCAAGGTGACTTTCCTCAGTTTTCTATGATCAACTTGTCTGTCAATTTTTGTTATTTGATTTCCAAGTTGACTTTCTGCAAGTTGGTTTCCAAGGTGACTTTATACAAGTTGATTTTTGGATTGACCATTTTCTAGTCCAATTTAGGGTTGACTTTTTTCCAGACGATTTTTGAGTTGACTTTGTGCAAGTCAATATTCACCCGTTGATAGTGTATTTGGCAAATTTTCACAGAAACAACCTGAATTTATATTGAAGCTTAAGTAATGACTTTCTTGAGCTATAGTTATTAGTGCCTTTAATGGGGTCACAATACTCTGCTCCAAAAGCCCAGACACCAATTAAAAAATATATATTTAATGTCAAATCTTTCATCAATTCTATATTCCAAGCAAGTTGAATTGGTTCAATCTTCCAAGCTTGTTTTCCTGTAGCTTGTCTACAACTCTTAGAATTGGTCTTACGGGGTTCCCTGTTGCACGAGTTTAAGTTTAATCTCACAAATTCTGAAAATGACCAATGGCACATTATTTCCTTCCTCCTATCCTCCTTTCAATGTTGCTTGTTCTCGAGGTTATTAAGTGTATTTTGTTCACTAAGGACTTGAAATAAGTTGATCTTTATTTATGGTTTCCTGTAGCTTTTTACCGCTACCATTCCTTGTCTCTCATCAGGAGTCATTGTTTATTTCAGATTTATGTTTATGTATTCCCAACCCTTTTCTCCGAAGGTTCTGGTTCATGGAGTGGCATTGTCTCAAAATTGCCAGGGTTCAATTGTATAATGGAAGCAAGAATTTATAACAACAAATATCATAATCCATAAACTTCATAACAACTGCAACACATTAACTTGCATGCATAACTTTATAACCTCGAGGAAACTTTCTATCATTTATCCTTAATGATCTTATTCCCTATCACTTTGCAAATCAACTTATTATGATCTGCACAAGGCTGTCTTCTATACCATCTTTTTTTCATCAAAGCAAGAGCACAATTTAACTTATCTACTCAAGAATAGATGCAGGGCATCCTTTTTCATATTTTCCCTCTGAAGCCCAGATGGAACTTTACAAGAAGTCTTTATGGCCTATTCGTGCTACTGTGCGTGATTTTAACTTGTAGATTTCACAAGGTATTGCACAAAGGCTTATTGCATACAAGTGTTACTGTACATTATTAAAACATCACCATTCAAGGCACATGAAGGACTTCTAAAACAGGATCCAAGTTTCATGGATAACTCCTGCCTGCCATCATAATCTCAACTTTTGTTATCATGTACATTGAATAGCTCAAACAGATTATACATAATAGAAATAAATCTTGTAAATCAAAGTCGTAGTTCATAGAAGATTACTGAGGTTAATATTGCTTTCCTGAGTGGATCAACTTCCAAAATTCTCTTGCCAAATTCATAAGAAGCACGAATTTGCCTCCAAACCAATTCCCAGGGTCCTCTCCTTCCCACTGTGGTGCATAAGGTGGCATATAAGAGTGGTGAGGAAATGCTGTCGTGATATGTTGATTGCAAAAATGGAGGTTTCACAACCAATATTTCAACCTCCCACGAGGCTAGGCGGGAAGATATAGGAATACAACCCTTAAGTTTTGAGCCCCCTGGATATGCAATATTCTCCTCAAATTTATGCTATCAAATATCAAAAACCTTTGCTTAGTGTTTTTGTATTTATGTTGAATTGTGAAGAAAATGACAAAAACCAAATTAATCACAGTGGTGATAAGTAAACTATAATCACATGTATTAACCTGTCCAGGTTGTTTGGAAATATAGATGCGGCTGTAATATACAACCAGCTCTTAAACTAAAGGATATGATTTGATTACAGTATATCTTTTGAAAGGGAGAAAAACATAATTTTTAACCATCAGACAGAAGTAAAAGAGGAAAAGAGAAAAACAAAACAAATGTGTGCAAGTTGGATTTGAGAATGAGTGCGATAGGAATAATGCAAGAGCTCAAAATATATTTCATTAACTAAAAGAAATTTTCAACAATCATCTGCTATAACAGTGTCCAACAGGTCTCTGCAAAGGCCTGGACCATAAAAAAGGACCAAAACTTTCCCTGTTGTTTCTGGGACAATACACAGGAAAGCCAAATAGACGAGACAATGAAGCACAACACAGAGTGGGCTGATCAAAACAACTTAAGATAATCCTCCCGATTTTTATCTGCATACCATGTTACTCATTAGCACCGGTATAAAATCAGAATTTCAAATGTAAGCATGCACAGAGAGACAATATACCTTCAAGTACAAACAATAAAGTCAATCTTACTTCGTCATCCTCAGCTATTTTGAGAGATTCCCCTGCCGTTGACAAACAATGTTAAAGCCAACAGAATTCACAGTAGAAAAGGAATTGATTTTAAACTGAAATTCTATTCTAGCATACCATTTCTTACTCTCTTCATGATGTTCCTTTTCATAGGCCTCCTTTTTTTTCTTGTACTTTTCCACATGTAGTTTGTTTGTTGTAACTGTTCTTTAATTAATGATACATAAATAAAATTTGAAATGAGACCAAAGCAAAATCATTTAATTTCTGTTAAAGTATTGTGGATTTCATTAAAGGGGGAAAACGTATGGTAACTCACGTAGGTGAAACTGAAGGACACAAGGTAAAGTAAATATAAACAAAAAGGAGAGGGGGACCCATTAACCAGCATTACAAATCAACCAGCCCAACCCTCAAGGGGAAACGAGTCCCCAAAGCTGTGCAACCATTTAAACTAAGTACTCAGAAGGATGAAGTAAAAGTACAGCAGTGACAATGCAAGATAAATTGAAACATAATTTTCATCTCTTCAACTTTAACACTCCCAAAGGCCCCTGTGTTAAAGTTGAAACAAACAGTAACAGTAAATAGCAGCAGTAATATAATAACACAGGCTAATGAACAAGTTAGACAAAGCTAACAATCAACATCAGTAAAAGAGGAAACAATATTGGTTCAGACCTTCCTTGTACTCAGATATCTTTTCCAGATCAGACCTTGTCTTTTGAAGATGAGTCTCCAAGGAACAGTGGACATACCTAAGAGAGAGAAGATGGGTAACTGTAGAACAAGGTTAGACAAGTACAGACCTAAGAGTGTTAACCAAAATAGTCCAGAAGTGAGAAAGAACCTTCAAACACTTTCTGCAATAGTTTACAGACTTCAAGATAGTCATATATAATTTAAATAGCAGCACTTATCAGATGTCCAGAAGCAGCCTTAAATCATATACTAGCACCCCAAACTGTAGCGGCACTTTCTGAAGGACAAAATCTCTTTCAACCACTGCAGCAACAAGATAGATGGCTCAATAAGGGTCATAGTAGATACCAACAAGATAACACTCACCAAACAGACCCCTAGAATAGCCATAGTATAGACCAACAAAGGGAACGAACCCCAAATCAGCCATGGCAGCCCAAATGGTCACGACCCAGCCCAAAACATGCTCACGGTTTTCCAAGAAAGATCAACAAGATCAGAACCCAGCAGAGGAAGGTCAACACAGGTCACAAAACAGGTCCTAGCAGCCCCCAAGGTCACAACTGAGCTCTAAGAAGGCTCAATCAGTCACGATCCAGCCTAAGAGGGCTCCAAGCAACCATGACCCAGCCCAAGAGGGCTCCAACAGTCATGACACAGCCCAAGAGGGCTCTAATCAACCATGGCCCAGCCCAAGAGGGCTCAAACAATCACGGTTGGGGCTTAGGCAACCTTAAACAGGTCACGACCCAGCTAGGAAGCTCTAGACAGGTCACACACTAGTTGGGCAGGCTGGGTAAACTCATGGCCCAACAGACAGTCCATTAACAACAACAAGATCACGACCCCACAAGCCGAGGAAGAACTCGACCTGCTCATAAATGGTAGAAACAAATCCTTGGACAAGTAGTAGATGGTAGCAACTCAACAAGAAGACTTTCAGCAGCAGCAAAAACTAGACGTCAAGCATCAATATACCCTAGGAATAGTCACATAAACAGATCTATAAATTTCTCTTGTCAAGATGTGCAAAAAATGGAATTTGAGACTTCAATTTATAATCTGGACATGTCTTCTAGAAGGTTCAACTACCTAGCCCTAGCTTTTAGGATAGTTACCAAAAGATAAACATAAAATAATATTATGTTGACTTAGGGTAGGGTACCAATGGTCAAGTGGTCATACAAAAATAAAAACAATAAAGCTAAGTCATCACATAAAAAGGGTCAAGGTACCACTACGAAGATGGGCGCTAGGACCAATAGGGAAACATAAGACCACAAGTAAAAAATACGGGTCACATCATGGCGGGGAGACAACCATTTCACCCACAAGTCCAAGGTGTACCATCAAGGTGGGGAAAGAATCCTTTTACCTACCAAACCAAGGACTTTAGTCTTTCTCTGTCAAGGTATATTGTCCACACGTGTTCCATACAATAACTGTGAGTTTTATCATCACCGTATAAGGAAGGTCCAAACTAGATGATGTTATTCTCTAGTCCTCCAGACTGCTCCTAAAGGTCAAGTACTAGGGACATCATTAAGGGGTGGCTAGTCCCTTGAGAAACAACCTAGCAATAACCATTTAGGAGAAGAGGACATTAGAGATCATCATCTTGGTCAACTGACTAATATCCACTTGGTTAGCTGACTAGGTATGTTCCTGCAGGAGCTGCTTGGTCCCAGACAATGAATCTGCCTGGTCTTAGACCAGGGAGTCTCTGTCTCAACCTGGAGGATCTGCTTTGTCCTAGACCAAGAATATCCATGTTCCCAGACTAGGAAACCCTAGAGACATATAGGGCCCATAGCCACATGCTAGGGACTTTGCAATGGCATCAACTCGCTTGGTCCTAGACCAAGAACTCGAGGAGACTGCTGGGGGCCCTAGGGTACCTTCTAGGGACTTACTTTTCCTGGTTAATTGACCAGGACCTCTAGTTAACTAACTAGGGTACCATCCTCCCTGAGAATGGGTCTCGCAACTGCACTAGCTTTAACATACCTCCCACTAAATGTCTTGCATTAACGCACTCCTCCTTGTGACTCTTGAGTGCAACAATTCAATACAATAAAACATGTAATTCTGGGCCTGAGTATCATGCAATGCAAACCATCTAAAACTGAATTGAAGCATACATAAAAAGACCATAAAACAACCAACGTTGCATATATATTGAATCATTTCTAGCAATAAACAAAAATCTCCTTAACATATAATAGTTAGATGAGTAACATTAACCAAAATTGTGCCCCTTACATCAATCTGAGCAATAAACAATCCGTAAACATGTCAACCACTTTTGTCATGCCAAAATAGTGCTTAGCCAAAAGAGATTCAAAATATACAATTCAAAAAGATGAAATTTTGGGGAACATGTCCAAATGAGAATGCCTCCCTTATCAAGAAGCAGAGCTTTGAGTTGAAGTGGTTGAGAGCTTGCATGATTTATGGGTTGAGCGGAAGAACTGGCTGAGGTAGCGATTGAGGGTAGTTTGAGATTACCCCACCCCATACTTACCGAGTAGGGCTTGTCAAGGTTTCCATGCCTACCATCGTTCTCATCTCGGGGTGGAACTTGGGTTCTTCAATAATGCTCGGGTGAGGTTGTAGAGGTGTAGAGGCTGGCATCAAAGGCTATACAAAGGTCTGGTTACCTAGAAACAAATGCCTCGTTTGGGTCAATTCACCAAACACTTATGAGTCCACATCGAAATGGATTGAAAACCTTATCTTTTTCTTGCTTCCCTCTCTCCATACATTATGGTGTCTTCGCCTCTGTCCTCTACGAGAATCCCTTTTATAAAACCTCATAAACTGTGAAACAATGTCACATTCAAGCATAGTGTTTTATCCGATAATTTTAAATGTTCCAATTGATCGGGGAAAACCTGAGACTGGTTGGAAATTTTTTCTTTTTGTATTGGAGGGATTTTGGTACTATGCGAGAATCGCCCAGGAGCACACCAAGTGCATTACGTCTCTCCTCATCTCCAACATGGGAACACACACATACAAGAACTGATTGCAACTGGACAACCTACGTACCACGCCAAGATCTTTTCCATTCCGGGTCAACCTTAAGGACTTATTACATCCAAACAACTTGCATCTAGGATCTTTTCCGTTCAGAAAGCCTTCCAGGACTTATTATGTCCAAGCAACCTGTGTACCACACTAGGACCTTTTTACACTTCGAACAACCCACATGACTCATTACATCCGAACAATCTGCGTCCTACGCCAGGATCTTTTACACTTCAGATAACTTGTAATAGGACTGATTACGTCTAAGGATAACTTGTGACCTTCGCAAGGATTGGTTACATCCGAGGACAACCTACATGTCTGATTACGTCCGAGCAACCTACGTCCTACGCCAGGATCTTTTCCGCTCGAACAACCCATCTCTTTTCCCTTATAAGATCTCATGCATATGTGTCTTCTGGTCTCTCGTCATCTCTAGCATAGGAGCATGCCATGATCTTTTGCGTTGTTAACAAACCTGTAGCTCTGACTATGCTAGCACTCATTACTCCCTCTTTCGAGGGGCCTTGATCTAGATGACACCAAATCTTTCTTTGTAGTACTCGAACTTCACTCTGGCTAGAGGCTTGGTCAATACATCGGCTATTTGCTCGTCTGTTGCCACGTACTGGAGCTTCACTGCTTATCTCTACACCATATCCTTAATATAGTGGAACTTGATCTCGATGTGCTTCGACTTGTCGTGGAACACTGGGTTCTCCGACAAGTTCACGCAACTTTGGTTCTCGCAAAAGATACAAGTCACATCTATCTGCATATTAAACAAATAAGTTAGTAGCTTCCACAACCATATTGCCTCACAACTAGCCGAGAAAGCGACAACATACTCTGCCACGATTGTACTCAACGCGACGCAGGACTGTTTCCTGCTAAACCAGGAGATCATGTGAGATCCCAAACTTAAGCAACAACCTGAAGTGCTCTTCCGATCCGTGGAGCTACCTGCCCAGTCCGAATCAACATAATTGTGCAGGTTAATCTTCTGATTCACATCATACTTGAGCCCATAATCCACTGTACCCTTCAAGTACCTTAATACATGCTTTACAACAACCAAGTGAACATGATGTGGATCCATCAGGATCTGGCTCATGGTGTTCATAACAGAGCATATGTCTGGTCTCGTATTCTTCAGTTACATCAATGAACCAATCATCTGACATTGTGGCATTAACAGACTCTGATGAAGCATCACACAAAAGCTTCAAGTTTGATGCCATATGTGTGGTTATCGCCTTGTAGTCTAACATTTCGAATATTTTCATAATCTCCATTGCATACTTCCCTTGACTAAGGAAGATTCCATCCGCACTCTACCACACCTCCACACTTAAGAAGTAGTGCATCATCCATAGGTCTTTCATCTCGAACTCGGTGGCAAGTTTCCTCTTTGTATCTATAACGAGTTCGTCCACTCCTATTAGGAACAGGTCATCGACATATAGCATGAGCATGATCGGTCTTATGTCTTCAACCTTGAGGTAAATGTTGGAATTCGCTTTACTCTTAGTAAATCCTAAACTCATCAAGAATCTATCCATCCTGTCGTACCATGTCCTAGGTGCATGTTTCAATCTGTTCGAGGCCTTCTTTAATTTGTACACATGAGGCTTCCTGTCATGTGTCTTGAATCCCAGTGGCTATTCTACGTACACTTCCTCTTCGACTACACCATTCAAGAATGTTGTCGTGACGTCCATCTAGTGTATCTTCCTTTTCATTACTGCAACCAATGCAAGTGTGGTTCTAATGGAAGTGTACCTCGCTACCGGTGCAAATGTATCCTCATAATCTATTCCTTCTTTCTGTGAGAAGCCTCCCGCCACGAATCTTGCCTTATGTTTCTCGATGCTACCATCTGCAACATGCTTGATCTTGTAGACCCACTTCGAAGTCATGACATACTTCCTTTCCGATCTTGAAACTATATCCCATACATCATTCTTCATAATCGACTGGTACTCCTCAATCATGGAATCCTTCCATTCTTTCTTTTCTGCAACCTCTTCATAGTTGGAAGATTCCTTGTCAACGATGTCACACAACAGGGCCACATAGATGCTGTAAGGTTTTGGTCTTTTCCTTTCTCTTTGCATCTCATCTGGAGCACCATACCTTTTTGCTTCTTGTATGAGTTCCCGTGCTAATGCTGGTTTTCTCTTGTGGGAGTCCTTCTCGTGAAGTGTCTCAATAGGTTCTTGTGGTTCTACCATGTCATGATCCTTATGGACTTCTGGAATTGCTTCTACAATTTTCGTACCTTAGACTCTCATTTCTTTAGGTTCCTTGATCTCTTCAGTAGGTAGCTTCCTGGATCTAGAGTATGTCGACTCTTCATCAAATGTTACATCTCTACCGATGTCGATCTTCCTGAATCATGGGAAGTATATTTGGTAGGCCTTTGAGGTATCTTTGTATCCTACGAATATTCCCTTCTTCCTTGAAGGATAAAGCTCGACCCTTTTTCTCCTTTGGGATGTGTATGTATACAAGGCAACCAAATATTTTGAGGTAGATGACTTTTGTCTTCTCTCCTGAGAAGGCCTCTTCAGGAGTCTTATTGTTGTGTACTTGATGAGGAGTACGGTTATGTACATCCACAACTGTTCTTGATGCTTCCGCCCAAAGTTGCATTGGAAGATCCTGGTCATGTAGTATTGCTTTCCTTGCTTCCATTATAGTTTTGTTCTCATGTTCCGCAACGCCATTTTGCCGAGGATTGTATAGAGTTCTCAACTCCCTCTTAATCCCAGACTCTCTGTAGAGTTCTTTGAATTCTTCCAAGGTAAATTCTCCACCATTATTTGACCGCAGAGTCTTGATCTTCCTTTCAGTGTGGTTCTCGACCAAGGCTCTGAATTCTTTTTTCCCTTACAAGAAATATATCCAAGTCTTACGTGAGAAATCATCTATAAAGGAAACATAGTACACATATCCGCTTAATGAGCCGGAAGACATGGGCCTGCATACATTTGAGTGTACTATCTCCAGTATTCCTTTAGCTTTACTTTCACTATTGGGAAATGTCTACTTTGCATTCTTTCCCTGCACACATCCTTTCTTTCCTTGCGCACATCCTTTGCAAACACCTTCATGCTTTGCCTGGATTTCTAGAAGTCTCGAGATTACTTTCCTTGCAATTGATAGTGCTCTGTAGTGCATATGTGCAAGCCTTCAGTTCCATAGTTTACTTGGTTCTATCGAGTCATGAACCAATGCTTGTTCAGGCTATCCCTTCAGTTTGCATAAGCCTTTGTCTTGCTCTCCAATCATTGTTGCATCATTGATTGTCTTTCCTTTAGGTGACATTAGAACTTGGCCATCCACAAATGCAACTCTCATTCCCTTTGCATCTAGTGCAGTGATGGAGAGAATATTCTTCTTCAATTTTGGAACATATAGCACGTCTTTCATCTTCAAAGATTTTCCGGAGTCTATCTTGTATGAAGCTTCTCCACTTACTTTTATGGGGTATTGATAATCATCCCCAAGTTTCACCTTGTGAGGTGACTTGTGCTCATACATATTGACAAATGATTCCTTGTATCCAGTCATATGCTTAGATGCCCCACTATCCAGAAGCTAATCATTGCTTCCATGTGAGATAGTTCCTGTAAGTGTTGAGATTAACACACACTCTTCATCTGAATCAACATTCTCTCTTTTGAATCTTTTGTTTTTCGGTTCATTGTCTTCGATGGTATGAGAACGACGTCTCTTCTTCTTCTCATTGAAGGAGTCTTTGTTCTTGGGACAATCTCTTATAAAGTGTCACTTTTCATCAAAAGTGTAACATTGAATGTTGGAAGGATCTCTTTTGAACTTTTGTTTCTTGTCCTTCTTTTTGTTGTGATGGTGGTTCTCCTTCTTTTTGTAGTTTCTTCTGGGGTGTACTATGAGAGCTTGATCTTCAATTGCTCTCATCTTCTCTTCTCTTGTTATGAGTCTAGCTTCTTCTTGTGTTTTTCTTGGAGTCTGCTGAAAGAAATCAACTTCCTTCTTGCACAGATTCCTTGAATGAATGAGTCCCATGATCTTGGGAGGCCATTCAAGGTGGCCATCAAAATATCTCCTTCTACATTCTCTTCAATTGCTTCAAGTTGTTCCTTGATTTGAGCAACCCTTGTCAAGTAGGACTGTATAGTCTTTGAGTTATGTATCTTCACATTCTTCAACTGGTTCCTCAATGTCATCTTTCGATTGATGTTCTTTTCTTCAAACATCTTTGTCAAAGCATCAAGTACTTCCTTCAGTGTCTTAAAGGATGACACATGGGGGATGCGATAATCCTTAATATAATTTGCAATGATTCTTTTGGCTTTAACCAAGTTCTTCTTATGAGTAGCCTTAGCCTCATCTCCCTCTGGCTCTGGAACTTTTCCACTGATGTACCGATCTAAATCATTGTCTTCAAGGATCAGTGAGATTCTGTACTTCCATGCTCGAAAGTTATCATCTCCTCCAAGCTTGTCCTCAAGCCGAGTATGATGAGTCATTTTCAAATGAGAACCTCAAATGGAAATAGCAAAGATTTAGATCTTACCGATTTGGTTCCGAATTTGACTTACCTAGGGTTTGTCAACAAAAGGCTAATTTTCCAAACTTGGAATTTGGAAATTTTGTTTGGACAGAAATATGCGTCTCCTTGAGGCGAGTTACTTAGCTAGGTCCTTTTCTGAAGAGTGAGGTGGGAAGCATCTGAAACTTGATGCCCTAGTTTCTTCCTGCGATGTCCCGCAATAAAAAATTGAAGCTTCTCTGAATTTGGAATTGCTTCCACAAAAAGATGTGCCCTTTTATGGAGAGTTAGCCTAGTGCTATTTTCTTGATGAACTGTGGAGAGAAGACCTTGAACTAGCAAGCCCTAGTTTCCGCTACTGCACAGTGCCTTCTTTCAGAGAGGCTTTGATACCATGTTAGTTTTTCTAATCTAATTAACTTGATTATGATATTTATTTGAATGAGTAACAAGCACAACAAGACACTCAAAATAGAGCAGATACACAAGACACAAATATTTTCACCGGGGAAACCATAAAGGAAAAAAAACCCGCAAACTTTCTCAGAATAGTTTTGTCACTAAAACAATATCACACGATGGAAAAACCCAATAAGAAGTCTTCTGCATCTCTCTCTCCTCCTCCTTGTCTTTCTCTTTCACCTCATGCGAACTTGAGTGAGTGTTGTTAGACACAATGACACACTGAGAGGGGGGGTAAATCAGTGGGGCAACACTTTTTACCAATTTCATTTCTTTAAATGTTTAAACATAGATCATCAATAATTTCATCAACATTAATCAATCACATCACAAGAGACACTTTAGAAGATAAACTTATGAACTTTATTATATCAAATTTGATATTGATTACATTGAAGGCCATCACCTTGGGGTCAACATCAGTTTCAACTGACTGAGAAGCACCAACTCCTATGCCAATACCTTGCTTGTTTTTTCTTAGTGCCAACTAAGAAAGGGGTGCAAGACCCAACTTGCCTTCACATACTGATATCTGTCAACAACACATGTTATTATTTTCCTATCAATGTCAAATCAAACTGCTCAATCCAATTGCTGCTCAATCATCAACCTCCTCAACCTGTTGGTCAAATATCATGCTAAGTCATCACAAGAGTTGACCTATTATTAATGCTGTCAAATCAACCAGTTGTTTCTTCCACTGTTTGTTGCTGCCACTGTAAGTTTGGTCTGGGTTATGTCAAATGAATCTCGTCATTGCTTTGTCATGTCACTGTGATCGTTTGTAGCCTTCAGATGCCTTTCACAGCCTTAACGATATTCAACACTAAACTGTATCTTTCAGTGCTCCAACAATTTTCAGCACACCTTCCTTTGTAGCTGAATTTCAAAGGTATAAGAACTTTTCCAATTCATTGCTACAATTCCAAACTCGGAGCTATAAACTTTAAGTATAGTTTAGATCAGATTAATCCATCCTCTTAGATCAGATTTCTACTTGTAAATGCTACAAACAGGGCTTTAACCAAGAGATCATACAATAAAGTATCTTTGGGTGTTCAGTGAGAAAGGAGACCAATATTCTGCCCTAAATCAAACTTCTTCTTCTGAGCTAGCAGAGATCAAAACATGCAAAACTTCTTCTTTAGAATTTGTGAATGCCTTCACAAATTGACTAAATATATAGCCCAAATTTTCTTCTTTTTAACTAGTGATTACATGTTACAGCTCAAACGAACAGACCCAAAATTTTGAACAATCCAAAAATCATAATTAAATGCTTACTGCAACTGCTCCTCCTGTGGCTGCGTTAGAGACCCGAAATTTAGAGCTACTTTTATCCACCGGATTTTTCTTGCTGCAAATGAGGGCGTTGACTGGTTATATATAATGGTTTTCCACAATATTTTGGGGCCGACCTGTCATTAATTTATCAAATTTATTTGGAGCCGACTTTACTTAAATTGTTATTGTGTATGTCTTTATTTAATTTGTGTAATGAGTTTCCCATGCATCATTTAAATGCATTAGGCTTCTAAGGGTTATGTGTATGCCATGCCATTAAATCGTTCCAAGTGTTATGTGTACATCATGCCCTTCTTTAATAACCTTTCATCAAGGTCTTCAAGTGTATAGGATTTTTCAACAAATTCGTGGTCTTCTCTACATGTATAATGTGTGAGGACATCACCATCATAGCGGCAACAATGACCATCAAACTACTAATCAAGAACATATCAAGGGCTTCAACAAGAACTCCACCATTATATAATAATTAGTATCAAGTCCTCATGCTCCAAGTTACCACAAGTGATAGTAATCAATCTTGCCATATTTATAACCTTATCAAACCACAATAACCATTCTACTCACAAATGACCACATAATGGGTCATTTGGCCAATTTGGTGTTCCAATGCCCAAATTCCCATGTTCTTCTTGTCATGTCAGCAACCTTTGTCACTCCTTTGTCTCCTTATCACTCCTTTGTCATTAATGGGTGTCATCAATGGAAAACTGTGCTCAACAAACTCCCCCTTTGTCATTGATGGAAACCCTCATCAACAACTCTCCCCGTTTGACATTAATAACAAAGGGTCATTTGGAAGCTCTTGGTCTTCTGCTGCTATGCTTGGCATGAAGCATTTTAGTTTATAATCATATCTTTCTCTCCTTGAGACAATGCTTGTTTTTCTACTGTTACATCTAAACTTTACTGATGGTATGCTCCGTCTAAACTCAAGCTCCCATTGTGTTCTTATATGCTGAATTGTTTGCTCCCCTTTCATATAGAATAATTCATTTGTTGAGCTGTAACTATTTGATATTTCTTATAAGGTCTCCTGCCATCTCCCCAATCTAATTGTGTACATGCTGCCTTTGCACACATCTTCCTTCCTTCAAGGCACATAGCTGTGCCTTGCATGCTTTCCTGATCAAAGCTTGACCTTTACAACTTCAAAAGAATTTTGACTTATATTTGCATACTGCTAAGGTTCATGATAGAGGTTTTGATATTTGAACTTTAAGTCTTTCTGAATTGCTGCTACCAACCTTGAATTGCCTGAAAAGTCCATAATGCACCTAAGACCTTTTCTACTAGTACAACCTATTAACTTGTTGCTTCCTCATGTAAACTGTTGTTTATTCACAATTCAGATCTTCTACATTCTACTACTGTCCACAATAGCTGGGTTCTAATTTTCACAAGTGTTGTGGCTTCCCCAAGAGGTTAGAGCATGATTACTTGCTTACTTCTTCAATGCTTTCGAATGCCTTAGCAAGGTCTGTGATATTTGAGCTTACTTGTGGAGGAGTATGATTAAAGATGTCCTGCTACGATCTTGACTTAAAGGTGACTTCACACGATCCTAGGACCTGTACTACTTATGGAAAGAGCCATCAATTGCTCTTGTAGCTGCCTTCAGCAACATCCTTTGGATGCTTATTCTTTATTCAACTTTCATGGGTTTCAATTTCTACCCAAGGCTTGAAGATACAAGAACTCTCCAACTTCATCATGACACTAGGTTTTATTTGATTAGAACTCTAGTACTGACTTGTAGAGATTCTTTGTTAACACAAATCTACTGTCATTAGTGTACTGCTATTTGAACCCAAACACGATGAAGCTTCAATACAAAATGACCAATGAACTTACCTTTATTCCCAGTCTAATTTAAGCATATGATAACTTTACTAGGGTTACATATTGAGGAGATCACATCATGGTTTATCATACAACGATGCCAAAAACACTGCCAATGTTAATATTGCTGCAAAGCTTCAATCAAACCATCCTAAAATATGGATTTAAACCTTTATCCAACAATCCTTTGACCAAACTTTAGATCACACCATTTTTTATTAGGACTGTTGTAGGTGTCAAGCAACACCCAAAACTCAGTTTGTATGTCAATCCTTGATATATTCATATCAACCGTTCGAAGTAGACTAACAACCAGTTCTCAAACAATTTCGAGAAGTGCATTCTACGATTTCCAAATTGTGGTCAAGAGATATTAGATTGTCCTTGATCCTTTACCGAGCTGCATATTTGATCGCTGTGCCTCTGTTGTAACTGTCACACATGAGTTTTATGCTTGAAAGTATGAAATGAGAGTTCCCTCAATCAGCTGAGAAGAGGACTGTACTCTTTTGTTTAAATCTACGAATTGGTCGCTTGGTACTGGAGTGAAAATATCCTCATCAATAGTATGCAGTACTATGTATTCCACCCACTCGTGGTCTGAGCTTTACTTTACTTCTTAGCTGTTCAACTGGGCCTGACTTGTCTTATGCATCATATGCTTTGTGCTCCTGTTCTTCTTACCATATTTCTCCCCCTATCACCATGCCAGCTGTGACCACTTTTCCTTTGAGTTTCAAATCTTCCTGCATTATTCTGCGTCAAAGATTCATTGATTCTTGTTGCAGGTGTGTGTGAAGGACTCTTCATGGATTGTCTCCTTGGACTTGCACAATTTTGGGATTTATGACCAAAACCACTACAGTTGTAGCATCTCATGGTGTGACTATTTGCAGCAACATGACCGATATGGTTACAAGTCCAACATCTAACTGTGTTATTGGGACTTCCAACACTTCTTCTTCCATAGAATGTACTGTCCAGAGCCTTGTGACCAAAATCGTTACAAGAATAGAAATAACCATTGAAGTTATACCTGGATGCCTAGTTCCACTTTGAATATGTATCTTTTCTAAACTTGCTCTGAGGAGTAGGACTAACTCCTTGATATCCTTCAAAAATTTTGATGTCTTTTGCAGGTATGTGAGGAGCGCCCTGGTTTTCATCTTTGGAGAGTGAGGGACCTGCTTCATACTTGCTAGGTTTCCATGTGTCTGCTACGAACTTCTCTTTTCCCGAGTTGTATCCAATGTCATATTTATTAAAAGGCGATCTTTAGCAGTCCAAGATCTCGTCCAAGATGATTGAGCTGTTCTTGTGACTTCGCACATGCATTGGAATTTTCACTTGTCTTTCTGAGACCAACTACTTCCATCTCAAGCTTTTGACATTGCTCCTCCTTCTCTTCAAATTTGTCCTTCAATACTTCCTCTATCCTTTTGGCTTCTTCTAGCCGAGTCTTCAGCTCAACATCTGCCTCCCTAGTTTCTTCAAGTTCTTTACTAGACTCTTCTTGTTCTCCTGTTTGACTCATCAATTCAGTGTTTAGTCTTTCAACTTCATCTTCTTTGACTTCTATCTCATCTTGAAAGCTTGTCTTTTTGAGACTGATTTTTTTGAGTAGATCCACAGACTTCACATGGTACTTTTCGAAGGACCCCAAAATCTTTGTTTTAAGTCTCAAATTGTATATGAGGTCAATATCTCCTACAAGGTGTGCTAGGACATCTTTCTTTTCTTCATCAAGATCATCTTCAATGTTATCACAATCACTACTACTGTAATCATAAATATTCTTACCTTCATTGGTGTCTGATGCGTGCTCCTCCTTTTCTTCTTGCTTTTCTTCTTCAGTAGACTTGACTTTTGCTTCAATATTTGAATCTTGGTTTCTTCCTTGATACTCAATTTCCAACTTGAACCAAAGGTCTTTGGCTAAAGTATGTTCTCCTACACTCTGTCTAACAGAGATTGAGAGTCCATCCATAAGAAAATTCAATGCAATAGTGTTGTCCTTCTTGGCATCCTTCTGTGCAACTGACCTTGTCTTCTTGTTGGACTGAGCAGGTGGATTGACCACAATCTCCCATACATAAAATTTCTTCAAGTAATCTTTCATCTTATTTCTCCATCCAAAGTAATCGATCATATCAAGCACTTGAAGTTCATCATTGCTGGGGGACTCTGTCTTTGCATCCATTTTGNGGGGGGGGGGGGGGGGGCGGCGTGAATCAGTGGGCCAACACTGTTTACCAATTTCACTTCTTTAAATGTTTAAACATAGATCATCAATAATTTCATCAACATTGATCAATCACATCACAAGAGACACTTCAGAAGATAAAATTATAAACTTTATTATATCAAATTTGATATTGATTACATTGAAGGCCACCACCTTGGGGTCAACATCAACTTCAACTGACTAAGAAGCACCAACTCCTATGCCAAGACCGTGCTTGGTTTTTCTTAGTGCCAACTAATAAAGGGGTGCAAGACCCAACTTGCCTTCACATACTGATATCTATCAAGAACCCATGTTATTATTGTCCTATCAATGTCAAATCAAACTACTCAATTCAATTGCTGCTCAATCATTAACCTCCTCAACCTGTTGTTCAAATATCATGCTAAGTCATCACAAGAGTTAACCCATTATTAATCCTGTCAAATCAACCAGTTGCATCTTCCACTGTTTGTTGCTGCCATTGTAAGTTTGGTCTGGGTTATGTCAAATCAATCTCGTCATTGCTTTGTCATATCATTGTGATCGTTGTAGCCTTCAGATGCCTTTTACAGTCTTCACGATATTCAACATTAAACTGTATCTTTCAGTGCTCTAACAATTTTCAGCACACCTTCCTTTGTAGCTGAATTTCAAAGGTATAAGAATTTTTCCAATTCACTGCTACAATTCCAAACTTAGAGCTATAAACTTCAAGTATAGTTTAGATTAGATTAATCCATCATCTTAGATCAGATTTCTACTTATAAATGCTACAAACAGGGCTTTAACAAAGAGACCAGACAATAAAGTATCTTTGGGTGTTCAGTGAGAAAGGAGACCAATCTTTTGCCACAAATTAGACTTCTTCTTCTGAGTTAGCAGAGATCAAAACATGCAAAACTTCTTCTTCAGAATTTGTGAATGCCTTCACAAATTGACTAAGTATATAGACCAAATTTTCTTCTTTTTAACCAATGATTACGTGTTGCAGCTCCAATGAATAGACCCGAAATTTTGAACAGTCCAAAAATCAGAAATAAATGCTTACTGCTCCTCCTCCTCCTACGGCTGCCTCAGAGACCCGAAATTCAGAGATACTTTTATCCACCGAATTTTTCTTGCTGCAAATGAGTTCGTTGACTGGTTATATATAGTTGTTTTCCACAATATTTTGGGGCCGACTTGTCATTAATTTATCAAATTTATTTGGAGCCGACTTTACTTAAATTGTTCTTGTGTATGCCTTCATTTAATTTGTGTAATGAGTTTCCCATGCATCATTTAAATGTATTGGGCTTCTAAGTTTTATGTGTATGTCATGCCATTAAATCATTCCAAGTGTTATGTGTACATCATTCCCTTCTTTAATTACCATTCATCAAGGTCTTCAAGTGTATAGGATTTTTCAACAAATTCGTGGTCTTCTGTACATGTATAATGTGTGAGGACATCACCATCATAATGGCAACAATGATCATCAAACTACCAATCAAGAACATATCAAGGGCTTCAACAGGAACTCCACCATTATGTAATAATAATTATCAAGTCCTCATGCTCCAAGTTACCACAAATGATAGTAATCAATCTTGTCATCTTTATAGCCTTATCAAACCATAATAACCATTCTACTCACAACTGACCACATAATTGGTCATTTGGCCCATTTGGTGTTTCAATGCCCAAATTCCCATGTTCTTCTTGTCATGTCAGCAACCCTTGTCACTCCTTTGTCCTCTTATCACTCCTTTGTCATTAATGGGTGTCATCACTGACAACCTGTGCTCAACAAGTGTGAGTGTGTATAAATGAGGGAGGGTGCCTCCCTATTTATACCCTTCAAGTGACCGACCTCACAACTTGACTGGTTCGACCTCTAACCCTAACAGGGCGTGACTTATCCTAGAGAGACTCTAAAAACAAATTACATAATATTATACTGGGGACTATTACCCCGACTTACAACGAAGGTTGTACCCCAAGGACCATGTACAATAATGACATCCCGAAAGGAGGGAAATACATCTTTGATAGGGGTATAACAACATACAATGATAATATACATCAAAATATATTCTGAAGTTACAAATACAACACTATCAACATAACATTTGGTTTCTTGTTTTGGAATCATCGCCTATATAACCTAGCAAAACCACTTAACTTGTGGTTGGTGAACACCGGTAAACCATAATTTGAGTGCCACAAATAAGTTATTTGGTACTTGTTCTCCATGCATAATTGTTATCACTAGTTGCCTATGCATTATTTTCGTTAAACATGTTGTCTTCCACTAACTATTTGTTATCCATGCATTAGCTACCAGTTATCCATGCATCAACTATTTTTTCTTTTATAATTGTTTATTTTGAATTTGGAATGTCTGCTATAAAATTAATCTCAACAATACACTTGTGTCATCCTTATGCAATCTAGAAAAATCATAGATGCTAGTCCACCCCAAATTATAAAATATAAACACGTATACGTGTAATAATTTCTTGAATGAAATAACCAACTAGAGTGTTGGCTGGTTCCCTCAACTACATGGTCAACTTTTGTGTAAACCAACTAGAGCCTAAACCTTTTCGAAACAACATTTGTATTTGAAGATTATGTGCATTATAAGAGATCTATACATATCACTTGGAGTCATCGACTTGAGTGTTGGGGTTTCTTGTAACACCCTAATGGGAGATAAAATACTAACCATATTCCTTAGACATAATATTAAGTATTATTAAATTATATTACCAAGAAAAGGAAAATAAGCAAAAGAGGGGAATGACAATTATTCGATAAATAAATAAATTAAGAAGAAGATAGATTTAATTAAAGATGAAATTAGATTATGTTCATGGGTAACAAGTGGTGTCATCCATGCAAAAATAAGATAATGGATTTTAATTAGAGATTAAATCCATATAAGGGGGGAATGGTCATTTTGGGTCGAGGGTTCCTCTCCGGGAGTGGGGGTTTGAGGTTTGGTTTAGAATAATTTCCGACTATGCTACTGGTAAGGTTACCTGGTGCTTGGTGGTGAGAGTGAGGAGAAGAGAGTTTATTAGTTGTTGACATTGGTTTATTTATTGGGTGCTCGAGGGCCTTCAGTTCTTTGAATTGAACGAATTAGGTTGGATGGAGAGTTGTTCCCCCAAATCTTGTTGCGGGTGCTCTGGAGATGGATGTGGACTCATCATGGGGAAGCTACCTACATCGAGGTGTACTGGTTAGTCTTTAAGTGGTTTAAGTATGTTTTCCTCATCTTTTGAAGGTTTAAATTATTTCTTTTGTTAATGAAGAGAATTGTTAAAATTAGCCTATGCCTAACTCAAACCAATCATTAAGATATTAGTTTCCAATATATCATTTGTAATAAATTTAAAAATGAATAATTAGACATATTTTTCTTAATCATTTAAGTATCTCTTCATGTTTTTCTTCTTCCGTTGACAATTTAGAAAATTACAAAGATTGAACCATATAAATAGATGTCTTTTCAAATAACCATCATAGTCCCAACTTAGAGAAAGTTTAAAATACTTTTCTCTTTATTATATGGACTATGATAGATTGCTTCATAAAAAGGATGTTTGACTTATCATATCTTTCTTCTTAAATATCAATCACGTTAGATAGATTATTTTGGTAAATAGGAATAAAGTCTATCTAATTTCAACAAACCTTTATATTCCTAACTTAGAGGAAGTTTAAAAAATTATAACATCTTAGGGATTGGAACCAACGTCTCATATATTAGAAACTAACATCTCAACTATTGGAAACTGATATAATATATATAAATTTACGAGTCTTGGGTTGAGATTAGTCTAAGTTCAATGAAATGGGGGTTTCTTTTTTAGGAATGTTGGTCTTCTCAAATTATATGAGGAGGTTATATCTTCCAAAAGAAAGATGGAAAATGTGATTTGTAGACACAATTAATTCATTATTGGGACCATGCTAGGTAAATATTCAAGGTCAATCCCACTCTATAATACAAATCCCACATAGGAAGATATTTATTTCATCACTAGCTTGTATAGGAGGGTGTAAGATTTCCCCATTACATTGATATTCCACCTAATATTGCAGGAGAGAGTCAGTTGGCATATGTGTAGAGACATGTATGTGTGACCACAATTAACCTTAGAGCCTTCTAAATTTTATGGGGCCAGTTGTGTTTACATTCATTCAATGCATAGGAAGTTAGGTTCTTGTCTCCTACGGTCACGACACTAGAATAGTATATCTCAAATGGATAGTTCATTATTTTCCCTTTGATGCATTATGTAGATGGTTTAGTTAAAAGCGCTAGACCGATAAGGTGTTTGTCAATTTTTTTGCAAAATTTTGTTTCATATGGACCATTTTCATGCTATTTTTGTAGGAGGATTGTCTTCATCTTTGATTCTAAGTTATTTACTTTATTTCTTTAAAACCTTCTAATGACTTGACCTACATTTGAGAACCTCCTTCTTAGATGATGATTGATGTGCATATACACATGTGAGAGCATATGTTTCCCAAGAGAATCCATTTAGAGTGTTCATATAGGAAGGTCAATTTAGAGACTTATTGGATTTATTACCTAGTGAGGAAGATCACATCTTCAATCTTGTACAATAGCCATATGCAAGGATGGACTAGTGAGGATGCGAAAACACCCTATTTAATATGGATATGATGGGTAATATTATTGTTATGTTGATTAATTTAGTTGCATATTTTTTTGTCTTATTTAATGTGCATGTAATTTATTGTTTAAATTGTCTAATTATGTTTTTCTACTATTTTGTATATGTTGGCATGTATGTTAGGTAGATGCCTCCTCAACATGACAAGGATATGGTTGAGGAAAAATGAACTGTCTCAAGTACATAAACCTTGATCTCACACCAATATGGATTAGCCTTCCCCACAATATAATATTATTGATACATCATGTTATTGGTGCCCTAAACCTACTTAAGAGGTTGAGGGATCCCCATCATTCATATTCTTTGGATTTGATTGCTAGGGACATTACTCCACCATATCCATATCTAGTAGATCAACTACCATCTCATCCTCTAGCAGCATTCCAACCATCATCTCCTCCAGTAATAAACCAACCACCATCTCCTTCAATAACATACTGACCATAATATCCTATAGTAGTAGACCAACCACCATGTTCTACATTATTATCTAGTGGATGTACTAATGTCTCTAGCTTTGGTAGTGGACATATTGATGGTTTTGGATACGGTGGTAGACCTAGCTTATAATAGTTGTTGACATGTATATATTTGATTGTTGCAATGTATTTTGACATTTATATTTGACATCAAATATGTAGTTGACATATATATTTATTGTGATATTATCATTCATGTATATAATGTGTTTTTGTATCATGGTGATGTTCATGTAGCTTTATTTATAAAGTTTATTATGTGTATGTTAATGATTCATATTATTAATGATTTCTCTGAAATTAAATAAAGTTAGGGATGTATCACTCTTTTAAATTTGAGATACCACATTTGACATATTTGAAATGTATCTAAGATATATAATGATTTTGATATTATCATTCATGTATATTATGTCCTTTTATATAATGTTGATGTTGATTATGTTTGATTTATAAAATGTATTATGTATGTAATGATTGACATCATTAATGTTTTCTCTATTTTAAAATTAAATTTGAAACGTATCACTCATTTAAATTTAAATTTGAGATGCCATATAATAATTTACTCTATTTACATGTAACCATTTTATTTGAATTGTGGTTATAAAAAAATATAATAATTTAATGTTGTTATATAATGTTTAACCATTTTTCAAGGTTATTGTTTCTTGTGCAAGAAGATTCAATATGTTGATTAAAAATGTTTACAAACTTGATTAGATGATTCAATCAATGTTTTTCCAGTTTCATTATATTTTAAATTGACTTTTTGGTATTAAATTGTATTTTTAAATTGTTTCTTAAATGATTTAAAAAAAAATTTCATTAATTGATAACTTAAAATTATTAAAATTATATCTAAGTAAAGTATTATTCTTTAAATTTTATAGTGATAAAATCATGTATATTAAATATCAAAACAAATCTAGATTTTGATTTGATTAAAATTTTACAACAATTTGTTTGATTAATTATCTTATTAAATCATTAAATATTATTATTTTTATATTAAATATAAAATGAGATTAGAAAGAAAAACTTTTAAGTAAGTTAATCTTAATGATAATTGTTGTTAATATTAATCTTCCAATAAGAAGAAGATAACCTTGTAGGGTTTCACTTTGCAACTGGGGTTCCTACTTCCCTTGCTTCCAACTTCTTGCTTTCCATGTATTCCTCTTCAGGCCAAGGGCTAGGAAGGGGATCCCTCTCTTGATGCACGACTCAAAAAGTACATCGTTGCGGTGATTGATTCAGCTTCGAAGGTCGGCCCAAATTTGGATTCTCGCTTCGTTAAGCTCACCACAACCCATGAGGTAAAGCTTTCTTCATCCTCTTTGAAAAGCAAGATAATTGATTTAACTGAGAAGGGACTAGTGGGTTGTTTCACAGGGTTATGGCCTTCTCCAAAATCCATAGAAATTTGGTTGAATAAAACCTGAAGGCCGCTGATAAAGGGTTAAGTAGTTCAAAATTTTTGTGGTAAATGTTTCTTTGTCTTCTTATCTGAGCATAAAAAGGATAGAGACCTCATTTTTTGGAATGGACCTTATTTCCTTGGTCCGAGGGGTATGCACTTAACTCAAAGGAGCACCTCTTTTGATCCTGATAAAGATATTCCAAAGGCGGTTCCCGTCTGGGTCAAGCTCCCTAACCTTCCCCTACACTATTGGGGTGACGATGATTTGAAGGCAATTGAAAATTCCTTGGGGAAATATATTGATCGAGTTGATCCCAATTGCCCCTTATTCTCTTGTGCCAAGATTTGCGTCGAATTGGATCTTGAAAAAGGGTCGTTGGAAGAAATAAATATGACAAGGAAGGGATGGAATCACTTGCAAAAGGTGGTGTATGAGCAAATCCTCTTCAAGTGCAAGGTATGCAATGAATATGGCCATTTTTTGAAGAGATGCACTAAAAGCAAGGTACAGGATGAAGAACCAAAAAAATACAGAGAATTGAATATAATCTCCAAAAAAGGGAAAACGGGGCCATCAAGACAGGATACTCCGAAAGGTGGTAAGAAAGTAGTGACATAAAATAGATTCCAAGATTTGGCTAGTAAATAAGCGAAGCATGAGGGAGAAGGTGAAATAAGGAAAGAGCCTCAAAATGAAATAGTGATGGAGCAACCGGTAATCACAAAACTAGTATAGGAAGAGAACTATGTGTCGATCCTTCTAGAGAAGCCTTATGAAGAAGTTCCTTGAGGGGCCTCTGGTTCAACTAGATCCAAGTCAAGAATGTCACAAGAAAAAAATTTAGAATACAAGGATGTGAGAATTGCTTCACAGTGAGATCTAGGAGCTAAGGCAATCTTCACAATCTAAGCTATTCACAAAATATGCAAGAAAACAGTAAAATAGAGCAAAATAACACACATAGATAGTGCCAATAGTTGTTGTTTCTATTAGTGTACAACTTGTAGATATGTGTGGTACATATTTATAATACAATGGGGAAAATTCGTGAGCCATTGGAGCCCATCTGGATGCATACAAGTGTCAGGCTAGGATTTGACCCCTAAACCCCCCTAGGTGGACCAATAATCTCCCTAACAATACCAAATAGTTGCAAATGCTAGTGTGAACATGGTTGGAGCATGTTGGATCATAAATGAAGGCATGGGAGAGCACATGGGTGAGTGGGAGAGTCTCTAGGAAGCAATAAATGCCCAAAGAGAGTCTAAAACAACTAGATACATGCACTAGCACCCTTGGTCAAACACATTCCATGTGTTTAAGGGATGGGGAGTGCTCCAAGGGAGACCAGTCATCAATGAGGGCGTCTGGGTTGAAAAAATGATCAAACTAGAGCACCTCAACTGTCAGGTTGATCAAAGTGGAGCACCTCAACTGTGAGTAAATGAGCCAGAAATCACCTAATAGACCAAGATTGACCAGTATAACCTAAGTTAGACCATATAACATAAGTACAAAACAAATGAAAATGTCACCTAGGTGTATGACCATGGTACTAAGGTGGATTATTTCTCTAGAGGAAAGAGGCAAAATTTTTGTTTAGTTCCCTTGACTTGAGCCTTAGTTTCCTCAAGTCACCTCTTACAACAAAATTTTTATTTGTCCATGTAAAACGAGGAAAGAGGAAAAAGCTGATGGGGAAAATCCTCCCTCAAGAATGGACATGACACAGATGATCAAAATGTATTCAACAGGTCCTCTTATTCACTTGAATGAGCTAAAAGAACAACTTCTTGGTGATGGACTTGGTGAAGATGTCGTGGATGCCAAGATCATGCATCGGTGCTTCAATGTGTTGTAGACAAAGAACATGCTGTGAGCCCCCTTGATGGTCATCATCCGTTGATGTAGGTACATCATAAGAATGTATTTTGCTGCAAGCATACTTTGACCTGGAAGCATAATCAATAATGGAAAATATATATCTACAATCTCTTTCCCGAATAACATCAAAAGATTCAACAAAATATGCCTCATGTGTAGCTTCCATATCATGAATTAAACCATGAATATTCTTCCCAATTTGATGAAGCTCACAAGTCTTTGAAATATCAGAATATATGTCATATACAACATAAAATATCAGAGGTATAGTGTCTCCATGAGCGAATGGGTCCATAGTGGGAGAAGAGTGGGAAACTAGATTGCATTGACAGTTGAGCGAACCTGGATGGTATGGAGATTTGAACATTGAACCATAGGTGGTGAGATGATGTCCAGACATATGGAACAACAGTCCCATGAAGGACAATACCATGGCTTCCCAACCAATGAATGATATGCAAGACATAAAAGCAACATACACAAGTGATAGTATTGGAAACTATGCAATTTTGAGATTTTCCAACTAGTGAACTTGAGGGTTGTCGGGTCTTTTAAGCATCAAATGGTTGGGGAAATGAGTCTATGGCTGTCATAACCTATATATCAGCATGTATATCACCTTTAGAATCAGAATAGGAAGGATCTGAATGGAGTGGGAAAGAGTTTTCATAAGACATATAATAAACTAGTAAAAACTGACTAGTTTTTGGGGGAAACTTTGGTGAACTGTTAGTGGTTTCTTCCAAGGAAGGGATGGAGGTTTTAGATTATAATATATCAGACTGTAAATCAGAAACAAAGACATCGAAAACAAAGATATGAGAAATGGGTTTCTTCCTTGCACTCAAAGCATGCATGCACTTACCATTTTCTTGCTCCAAAGAGAGCGTGCACTCCCCTTTTCTTGCAAAATATGGAACATCAATAATGTTCTCCTCAAGGAACTTGGTCATGATGTCCATCTTCTTTTTGAAGCAATATCTTTCATGATGTGAAACTCTGCAATATCCACATGTGGGATTCTGTCTCTTGCACTTGATCCTCTTGAATTTCGAATCCTCATCAGTGAACATGAGCTTTCTGTATCAGAATACTTCTTCTGACTCTTTGTTGCTTCAAATCCTTGAATTTCTTCTTGCTTTTGGCTTGATTTGACAGACCAGCAACAAGGGATTGATCCTTGGTGGATTTGATGGTACCCATTTGCACTAACTTGTCTTGCTCCTGAGGCAATGCCTCCATGAAGTCTTCTAGCGCATGCATCCTCCAATTTGTAGCTTTGAGCTTGCTTGAGTGGAATGTCGAAACAAACACATAATACTGAAGCCCTAGCTTAGAAAGGATAGATAAGATCAAATTCTCTTCTTTCTTCTCTATGCCACACTATTTCAGCTGAAGCACTAATGCTTTGAACTTGGTGAAGAAGTCTTGGAGAGTGAGCTAGGCTCAGTGAGATCAACTCATTTTCGAGCTGGTGGCCTCTCATCTCATCAATCTTCCCAAATAGTGGCTCAAGCTTGAGCCAACCTTCATTGGTTATTCCAAGACTGTTTACATGGAAGAGAAGGTCTCTCGAAATGTTAAGACATAACATCCCAAATGCCTCATCAAGTTTGTTGAAGTACTTCGTTTTCTCCACAATAGAGTTGGGTTCGACTTTAGTCCCCATGGTGATTTTGTACATGCCTTTCGACCTTAACTGGATCACCATTTCGACCTTCCATTCAAAATAGTTGAATAGGGTCAACAATACATGAGTCATCTCCATCCTTCTTGCGCACTGAGTGACAGAAACTCTGTTGTACTTGCAATGCAAACACTCAAATTTTCTCTAGAAAATGCCCTAAACAACAACTCAAACACTCTAGATTTGATTTGCAGCTCCACAAAGCTGTGATACCATGTGATAATTGCTTCATAGTGATATATAGGAGCTAAGGAAATCTTCACAATCTAAGCTATTCACAAAATATGCAAGAAAACAATAAAAGAGAGCAAAATAACACACATAGATGGTGCCAATAGCTGATGTTTCTACTACTTTACAACTTGTAGATATGTGTGGTACATATTTATAATACAATGGGTAAAATTTGTGAGCCCTTGGAGGCCATCTGGATGCATACAATTGTCAGGCTAGGGTTTGGCCCCTAAACCCCCCTAGGTGGACCAATAAGCTCCCTAACCATGCCAAATAGTCACAAATTCTAGTGTGAACATGGCTGGAGCATGATGGATCATAAATGAAGGCATGGGAGAACACATGGGTGAGTGGGAGAGTCTCTAGGAAGCAATAAATGCTCAAAGAGAGTCCAAAACCACTAGATACATGCACTAGTGCCCTTGGTCAAACAACTTCCATGTTTTAAGGGATGGGGAACGCTCCAAGGGAGACCTGACATCGACGAGGGCATCTGGGTTGACATAACGATAAAACTAGAGCGCCTCAACTGTCAGGATGATCAAAGTGGGGCACCTCAACTGTGAGTAAATGAGCTACAAATCACCTAATAGACCAAGATTGATCAGTATAACCTAAGTTAGACCATATATCATAAGTGCAAGACAAATGAAAATGTCACCTAGGTGTATGACCATGGTACTAAGGTGGATTATTTCTCTAACAAAGGAACCTAGGAAAGAGCTTACAGGGAAAAAAGGAAGAAATCCCAATAGAAATCATAGAGAAGACCAAGTAGAAAAATAGAAAGCAAAAGCGAAGAAATCCAACTTGGACCAACACCTTAGGGTCCTCATCTCAGTAGGAAAACAGACCCTTGGGGATCATGAGAACTGTAAGAGAAGGCTCTCCTCTCTCAACTCCAAGAAATAATCTATTGGAATTGTAGGGGTTTAGGAGGAAAAATGAATGTTGAAGCAATAAAATCAATGGTAATAAAAGAAAAAATATCCATACTCCTGATCCAAGAGACAAAAATGGGGAAAGAATAATGTAAAGAGGTTCTGAAGAAAATATGGAAGAAAGGAGAAGGAATTTCGATAGGATCAACTGGATCATCGGGTGGTCTGAGGACCTGGTGGGATAAGAGGAGGTTTTCATTAGTGGAGGTTTGGAGGAATAATAATTGGATAATGGCCGAACTAGTCGATTCAAAAGAGAATCAACACCTCTGAAATTGTAATGTTTACATGCTAGTGCTGTATCACAAAAAATAGGACCTACAATCTCTATGGGATCTCGTTGACATAAAACCAAGAAGGAGGACCTTCATGTGGAGTAACAAAAGGATTGGACTAGGGCACATCGTAGCATGTTTAGATTTCTTTCTGGTCTTTCTTCTCAATAGAAGTATTTGTGTTTCAAAAATTATTCCTTCCTCTATTTCATATCATAAACCCATCCTTTTGGATTTCATCATTCCTGAGAATTTGGGCCCGCTCCCTTTCAAATTTCTCTCCAATTGGGAGAAAGATGACGAGGTCTCCACTCTCGTTCGTCAAGCATGGGGGACTTTTGTGAAAGGATCTCCAAGTTTCACTTGGGAATCCAAGTTGAGATTAGTCAAGCAAGTTCTTAAGATCTGGGTAAAGAAGAAGATAGACACCAGTTAAGAAATAAGAAGTTGTCAAGAAGCTCTCAGAAACTTTCAAGAAAAACATGGAAATCAGTGACATCACGACAGAAATGCTATGCAAAGAAAATGATTTGGAGGAAAAGATCCAAAGGTTAGACAGAAAAGAGGAAGAGGAGTGGAGAATCAGATTAAGAAGTTCGTGGCTCAAAATCAGAGACAAAAATACAAAATATTTTCATAGCCATCATAAAGAAATAATAAGAAGAAATACTATTTTAGACATTGAGGATGACAACGGGGTCCAAATAAGCTCCTTTAAAAAAATTAAGGATGTTGCATTTGTGCAAAAAACTGTATCAAGAAGAAGAATGTGAAGATGAGGCTAATGCTATAAACTTCTAGCATTACATTCCTCACCTAATTTCAAATGAGGATAATGAGGGGATGCTTAATAAGGTCTCTGAAGATGAAGTTAAAGATGCAATATGGTCACTCCATCCTGATAAGGCCCCTGGGCCTAACAAGTTTCCCATCTCCTTTTATAGATTATTCTGGAGCATAATAAAAAAGGATCTCCGTCGATCATTCAAATCCTCTATGGGAAGTGATAAGATTAGGGGAGCAATGAATTCATCATTCATTTCCCTCATCCCGAAGCATAAAAGTCCCACCTTTTTGAACAGGTACTGTCCAATATCCCTCTGTAACGCTTCTTACAAGATATTAACCAAAATCATTGCTTCTCGTGTTAAGAAGTTTCTCCCAAGGATTATCTCTGAAAATCAAAGTGGGTTCTTAGCCAACAGACAAATCACAGATAATATTATCATCATTTAGGAAGCGATTCACTCAAGTTTTGAAAGAAAATAGAAAGGAGTGGCTACCAAATTGTATTTAGCTAATGCCTTTGATATAGTAAGGAACAACTTTCTTTTTACAATTATGAGAAGCTTTGGATTTGATGAAGGGATCATTCAATGAGTTTGATATTGAATTGGCAACCCGTGGATTTCCCCTATAGTCAATGGGAGGCCTATAAACTTTTTTAAAATCTCTACAGGATTACATTGGGGGTGCCCTCTATCCCCCTTCATTTATATAATAGTGGCAGAAGTTTTGAGCAAGAACTAAATAAGCAAATATCCGATGGCTCCCTTCCGGGTGTTTAGATTTCCCGAGGAGTCGAAGTGGAGAATCATGCTTAGTTTGCAAACGACACTATCCTTCCAGGGTGTGCTTCAAAAATCATAGGAAAAAAGTTCAAAAACTCCTTGTTGGCCTTTCTCTAAGATTCAGGAGAGAAGACCAATGATGGTAAATGTTGCATTTACACATGGAACTATAAGCTCAACTGTGCTTCAAAAATCATAGGAAAAAAGTTCAAAAACTCCTTGTTTGCCTTTCTCTAAGATTCAGGAGAGAAGACCAATGATGGTAAATGTTGCATTTACACATGGAACTATAAGCTCAACTTCTTAATATAGATATTGCAAGGGTTTCGGGCTTTAAGGTAACACATAATTAGAACTCTTTTAATTATTTGGGAGTCCCTCCCACTTTTAAGAATACAACATGGCTTGTCACTAGGAAGAGGTAGTTCAAAAAATGAAATGAAAAAATACACTTGGGGGAAAGCTGGTTGAATCTTCCTGGTAAAATCATGCTTATTAAAGCGATACTGAATTCAATGCATTTATTCAGTTGCTCCACTCTCTTTGCACCAACATGGACTCTCTCCATCTTAGGAAAGGAAATTAGAGGATTCTTTTCGCAAGGAGGTAAATGAGATAGAAAGAAATTTCATCTGGTTAATTGGGATGTTATACAAAATGAAAAAGGTAAAGGGGGATCGGCTACAAGGTATCCCAAGCTCATGGATATAGCTATGTGCGCCAAAATCTGTTGGTGATTTGTCATAGGTGGTTTGGAATGGTAGAAAGAAGTAATTACAAAAACAATATGAAAAAGAGCAGGCTTCAATGCCTGGATATAGATCTTTCTGCGAAAGGGTCCAAGATATGGAAGCTTTGTATAGCTGCCTCAAAGCTTATCAAAGGAGGCCTGCATTGGATATCTGGAAATGGAAAAAGAATAGATATATGGAAAGACTAAATTACTCACAATCCTCCATTAATAGAAAATGAAGGTTTGCAAAGGATAAAAGATTGGTTAAGGAGTAATGGAATCATCAAGCTCCATGATCTTTCCTCTTGGTCTAAGTGCAGGGAGTGGATAAGTTGAAAATCCCTTAATGTACCAACAACTTTGTAGGATGAATTCAATCCTCTTCTTCTTGAACTCAATGGGCCGAAAGCCCCGTCAAGTTTAAAAGATAAGTATTGTCGGGGTTGGGGTCCAGCTGGTAAATACTCAATGAAAGAAGGTTATAGAAAATTGATGCAGTATTATTCACAACCTCCTCACTCGCATTTATGGAAGCAAATCTAGAAGCCTGACTGCCATGCTAATATTAATGATTTCACCTGGGTAATGGTCCATAAAAAAAATTTAACAACTGAAAATATTAGAAAGCAAGGAATAGAAGGAACGAATCATTATGTCTTATGCAAAAATGAATAAGAATCAATTGAGCATCTTTTCTTAAAAGGAATGTGCCCCTTTTCTGCTCATGTGTGGGAAATATTAGTGAAAAGTGTTGGAATCTCTCTCTCTCTCTACCAAAACAAATCTATGGGTTCTTTTTGGGATGGAACCATCAGTATATGGACAACTTAAGGGGAAAAAAACTCTTACAAACATTTGGAAGGTGCTCACAAAGTTCGTCAATTGGAAACTTTTGGTTTCAAGAAATAAGGAAATATTCGAAGGAGTCCAAGCCAATTACATCAGAGTTGCCAACAAGGCCATAATACAGATGAGAGAATTTTTCCTTGCACAAGGTTGGTATGTCAAGCAAACAAAAACAATGTCTCTTTTGGAATCCCAATGGGTATCTTAGTGTTGTAGGTTCATCTCCCTTTAGTCCAAACGTTCATTTAGAGCTAAGGGATGCGATTTGAAAATTTCTTCGAAAGCCTTTGTTTCTTGGAGGAAGGAATCGTGTCAAATGGAACTATTCTTTGATGGCGTTTCAAAAGGGAACCCAAGGGAGAAAGGTGCAAGAGGTGTCCTTTTCTATCCAAGAAGAAATAAGGTCCTATCTTTCTCATGGGGTATGGGGAAGAGGATGAACAACCAAGTTGAATGGGAACCATTAATGCATGGTTTAGAAGTGTTGGAAGAGATAAAGGTAGACTCGTGTCAAATATTTGGGGATTCATGGATTGTTATAAGAATGATAAAGCTTCAGGAAAATAGAAAAGAAGGAATATAAAGGGTTCAAAGGAGAATTCAGTCTCATGTTAAAAATATTCGTGACCTACAATTCTTCCATATAAATCACCATAACAACGTTGAAGCAGATGGCTTTGCCAATGTTGGTTGTAGTCTCCTAGAAGGTGAGCTATTGGTTGATAAATCTATAAAATCTATTAAATGGATCGAGTGCTTCCTAAGATAACAAAGTCCAACTCTTCTCCACTTAAGAGAGCAAGGTTTATTTTCCTTTTCATGAAACTAATAGGGATTTGATTGAAGTCCTTGATCAAACCAAGGTATTTTATTGATGGACAAGGCAGCGAAGGATCATTATCAAGCGCTTTAATGACATCCTAGTATTCTATGAAATCTCTCCCATCGAATTTAAGATGTCTATGCAGACCCATGTGATAGCATTTATGGTGGGCTTCAATTTCGATATCTTGCACGAGTCAGATGCTTTTCCATATGGAAGGATCAAGAAGCTTGGAATTTTTTTATATAGGGTTGTTTCAAGAGCAAGTGGCAAAAATCCTATTGTCGTTTCTTTGTTAAGTTCTCTCCCCTCCACCATCAGAAGTTTCTCCGAGTGGAGCTGTGATTCTGGTGTAATGAAGGGTGTTCAAACTAATCCGTTCAAAGGGAAGATGACGACAAACGAGTATCAAGAAGTTAAAGGATACATGCCAGAGTATAAGAAACTACTCTTCTGTGAACACAAGGTCGTTGCTGCAATATTATTCAGAAATATTGCAACATGCTTTTAAAAAAAATATGTTTATTCACTTTTATTAAAATGTTGAAAATAACCTTTTGAATTAATTTAATTGTATATAAGTGAAATTGAATTTTATTGGGTAATATCATCATCAAATTTTTTATTTTTATTTTTATATGACATTAACTAAAAAAAAGTGTTGAAAATAACATTTTGAATTAATTTAATTGTATATAAGTGAAATCGAATTTTATTGAGTAATATCATCATCCCTTCTTAATTAACAATTAAACTAAAATCTTTTTTTAATATAATTTTTTATTTATTTATTTTTATATAACATTAACTTAAAAAGGACGAGTTACCACTGAGAAGTAAACTGAACAAGCATGATCTATCCCCACAATGTCCACTAGAATAAGTTTTAAAAATTATTATACATAAATATAAATAAAATTTAATGTTTCTTTATATTTTGAAAATATAAATAATATAATAATATTTTATTTTATTTATAACCATTATTCATATCACAAGTTAAGTCACACCTATTTTAAAAATATTATATTTTATTAATAATATTAAAATGTTTTCTTAATACGTGAGTCGCATATAAAATAAACTTGTCACAATCATTAACTCATTTAAATCGCACGTAATGAATCATTAACTCATTTAAATCGCACGTAATGAAAAATATTGTAATTGATTAATAATATTAAAATGTTTTTATAATAAATCAATTATAAATAAAATAAATTATTTTAAATAACATTCAATGAAAAAATATTATAATTGTAATCGATTAATAATGTTAAAATGTTTTTGTTAATAAGTCAATTATATATAAAATAAATTTTAAATTTTTAAATGAAAATGAAAAATTTTAATGTCATTTTTTCATATATTAAATTAAATAAATAAATAATAGTATTTTTTTATAGGTAATTATTTTTAATTATTTATTTATTTTGATGACGAAGATAATGATAATGATTAATTTCTACTAATATCTATTTGGTTTAGAAAAGAGAAATGTATTTTTTGGATTTTTGTAAAATTTGATTCTTATGATTAAAAAGAAAGAAGCGTTCCTAAGTCATCCTAGTTTTGACAAGTTAGAAGATCATGGAGATTATAATTTTAGCAAAGATTACGAAATTCCGATAGAATGCGGGTGTATGCAAGTCACTCTAAATGAAAGTGATATTTTCATAAACTCAAAAAGTTGCAAATTTTTTATTCCTATGATGTTTTAGGAACTGTCCAACGCCCTATTTCACTATGAAACTCATGGAAGTTAGTTCTTATCTTAACTATATTAATCTTCTTTTTTTATGCTCAAATCATAAATAAATATCAATATTTTTAATGTAATACATCCATTTATATACATTTATTCATATAATATATATAAATGTGTTTAATTTCATAATTATAATAATTTAGGTACCTTTTAATGGAAACACCACTAGACCAAGATTTCTCATCAAACTCGTCTCCTAAGTCTCTTTATGAAATATAACAAACATCTAAATGGATCTTTCAAGAAATGCTCATGAAACTCTATTAAGAAATGAATATGGAACTTGCTATTTATATTGAACCCATTAAAGGCCCCACACTAATTCGACCATATAGGTATAAGCCCTTTATAAATTTTAAATGGAAAATAAGGTTTAGTAATCTTAATCAAAGTCGAGTTAATAATGGGAATATTTGTTAATGGCTCTCATCAAACTTTTGATAAGTATTGTTGATTTATTTTCTAAGCATGTTTATAAGTTTTATAAACATGTATCACAACATTAGTGATGATATATTGTTATATTTAGAGGATTCATTATTATTGAATGTATTAAGGGTATTTTGGGATGTATTTAATGTAAGGAATACATAAGCAAATTAAAGAAGTTGGTTACATTTAGTTGAAAATGAATGAGTACAAATTTCTTTTTCTTGTAGATGGTCTTATACATAAACTTAATCCTATTAACTAAAATATGATCTTTTTCACATTTTATTTATTCGATATATAAATAATTTGGTGTAGGTAGTTGGTTGGATCAATTTTTGTGAATAATCTAGTTTGAGGTTCAAGATATTTGTGAAAAAATTGTAAGATATTCAACATTTTTACTTTTGATGTTGATTTCATTATTTAATTATTTTGATATATTTATATGTAGTGTTCGAGTACATTTGCCTCATACTATGTTAATGTAGAGTGCACTTGACTTCTTTAGTTACAATAAAACATTTAGCACATAGGTTTTTTTAATACACAAAATGTTTTTAGTGTATCTTGTTAACTACATATCAAAAACAATTTGATTATTTTATATGTTTGTGCACATAATATGCTTATACATATCATGGTTTGACTCGACTATTTTAATGTGGTGTATGTAGTGAGGTCTTTACTTATAATCAAACTTAGTCCACTCTAGCACTATCACAGAAAAACAAATGCGTGTACACATAAAAACCATTTTATTAGTTTAATGTGTGTCAATAAATACAGATCTCAAGCATACATATCAAAAACATTTTTTATGCAATGCTCCAAAGGGACACCATGCAGATCTAAAAATTGAAAATGATTCGTTAAAGAGATTGAAGTACCAAAATAATTTAATTTATTTTTAACATTATGGTTGTAAATGGTTGTTAAGTTTTCATATCCACCATCATCAAATGAAGAAAAAACATAATTAACCATTTATAGATATCCATAATAAAATGACACATCCATAATATAAATGTAGTATAAATGTTGAAAGAAAACATATTTTACATATCATTTTTTGTTGCATGATCACCCTGTTGGCCGGATTTTCTGAATAAGGCCAACTATGGAGAATCATCCCATAGAAGTCGCTTACGACAGCTTTCGGTGTGTTTGTATCTAAGTTGATTCTCACAGGTTGTGTTCATGCTACCATCTAAGTTTTCAATCTCTTAAGGAGAGTCCTATCACTTTAACTTAGAAAAAAGTATATCCTAAACTAATTAATAAAAGCTAAACTAAATCCTAATTAAGATAACTAAACTAAAACTAATTACTTATCTACACACTATATTAATCTATCTACAATGAATTCATATTTAACAACTACTAAATGAAAATTAGTTGTTTATGTCTAATTTGTATTTTGCTCTCTTAAGGAAAGTCTCTGTTTTGGTTTTTAAAATATTTTATCACAAACTTTTTAATAGATGAAAGATAACTAACTATAATACAAATTTCAATAATTGTAAATACACAGATTTAGTAGCTGCTAAATCACACAGATTTAGTTGCTGTTAAATCGTAGCTTTCCATTCATAAATAAAACTAATATTCTAAATTAAAACTAAAATTTAGCTAATCTACTTCTATCCTATCCTGCGCAGGAGCATGGTTAATATTAATGTTAGATTAAAACATGAATTAAGATAAATACTATTTGAATCAGAACGGCATTTTAAAGTCAATCATTCTAATTTAAACAATGTGTATAATAATTTTAAAAACATATTTTCGTGGATATTGTGTGGATAGATCATGCTTGTTCAGTGCACTTCTCAGGTCTTTTTTTTAAAAGTTAATGTTATATAAAAATAAATAAAAAAATTCTTTATATTAATAACTTGGATTTTAGTTTAATTGTTAATTAAGAAAAGATGATGACTAATTCTTTTTAAAAGATATTAGATTTTGAGACATATACTCCATCCTAGGAAAACAAAAGTATTTTTCTTTTGACATGATTATAGATTAAAATCATTTTTAGAATTATCAATCTTTATGAATGGATCTACTGAATAAGATGGTTTTAAATTACCATCTTAATGATTATCGTGGCAAAAAGATTAATAAAAAATTAATTAAGCAAATGATCTTTTTGAATATATATGCTAAAAACTAATTAGTAAAATTATTAAGATAAGAATTTCAATAAAGATGAGGAAACTCACAATTTGTCACACTCGCTTACATATATTATCATAAGCCTTTATGACCATTAAAGATTAAACGAAAACAAACTCATGCCAAAAATTGCTCAATGGTAAACTTAAGTAAAGAAATTATGTTATGCATCAAAATTACGAATCAATAGATGATTTTGATGAAAATTTGAGGATTATAAAGTTTGACACATTATTTGAATTCAAATTTTATAACTCATAATCAAGCAATTAAATAATTAGTCTCAATCTTCCAAAAGTGTTCATTTAATCATGATTAAAGTGAAGGCTAAAATTTGGCAAGGCTGTTGTAAGGCCATGATAATTGAATTCTTTCAAAGTAATGTGTATAATCGAATCAACCAAGCTCAAATAAGAGCATGCAAGTGTTCTCTAACGAGCAGGAGGAAACAAGATTCAAACGATAAAATGGTAACTTATCGACAAAAACAATCAATAAAAAAGATCTGATGAAAAAAAATGATCATAAAGTCACAAAGTCATCATAGCATAACCAATGAGCATAAATACCATCATTTTCATCAGGAATAATCGAGTAATAAAAATGGAGGAAAACTAAATGTTCGGAAAGGAGACTATTAAATCATTGAATAAACTCAAGTAAAGAAAACTATAGCTAAATATTTACAAGATTTCTTATAGGGGCCTCTTGATTTTTGTGAAAATCAAGGGGGAGTTGTTGGGGTGCCAACAAATGTCGACATATCGGGGTGAACTAGTTATCTCTACCATCTTATTTCAAATAAATGTGTAAGACATAGTCTTAAGATTTGCTAGGAGAAATCAGAAAACCTCAATATGATAAAAACCGGTGTCTAATGATTTTCATATCTGCAAACACTTTTAGAATTAGCCTCGATATTGTTAATACAAATTTTTTTTTAAAGATGAGCCAAAAGATTACCCTTTCAAGACTAAGGACTAAAAAATTAAAGATAATCCAAACCATCAATATAAAGGTGTAGCTATTTACTTTGAAATTTTTTTAGAACCTGTTCCAATTATTGAAATCATCCATTTTTCATCATTATTTTTGTTTAAATATTCTTTATAAAAGAATGAATCACTGTCCTAGCTTGGTAACCAAAAGAGAGCGTCACTCACAAACATCACCAGAAAATGAATCAGCTGGCTCACTACTGAGACCCCCTATCTCTTGATTAAATAACCAAGAGCCACTACGATATTTCTTGGTAATGTCATACCACTGGTGTTCATGATCCTGATCGAAATGACTCATTATTGAGAACTCCTATTCCCAATTTTATACTATTAGAAATTTATGAATGGAACAGAATCAAGAAACTTCACAAATTGTAAATAAGCTTAAATATAACTGATAATTTAGATTGATAAGGATATCCCAAGTACAAGGTTTTGAAAAGGTAACTAACCAACTATCTTTACTATAATAAATAAACAAATCATAGAGGATTAATCCTAATCATACTTACAAATACTATAATATTATAACATGTTCATTCTAGATTTAAGAATATCTGATTAGTTTAAGCAAATTGAAATACTATACTTTATCACAACTACTCAAAATAAATGAACAAACTGAAATTCAACCACATATATTTATTTATTTACAACCTCCTTATTTCAAAAAGAAAAAAAAAGAAAAATCAAAGTATCAAATTCAAGATCGAAACCAATCAAACAAACAATCTTGAAATTAAAAAATACATAAATAACAATCATTAATTTACTCAAAAACTTATATACAAGATATGACCTGATCAAATCCAAATTTCAACCAAAAGGTATGTATTACAATCCAAAAGAAAAGATGAATTAAGTATTCACAAAGATGACCAATTTTTTAATGATAAGCATTTAAAAAAATATATATATCGAAACTTCAGCTGACTCTCGAAGAAGATAAATAAACTCGAAAATTGAAAATCAGGACACGATCATATTCTATGAGACGAGATATACGAAATAATGTAAAAATCATAAAATCACAACATGCATAAATAATGATGACAAATCTCCTAATGTTAAATTTGACTATAATATACAAAGGATTAAACTTTTAGTAAAATGGTCAAACATGAACAAAAGTAGAATTAGCAGTTGTGAATGTTATAGATATGGTGATTTTATAAGAAACATCATAAGCTCATCCTTAATGTCAAGTTTCAAAAATTTGTGCAAAGTCATTTTTTTTTTCATTCTTTAGGATTCATTTAATTAATTGATGAGAAGCCTGAATAAATCAGATCCTTTATTCAACACTATTTACAAAAGAAAAATAAAAATGAAAAAGATTGATCCTAAGATGTTCAGTCATGATATCAATTTGAAAATAAGTGAGCCATGTTAAGTTCCATGTCAAAGAATGAAATCATTAGAAAAATATATATTCTTGTGTCATCATGTTAAATTAAACATTTCACATTAAAGGTTACAAAAATAAGAAATACTTTAAGAAAATCACATGAACAAGAATGCTAAATGAGTATTGAAAATTTCTTTGAAGATATTTGAATGGTGGATCATCTTTCATCAGAATTATTGATAACTAATTTATTGAAACCAAAAAGTAAACTAATTAATTCACTAAGTATCATACTCCTAAGCTAAATTACATATATATAAAAGATCAAGTAAAATGAAACCACCAATGAAGCCAACCAAGTAACCTTAAATCTGTGGATATATGTACATCGTGAATTAGAAATAGGAATGATAAAATGAAAAGATAAATATTAGAACTATGAAGATCTATATCTAAACAATGCGAGATGAGAGGACCATTATAAATAAGAAATCTTGCATGTAACAAGTCGTCTAACCAGGCTTCTATTGGATCATGATATGTACAATGATCAATATTTACATGTTGAGATAAAGCTATAGTGAATGAATAATTGTCCCTAGAATTATTTCTTACTACAATCCCTTCTTTAGATGTGGAAGATGGATAAGGTATAAGACCAGGACAGCTATATGGTGAAATTTGATCTTTTTTACAATCTATGTCTAAAATTTGATTTACAAAAAGCGAATCTGAAATTTGTTCTGATCCCTTTAATGTATAATGTGCAATATTTTCATCACGCATATTCTCTTGTGAACAAATACATCTTTTATAAAGATCGTCAAAATGATACACAATTTCGGTTAATTCATCATCAAGAGTACTTGTTACAACTTCAACATTGGAAGGAAATGAACATTCAGGCAAAATTTGTTATGTATAAAATTACTGTGAGCAGATCGGGTAGTTATAGAGATATTCTAACTCATAAGAGGAATTATTTCCCTAAAATATCCCCTCACCATCTTCTAAAAATTGTTTTAAGGTGAGAAGGTTATCGTTATTTGGTTTGTGTTCTTTTAAGTCATAACATTTTGATTCGACACAAACTTGAATTTTGGGAGTATGCGAAACTTCTTTTTGATATTCAATATGGTCACCCAATATCTCAATAGGAGGTGATTATATAGTTTCATTCAACAATTTGTTATAACTCACACAATCATATAAAATAGAAATACTATTTTGGCCTGAAATCGAAAACTCAAATTTAGGATAACTCATAATTTGATTTAATATCAAGATGTTGGAATTATATTTACTAAGTGTATCTAGAGCTATCTCTCTCTCAAATGTTGAATTTTCAATATGCCCTTAAGATTTATGATTTGAATCAAGAATAATTTATGATGTAGGGGATCATATTTTAACCAATTTTCATCTCTAGTAAAAGATGAATCATGAAATGAACTTGATTCCATTTCGAGTTCAATATTATCTATAGTAAGAACATTAGTTTGTAAACTAGTTTAAGATTTGCTACAAGGTTGATCAAAATGATTAAAGAATGTGCAACCTTTGACTAATAAATCAAAAGAACTTGAATGGTTATCTACTTCAGGGGCTTCAGATGTGAATTCAAAACAACAAGAATTTGTCATAAGGCATTCCTTATATTCATTTTCATGTAGAGGATAATTGTAATCAAAATGTAATGAATTTACAGCTAGGTAAATTGGTTTTCTTGTGAACCTATTAATGTTGTGTATATAGCTAAAACTTTTTCTTCATTATGCATGATTAATTTATTATTTTGATTATACAAAAATAGAATTTATTTATGCAAAATCTTAACTTGCTCTTTCAACCTAGAAATTTCAGATCATTATCTTCTTCATCATTATATTTATCATCATTATTATTGGAAAATAAAGAAGAACAAAGGTCATGGGAATACCTTTTAAAATCCTTCTCAATAACTTGTGTGTGCTTGCATGCTCGATCAAAATCAATTTTACCCTTTTGTGCGACAAACATAGCTATAGAGTTGGGTAAAAAACACACATACCACTCATAAAGAATGTCAACTGAAGGTATTTGATTGTTTTTGAGTTGATGATATACCCGTTAGAAGCATGTGTTGAAATCGCGTATAGATTCACCTTCTTTGACCTGTATTTCATTCAACACAAGATATATATCAGTTGCATTATAAATATCATAAGCATTATGAAAAATTATTTTAAAATCAGACCAACCATGAATCTTATTAATAGGAAGAACATAGTACAAGTTTGATACTTTACCTTCACAAGTGAAGGGGAAAGTCCTGCATACAACATCTTCATATTGAATATAAAGTAAACGTAATACAGACTCATATTTTCTTATGTGTTCTAAAGTTGTTATATTCCCTTCACCATCAAACTTTGGCAAGAAAGAAACCGCCTTTCTAGGGAGCTCATGCAATGGTCCATGCAGGCTCAATGCCATGTTGGACTCCTATGCAGGGATTTGGGAATGAGACATACTTAATAAAACAAAATTTAAAACTGAATCAAATTGGTTAGCTTACCATCTAACCAACCCTATGATGCTTGTATGACAACATAGAAGCATGAACTATTAAATACTTAAATATAAGAGCTGGTTGATAAATGGTTAACGAATAAATAATAAACAGATTAAAAAAAAAACCATTTGTTTTGCTTCATGGCCCTCCTTCTAGAGCCATTTGTTGGCTGGATTTTCCGAATGAGGCCAACTACTGAGAATCATCCCACACAAGTTGCTTACCGCAACTTTCGATGTGTTTGGATTAGTTGATTCTCATAGCTTGTGGTCCTGCTACCATCTAAGTTTTCAATCTCTTAAGGAGAGTCCTATCACTTTAAGTTAGAAAAAGTATATCTTAAACTAATTAATAAAAGCTAAACTAAATCCTAATTAAAACAAATAAACTAAAACTAACTACTTATCTACAAACTATATTAATCTATCTACAATAAAATTCATATTTAACAACTACTAAATGAAAATTAACTGTTTATGTCTAATATGTATTTTGCTCTCTTAAGGAGAGTCTCTATTTTGTTTTTTAAAATACTTTATCACAAAATTTTTAGATGAAAGATAACTAACTATAATACAAATTTCAATAATTGTAAACACGCAGATTTAGCAGCTGCTAAACTATAGCTTTCCATTCATAAATAAAACTAAAATTCTAAATTAAAACTAAAATTTAACTAATTTATTTCTATCCTATCCTGCGTAGGGGCATGGTTAATATTAATGTTACCTTAAAACCTGAATTAAGACAAATACGATTTGAATCAGAACGACAATGCAAAGTCAATCATTCTAATTTAAACAACATGTATCTTTTAACAACATGAATAATTAAAATAATAACAACAATTTATCATTAAAACACTCATGTGATCAATTAAATAGATTCAAGAATAACATAGAATCCAAGGAATAATGAAGATGATATTAGCATACAATCACACAGTATACATATGCCAAAAATATGGGTATATTAGATATAAACAAGAGTTTTTATATATATTGGAAAATAAATTCTCAAACTAGATTTAAGAGTTTGTGACAGAACTTTGTTACAAAAGAATAATACTAATCATGACCCACTCCCATGCTTACATCCATCCTAGAATCTCAAGAGAAACAAAAACATAAATTTTGGGAAGAAAATTTTCTCCAATTCTCCTAGCGCTCCTCCCTAGCAACATCTCCTCAACTCTTTCCAAAGAAAAGTTTACAGAAAAGAAATGATGTAAGAAGAGAATACATTCATCTTCAGTTTTCTGGAGACCTTCCTCTCCCTCTGACAAGTCTTATTCCTCCTGTTTAAATAGAGAGAAGGCTCATAACAAACTCTAGAAAACAGATCTTACAACTAACGAATATATGGAAAAATCTGGCTCAAACAAGTTTGAATATCTAACAGGTCGTGCATTTTTTTGAGAAACAAACCAAAATGGAAAGAAAATACTCCCATTTGTGACGTGGGTTTTCAACCGTTTGAGCTAATTCCTCATGGTTTGCTCACAATCATCCATGCAAAAACATATCTTCTACAGATATACAATTCTCCATTTTTGTAGTTTGGTTAGTTCGATGAACTGGCCCTTTTCTCCATAAATCCTCCTCAATGATTGATGATTAATGTCAAACTAAGTCCATGACAGGATTATAGTTCGATGATTAAGTCCATGAAATTTGTAGGTAGTTCCTTCTCAAACATATAAAAAATCTCAATCATTTCTTGAGCCATCATATAATGCTAGCAATGTGAATCTCATTTGATGTAGTCCAACATGAAAATGTAGATAACATAGATATGATGCACCATAGGCCCTGAAGGAAGTCATGGTTCACACAACCACATACAATAAAAGGACATGACACTACAAAATAAACACATACACAATTAATTGGCATAAAAATGTGAGTGCATAGCATATTATAGCCTACATTACAAAAAATAAGCATATAGTCATCATGCATATCCTAATTAAAAGGTTCAGATGGTCACATGATTTGAACCTCGAAACTTGTTATTCTATGGTAAAGTATAATCGTAGATTCAACCTATATAAATAAGACACATTCACGTCAATAGGGACTGGCCTATCCTTTACTTTATTTTCTTGGCCAAAGTTTTGTTTTGTATTTGATGAAACAAGATATCTCCTAACACCCTATGTGTCATTTTTTCTTGATTATAGGTGCCTTCATAAAGAATATGAACTATTTTTGAATATCTGCCTGGGATTTAGTAAGCATGTGCATTTTAAGATGCTCTTATATGTAATATCATAACATACACATTCCCTTTTCATCCCAATGGTGTTTTCTCAATATAGATATCAAAAATTTCAGGATCATCAAACATAGGTTCTCCATTTGAATCAAACATTTTTGTAATTTCATTCTCCTTCTCCATGTCATATTCTTGAAGCTAGATTGTTGATGTTAATATTTAGATCTCCACATTCTCTCTAGTTTACTAGTTAAAAGAGATGCCACTCTTCTATAAAGGTGGCCTTCAAGGAGGAGCAACCTCAAGAAGTCATACACTGACTTTCATAGGTGGCTATACAATCTATCCTTTATACAAGGTCCACAAAACATACATCCATGATACTCTTATGTTACAAGACCTGTGATGTTATTGGATACACAACACATTAGCACCAAAGAAAATAGTTGCACCAAACTAAGCATGCCAAATGATGTTACTAATATAAACAAATCAATCACATGCTTATGCAAGAAAACTACTAGACTTGGATAATCGTGTATGGTGTATGCACATATGCTGCACACTATAAAGTACCTCTCCATTGGGATGTGTCTTGATACTTCATATACCTATACCCCTTCCCATAATTTATCCAATTCATCAATTAATGGTTGGAGGTAGACATCCATTGTCTTCACCTGGATTCTACCAAGGGCCATAAGAGCCAAGGTACGATGTTTATTCTTGATGTACAACCATGGGGGGTATTCCTATTGATTGCTACCACTAGGTGAAGATAATAGTTGGTGCTATAAAATAGATCCAATTCATAGTGAAGTACAATTGGCCCAAGTTGGTTGTGAGAATATGGCATGTTATAATTGGTGGGGTAAAGTGCCTCTCCGTTTTCATCTACCATCTGCTTATGGAATATTTTCCTCAATTTAAGAACTTGTGATGATTTTGTACCGGTGGAATACCATGCACTGTCAAGATCTTGCAAAATTTAATGCACATGCAAAGATATTATAAATGTAATTAAATAATTGAAAACAAAACTAGCCTTACTATGAATGGCAAGGGAGAAATCGATGAAATTTGAACAACATGGAATGAGTTGAAATCTAAAGAATTTACTATTTATCGTTATCGCTTTTATTTTCCTTACATTTGAGCCAAAACTATAATCAATACATGCCTACTTTCCTAAAACAAAATTTGGAATGCATGTAACATTTTAATTTCAAACAGGCTTTTGAAATAACTTTATTAGTAGATGGCGTGTGTTTAAGCATCAATTGTATAATTTCAAATGATACATTTTCGAGTCATGTGAGAGTTTAAATATTATTTGTTTGATACCTTTCGCACTCATGCATATTTTAAACGAGAACAAAGCTTTGAAGTCCTTCTTAAAGTAATTAATGCACTTAATTCACATTTATGCCTTGCCACATATATATTCTAAACACATAAGTGTGCTAAATGATGATACACACTTACAATAACCTCCACAAAGTTTTGATTGTAGAGGTCCACACTTCTATTTTCATTGTAAGTTGTATTGATGGTGTGTTTAAGTCAATGTAGTGCAAACAAAACACTATGTGTGTTTATTATTAATAAACCAAAATATCAACCAAAAAAAATGTCTTGTTTTATTATTTTTCTAAAATTTAGAGGGGAGACTTGTGCAAGATAGATTTGCCAAGGATGACTTTAAGTGGGAAGAATTTTTTGAAGAGCTAAATTTGCAAAGGATTGCCGCAGGTCACAAATAAAAACTGCTAGTATATAATGTAGCTCTAGTTTTCTTGTTGCTTCTTGTTTGTTTTATGCTATAACAAACTCCCCATTAAGAGTTTACTCTCACTACTAATTCACAATGGTAATTATTATTATTATTTTTTCAAACAATGGATATTTATTCACTTTGTGTATATATATGTGGGTGCTTTGCTTATTTATTAAGTTGAGACCATTGATTGCATTGGTGCATACTATGAAGTAAACATGAAGTGATCCATCTTCCTTTAAAGAGCATTATTTTCCATTACCTTACAAAAAAGTTTTAGAGTTTAACAATATACACTATACCATAAGGAGGATGCTTACTTATATAGACAAATTATACTAGAAATGTAATAAAACTAGCTTAGATCCATCTTAAACCCGAATCTATTAAACACCTAGAAAAATCCAATTTCTTGAGGTGTAATTTTTTCCTAAACATATAAAAAAATTAAGATTAAAAAAAAATTATTATTTTGAAATAACATTTTATTTTTTATACTTTAAAATTTTATATGAGTAGAAATGCTATTTTTTATTTTTTAACTTACATTGTCATGTCAATGTTACCCAATCTACACCATCTCATTCACACAAATTTATGGAATAACTATTTTTTAATAAAACACTAATATTATATTAAAACTAAAATTTAGCTACTATGTTTTCAAGTAATAAAACAATATACTTTCCATAAGGGGACCAAGTTGTGTTCTCATTGTTATGTTTCTTATAAAAACAATTGCATATTCAACTTTTCGTTTACATACGTTAGAGTCCCACATACTTTACTTGGTTTGTTAGTGTGTAAACATAACAAAAAACCAAATCCATATTTCCAATTAATTAGGTTACAATTTAACACGTAATAACCTTATAGTTATGGGATTTCGGTCTTATGACAATAAAATTTTACTAATTAAATAATTAAATCCATGTTTACAATTAATTAGGTTACAATTTAGCATCTAATTAATTAGTAAAATTTCAAATCTATCATTTTACTAATTAAATAATTAAATCCATGTTTACAATTAATTAGGTTACAATTTAACACCTAATTAATTAGTAAAATTCCAAATCCATATTTACAATTACTTAGGTTAAGATTTAATATGTAGTGATCTTTTAAGATATAGGATTTAGGTCTTATGATAATAACATTTTACTAATTAAAATATTTAACTAAATAATTAAATAATAAATAATTAAATATTTTTATTACAAAACTATAAAAGACATAATGATAATTTAGCAGTGAGCATTTTTACTATCAATATAACAACTGAATTTACAAACTAGTCATCACTCATATTTTTTTTTAATCCATTTATCAACTATCAACATAATTAAAAACTAACTCAAAAGTTTTTATCATTCTTCATTTCGGTGTAGTTCAAAACTACCTACTATGTAACAGGTGTTATCATTCTTTTGGGTATATTTCAAAACTACCTACTATGTGCTAGGTGATGAAGAATTGTTTACAAATATTTTTTACAAATAATTCCACAAAAGGTGAGACGTTTTAATTAACTTTGGACAAAGCCTCCCCACTCAAGTACTTAACAATGTTAGTCGCTAGGAGGTGCAGTACTCAGCATGTGTATACTGAGATCTCTCAATCTCACTAATTCTGGCAGAACAACTGTCTCCAAATTCGGTCTGTCTCGGCGCCGCAATTCTGTGCATTTGAGGGCAAGCTTAGCAAACTCTACAGTTTCCTCAAGAGGCCACTCCCCGGCAGTTTTGTCTAGAACTTCACTGAGCGAGCCCTCCTCGATGGCTGTTTGAACGATTTCTATAATAGCCATTGGGGTTTTGGCTGTCAGCATTTGCAGGAGAATGATTCCTAGGGCATATAAATCAGACTGGGGACGCAATGTCCCTGTCCGCACGTACTCTGGATCCATGTAATAGAAGGTGCCAGCAAGGACTGTGATCTTGTATTCAGTAACACTGCAAGAGAGTGAAGGAGGAACGAGCTTAGATAGTCCTACATCGCCGATTTTGCTTACAAAATTGCGATCTAGCAATATGTTGGCAGGCTTGAGATCACAATGAATGATTGGCTCTGGCTTGTTGGTGTGAAGAAAATGAAGAGCAGAAGCTATTTCTGAAGCAATTCGAAAGCGGATAAACCATGGAAGAGAATGGCTTTCACCACGGTGGAACAACATATCCTCTAAACTGCCATTTTCCATATATTCATAAACTAGACATCCTCGCTCAGGGCAAGTGCCAAGAAGCAGAACCATGTTGGGATGATGTTTGCGGCTTAGAACCTCAATCTGCAGAAAAATATTCAGGATAGATTAACCAAACGTTTCTTCACATGCTATATATTTAGCCTTCATAGGTATGAAAATAACAAAGCATGTAAATCACTACGGGATTCATAGGGATTCATCTTGTTTTGAAAATAACAAAGCATGTAAATCACTACGGGATTCATAGGGATTCATCTTGTTTAGCAATATCTTATCAGGTTAATTGTGAAAAATAAGGTCAATATATTGTAGATATTGGGAAGAGTGGGAAAAGGAATAAGGCCAATATATTGCAGATATTGAGAGGGGGAATAAGGTCAATCTATTGTAGATATTGAGAGGCGTGGGAGAGGTATATTGTAGATATTGGGAGAATAGGGTATGGGGTGTTTAGGTATTGGGTATAAAAGAGGTTTCTCTTAAAAATAATGGGTTTTTATGATGTAATAATAAGATTTTTTAATTGGAAATATGTATTGGAGGGGCTCAACAAAATGATTTTTGTAAGTAACTATCAATATCTAATGAATTTAAAGATATTCTTTAATATCCCACCATAAACTAAGGGGCTATGACACATAGTTTTGCTAAATGAAAGGCAGGTATAAATCATCCATATTCTTTTCATACCTCCCGTTGGAATTCATCTCTGCCTTGAGCTGTTTCTCTTTGAAGAACCTTGATAGCCACAGTGGTATCATCCAAACTGCCCCTGTAGACTGGGCCATATCCTCCTTCACCTATTTTATGTGATTCAGAAAAGAAATCCGTAGCAAGTTCAATTTGTTTTATTGAATATCCTTTACAGCTTTTATCAGGTGATCTAAAATCATCATTTTTCTCCTCCAATTTCAACAACTTTTCAATCAGAGGGTCATCTAGTGCTTCTGCCTGCCATGCCACAAGTAGTCCAACTTCTTGTTAAGTTTCAAAATAAAAGATTAGATCAGATAGCAAAAGATGCTCACCTTGTTCAACTTCTTTTAAGTAAGTTTTAAGATAAGAAATTCCAACATATAGCAAAAGATGTTCACCTTGTACTCTGCAGTAATTGCCTCTTGAAGTGCAATTGCTCCCCTGTACGTTTCCCTATTATGTTGGAGTTCAATATCCAGCCTTTCTAATTTGATCTCAATATCAGGCTGCATGTAGGAAACAGTTCGCCATTCAGTTGCAGAACAGAGTTGCATTTCTACATTTCATCCTATGATTGGATTGTGAAAATGAATCAGCTACAAAAAATATAATTATTATTAATCAGTATACTGCTTAGTCTTTATTTTGTCTCTTGCAGATTCATTTCTCACCAGGCTAGTTTTGCTCACCTGTGAGACAACTGCCCCTTTCAAATCCCTTCTATTGTTCTCAAAGCTCTGGTTGCCATTGGTTTCTCTGGGTTCTAAAATTCTCTGCCCTGTCGTTTATAAAACGATAAAAGAAAGATAGTTCAAAACAATGACAATGTGTGGACAACGTACAGGTTTAGTTGTATTTTACTTAGACTCTATTACAAAATGTAGAGTGAAATCAAAAGAATCGAAAGCTCCATTGGCATATAACATATAGCTAAAATCAAACAATTCAAAACGAAAATTGCAGGCAAGAGAGATTGCCAAATATGAGTATATTCACAAAACAATTCATGACATGGTACACAAACTATCTTTGCCAAAGAATACCATAATACCTCTTGGTAGTAAATTGCATTTTAAATCACAACTGCTGCTATCTTTTGCCGAAGGATTGCGAGGATGCACTGAAGCAAGTTTGCCTTTTGATATAACATATACATAACAAAACTTTGGGGTTTTCATTACAATACTTGCTAGCACATCATGGCCTTTCCTGCAAAAGAATTCAAAACGTGGATATCAACAGTCATATGGCATGAAAATAGCATTTAATATAGAAAAATGGCCTTCTATGAGTACTCTGTGTTCCCACCATATTCTGTCCACTGAAAATTTTGATGGGAATAAATCGAATTATATAATAATTGTAATGAACAGTAGAAGTGCTACCAAAGTATGGGAGATTTTGTTCACCAATGGAAGGATGTGAAGTTGTTTAATTAATGGATCCATAGATTTAGTTTGTTTTGGCACTAACTTACCTTCTTAGTCGATGCCTAGATAACCCCATAACAAGCTTACTGATTCTTGAGTTTGAGATATATGTCAGAATCGCGTTTGGTATATTCTGCTCTTCTAGCACAATGATTTCTGCTGGCACCTGATTTCCATTGACAATTAGTAAATACTACTGCCTGCTGCCTCATAATCAAAAACTTCTACAGGACAAAGTTTTAAGATGACCTTTTGGCTGTTACACATCTGCTGTAAATGCCTTAATGACTTAAGAGTTTGTGATGTAACTTTTCGTTTATAAGCCTCTGCAACATCACTGCATACCTGTTCAATTGGCATGTAGTTTCCCACTGCAAACCAGAAATACATTAAAGTTATATCAAGTGGATTGCATTAATACAAAACTCAAGCTTTGAATCTTGCTTTCAATTTTGGAACGAAATAGCTTTAAATGCTTCAGAGAAGATATATAAAACTGCCGATGTATCTCTCAAGGAATGTAACAAAATTTGGGATTTGATCAAATCCATGCTTGTATACCAAGTCATAAAAGATTTGTAGATGCTTAAGATGCTCCTGCAAGTTGTGAGAACAGATTAGGATATCATCGATAAAAACTAGGATCCATGGGTAATCTCTGAATATATTTTCCATCCGCTTTTGAAACTCAGATGGAGCATTGTTGATACCAAAGGGGAGAACCTTCCACTGGTACAAGCCACGTGGAATGACAAATGCAGTTTTAAATCTATCTTTAGCCTCTATGCCAATCTGATAGAAACCAGATTTTAGGTCGAATTTACTAAAGATAGTATTACCTGTTATGCGCTGCAATAAACTGTTTTTATCAGGCAAAGGATACCTGACTTTTTGGAGAATAGCATTTAGTGGCTTGAAGTTAACCACTAACCTTGGTTTTCCTCTCTTTTGTTCTGAATGCTTATTGACCACGAAGGCATGGCATGCCCAAGGACTTTTTGAAGGTTCAATGAGTCCTTTCTCTAATAATTCTGCAATTTCTCTTTTACAGAATTCTCGTTCAGAAGGAGTCATAACTCTTGCAGATGCCTTCATAGGTTTGATCTTCTGGAGCGGGTCATAAGGAAGAGACACAAAGTATTTTTCTCGCTTCCAGAATGCATTAGGGCTGTCAGAACAACAATCTTTTCTAAGCTTTTTAGAAATTTCTTTTGACATTTTCTCACCATGCGTTTCTGAATAAGCTATTGCCCTTTCCATTTTTGCTAGTCGAGGAATTCTAGCATCTTCTGGTTCTGTTATGGTTTTGCACTTGACTTCACTAGTAAAGGACAAAGGAAGAACAACTTTCCTTCTGTTAATGTAACAAGTGAAAGTCATCTGATAATGGTCTACTGTATAGGGACTGACTTGATGTAAGAAATCAGAACCTAATAAGCAATCATCTTTTAATTCATCCAGTCTGTAGAATGTGAGCTTGCTCTGAGCTTTGCCGAATATGACTGGAACAATTTCAGCTTTCCCTCTTATAGGTACTGGGGTACCATGGATAGCAGTTCCACTGCCAAATGTCTTCTCCCAGTAATAAAAGGGTAGTGCAGAACCTTTTGCAAGATTGACCTGGCAACCGGAATCAATCTGACAGGAAAGAGTGTAGGGCTTGAACTCTTGTAAATCAAACTGAATTTGTATATACAGTTTTGGACCTGACATTAAGAAGAGACTTGGCTGAGTATTTACAATCTGTTCTGTCTCTTCAGGAGTATCTACAATTTCTACTTCTCTGTCCATGGCTCCTTTAATGAACTTATTCACCTCTTCTTCTGAAGAATGTTCTTCTTCAGCGTCTAAGATCTTTATATGATCTCGGAGCTCACTGACTTCTATACAAAGCTGCTTGATTTGTTGCTGCTTTTCTTTTACCATAGCTCTCAGAGTTTCTCTCGTTGAGAGTCTATAATGTTGCCTGCTTTCATGCTTATCTGGATAAGCTTTGTAAATAGTCGCTGGCTCATGAAAGCTAACTACTTTATGAAGCAAATCTTCTCTTGGTTTTTCTGAGACTTTCTGTTTGCCTTTAAGTTGTTCTAGCAGCAAGGCTTTTTCTGTTCTTAGCTGTTCTCTGAGCTGGTATTGATACGGCTGAGTTCCAGCAAAGGCTAAGTCAAGTTCAGCTATTTGTTTTTCTAAATCATAATGCTTAGGGGTGGGGGTTTATATAGTATAAAAGATTTAGTGAGTGGGTGAAGATGCTATATTGCTAGATTGGTTTAAAGTTTAAATAAATATAGATCTATTTGAAATTTAGATTTATCAAGCACATAGAAAACATAGAAAAATATCAAAATTTTAAAGGTGTAATTTGTTTTTTTGACCTGTAAAATTTTTCAGATGAAAAAATTACATCTAAATGAATTTGATTCAGCTGTGTGTTTGATAGATCAGGATTTAAGATGAATCTATGCTGGTTTAAACCAATAGCAATTGTATTATGTCCATGGGCATTTAGATATTATCTCAGATTTTGGACTTGCTTGAGGAGATCAACAAGATTAACCTAAATGTAACAAGTGTACAACATGGATTCATTTCATGATGATAGTATCTTGTCATGCTTAAATACATCTTAATTAAGGGCATTCACTGGCCACTTCACTTGTGGCTGTGCTAGTATATTTACATCTCCCAGGCTGTATTGGCTGTATAACACCTAACTACCCTCTATGCAAAGAGATGTATTGTTATAGTCTTTCTCAATCTTTGATATAAGGTTTGATTCCCTTGTTTGAATCACTGGTGTGTTCTTATTATCTCCCTCAAGGTTTGAATCCCTTACGTGGCTCTGTTAGCTCTCTGGAAGCTTATATGCTCAACAAAAGAATCATTAAATTAAAAAAAAGTTAAAACAAACCACCTTGTTTGAATGACTGGTGTGTTGTTATTATCTTCCTCAAGGTTTGAATCCCTTAAGTGGAATGTTGGTTCTGTTGGCTCTCTGTAAGTGTATATGCTCTTTTATATTTACGCAACCAGAATAAACCAGCATAGATAATGATTTTGATGGGTTCGATGTTCTTCGAACAAATACAATTTCATCATAGAATTAAGCTGTCTATCTGCGTCTGTTCAATATAAAAAACAAAGAAATGAAATTCAAAAACAAAGAATTGAAATTCATGATAGACGAAAACACAAGGGGATTAGGGTTATCTTACTCGGAGTGGGAATGGCAACAATGGGACGCATCACATGTATCAGGGTCAACTTGTCTCCCTCGAAAACTAAGTTATCCAATGTCCATTGAACTATATGTTCGCTATTCTTCTCTACACATACAGCAACTACAGAAGAAGAGTAGGTAGAAAACACAGCAACATCTACATTCTGTCTATTCCCGTCAGACATCGTTTTCTCTATTTTCGTCGGACTTTTATGGACAATTTCTCCTTCATCTTGGACACTAAGTTTATCTAACATAGCCGCCCAATTTCGTTTAGATACGCTCATTTTTCCATCAAAGCTAAAAAATCTCGACATTCGTCCAGATCGGCTCATTTTTCTATCAGAACTCAATATTTTCGACATACCTGGCACTAATGAACTTCCTTTTTTTTCTCTAAAAACTAGAACATGCAGGAATGGACTGCCAACATATTATACAGTCGCCCAACGATAGCCCGTCCTTTTACTGCGAGCAGAGAAACTAAATTGCCCGTGCATTCAGAATTCATTGGGGTTTTTCTTCCCTTCCTTAACCGAGAATGCAAAACAGAGAGTTCTCTTCGTTAAATCAGTCTAATGTCTATCTACTACCGCAGATTTTGGGTGTGCCCGTTTGATATACGTAAGCTTGGTAAGCATGTTTCCCACGCTGACTAGCAACTGTAATCATGGTGAAGCATGCCGGTCTAGTTTAATCCAGCTAATCCACGACTCTGATCGTTATAATTAGTTACGCTAGAACATTTACTGTCGTCATATACAGTATAAGCACGCTAAGGATTTCCACCACATCCATTGATAGTTGCAAAGCTTCATTTCTAGATGTAAAAAACCTATATGAATGAAACGTTGAAATGGTATGATGGCGAAACTTATTTAACCATTAGAATCTTTGGTTTTCTTAGGAAAGTGCTCGAGGCAAGAGCGGTTGTTAATGTTCTCCTCACATTTAGCATAAAGAGAAGTTAGATGGTTAAATAAGTTTTTTCTTTTGATATGATATCTTTTGTTTGTGGAATTTGGATGGAGAGATCAGCAATCGAGATAAGTTTAGTTTAGGGACAAGTTCAGGGAAGAAGTTGTATGAGACCTAGATTTTCAAGACAGGCCATGTATATATTATATTTTTTCTGAATTGTTATCCTTTGAATTTTTTACTGAAGTTTATTTATATCTTAATCAAGATGCATTTAAGCATAACAAAATAAAAACTAAATTGTTTTGATTTTTTGACTTTTTATGTTCCTGTCACAAAAGGTTTTGTTGAAAAAATTGCCTTTCCACACTAAAGTTTTACTGCAAAATTTACACTTCAACAATAAAGAGTTTAATATTAACTAACAATTGCTACCATTATAAACCAACAAAACGTGGAACCAATGTTACCGTATATGGAATGCAAACGACCAAGTTTTGCAAGGTTAACATGTGTGTGACAATTGTAGTTGAAGTTGCAACCTTTTATACCAAAGAAATACTTCAACATTAGGAATTGAGTTCTAAAGGATAGATAAATACAATATGGCTCTTTGTGAAGATTGTATTGTACTACAAGATTCTCTCCTTCCTTTGCCAAAAGAAGTTTAGTAAGTTGTGTTTACCAAGTATGCATTGTTTTGATTTCTCAATTATTATTACAAGTTAAAGCTCACGAATCATTGAGAAGTGGAGTTGCCTATGTATTATCCATGATGAACTTTGATCAAAATATGACAAAATAAATTTGTTGTGTTTTCTAATACCAATAATTTATTTTCATTAGATTATTATTAAATTTATTCAAAAAATAAATATAACATCTCACCAAAATTCCCGTTTGAAATCAAGAAATCAGCATGAAGAGACCAGGTTTATCCTTGCCACTCGAGAAGACCACCTTGAAAGTGTGAATCCATGATCGCCAAAATATGCAAATCATAGTTGGGACTCAAAGTTGGAGAAATAAGCATCTGAAATTCACAAGAAAGTTCTCACCTTTAAGGTCCATTACATGTTTATAACAAAAATAGTTATATGGAATTTATTAACTGGTGCTGGTAAATTTGGAAGCTTATATTGAGTTTGAGAAAGAGACAAGGTAGTAGGTGATTGGTGTTGATTCCTTCATTAACCACCACCTACACTTACCACTTGGTAAGTAAAAATAATTATTATAATTATCTATCTTTCATGTAGTTTTCATGAAGCTATCTTATAAAGAATATACAATTTTAAAACCAAGAATAACAATAAAAACAATAAAGTATACAAATATTGGTGAGTGAAAATAATATTATAATGATCTATCTTTCACTTAATTATCTTATAGAAAATATAAAATTTTAAAATCAAGAATCTTAGCATTAAAGTATACAAATATTTTTATATTTTTATGTCACTTACATTTGGAACAAGGAACTCATCTTTTAATCATCCAATTCTTTTAAAGTTAACGGGAAACTCCTCCTATGTTTATAGGGTCACTTAATGCATGTTTTTAACCACGGGTACTAAAGGGGCTACCCAATGATCCACTCCTTTTAAAGTTAACATGGGAACTCCTTTTATGTTTTTATGCACACTCAATGCATGTTCTTAACCACGGGTACTAAAGGGGCTACCCATGACGATTTTAAAATAAAATTAAACTTCCAAAATAAGTGTTTGTGAAATCTTTGCTCGTTCAATCATATGGTTTGATCAAAATTTTAAAATGGCTTCTGTTTTTGATGGGCATTTTGTCCGTCAAATTCCAATCCTGCTACCATGAAATAAATTACTGTTATATACTTGCTATATTTGGGTTAATTTTATTAATCCCCTTAAACAAACAAGTTCAAAATCTAAAATAATATCTAAATACTTATCAATATAATTTAAAAACACATTTTTTAATGAACTTATTTAAATTTTAACAATTTAGATATAAAATTTATAAATTTTTGACTACAGGTCAACTTACTGAAAAAATCACAACTTAGTGAAAAAATCACAATTGTCAAACTAGTTCACAGTTCACAATAGAGTAAATTCATTTTTTTTATATCGGTGAAACTTTGGGATTTTTAAAAATGAATTAGAAATTGTAAAATGAAATTTCTCAATCAAATAAAATTATAGTTTTTAGTTTTTTTTTTATATTTAAATGAAATATTTAAAAAAAATATTTTCACTTATTTTCCTAATTGCAAATATTCTGACATGTATAAAATCTAACGGTTACATATTATGCGTGCTCCCTCGTCTGGTGACTGACGCGCTGATTGACACGCCCGGGGAAGGCACTTATTGTCATGGGACCTCAAGACTAAGCGGCCGCTGTTTGTGATTGTTTAATATTTGTAATTTTGCATCGTGAGCCATGCAGCCAAGGTTAAGGGCCCATTACACTACCACTTAGTAAATGAGATGTCATCACATAATAGTCACTAGGGAAGCTAATTTCCAAGAGACCTTATCACATCAAGCAAATTTTTAAATACACAAAATCTTTCTAGATAATGTTTTATAGTCATTATAAAAGTAGAATGAGAGGTATAAAGTCAATTTGTAAATAATGTGTTATAATCATTAAAAATAATGCAAAATTTGTTAATGTAAATTTTGAATATAAATAATAACAATTAGAAATTGATATATACATTTTGGAAAAAAATGTTAATGGCAATAAAAATGTTTAAAATTTAAAAGAGAATATTAATATAAATTATATTATTTTAAGGAAAATGCAAATTTTGTTATTGGATAATGACATTTTAAATATAAAACTTGTATTGAAGTGGATATAAATATTTTAAATTCAAAATGACAAATTTGATCATGGATAGTAATGTAAGGTCTTTTTCACCAATTCAGTTAAAAGAGGGGATATTGACTAAATTTGGGGCTTTAAATTTGCCCCAAATCTAAATTACGAATTCATAGCAAATAAAAATATGTGCGCATAATGTAGATAAACATACACAATGGAAATAAAATTTATCCACACACACGATTCATGCATATACAAGCATTATCAGTTATAGGAAACAATTAGAAACATTGCATAACAAAATACACAAGAATACTTATCTTTATGCAGATCAAATTAATTGGACGTGTAAGAGTGATTTCCCACCCAACTGTAAGCACTCTTTCCAGCATATACTCTTTCTCCTGAGAGACCACCCTAAAGCTGGGCTATGAGGCCACCAGGGCGAAGGAAACAACTACATGCTTCTCTCTCTCAACCCACTTCCCATTCAACTCTCTAGGCTTAGCCACATGCTCATACAGAGCTCTACAGGGTTCTCACTTAGCTCTAACAACCTTGGCTTCCACAATACCTGCCCCACACAACACCCTTCTTGGTTCAGGCATCCCCTTCATTGATCCATGGTTCTCTTGGGAGATCCATCTTGTCAAGTGCTTCCTGTGTGTGTATAAAAGAATACCAACCTGCTAAATGTTGTTGGAGAACCACTCACAACCTTAATTCATGGCTTCTCAAGCATGTAATAGCAACACAACTAAAGGGTTGAGGGTTCCTAGCTTGCCCAACCTCTCTACTCACCTACAACCATCAATTTTCCTTTCCAAATCTGTGGTCCTAGCTCCAAATTCAAATTTCTGGGTTATATACAGTTGCTAAAGGTTATTAATAACAATGGAGAGCTCTGCATGGTCTAAATCTACATGTAAGAATGAGAGAATGAGGGTTGACTCTAAGGGATATGAGAAAATGGTGAAAAGGCAATTGACACTACTTCTGACATTAGAAGAAAGGACTCTTGAATGCTACATAATGACTTCTAATTTGTGAAAGAATTGTCACAAAAGTGCAGTCAACCCCATTATTCAATAAGTGCATAAAGTAACTTTTCCCGCCAACTTCACACATGCATTCAATAATTGGAAAAATAGTAAAAAAAGTAGATATTGGGCTTATTCAAGGCACATGATAGAATTTTGGGTGAGTTCTAAGGTTGACACTTGACAACAAATGATTAGTTTCCCACATACCTCCTTTCCTCTTCCCCACTGGTGGAATAATAGCCCCTTTGGTGCTCTTTACACAACCATTATTGGACCATTTTATTAGTGATCCACATAATAGTTACATATACTTCGAGTTAGCTTGAAAATCCAACCATATGTATTAGAGGAAATTTCAACCCAAAATGAGCCTTTTAACTCTAATTCAAATTCCATGTCATCATGTGTTATCCAATGAAATTGCTTTAAATTTGAAATACCGTATACGTCTTAAGAACTTTTTAAATATAAATTTAGGGATAGGTATCATACAAAAAACTATTTTTGTTTGTTTGTATTTTCGACACATCTCCCCGTATTTTTACTCAAATTTCGATCGGGAGAGCTCATTGGATGCCGAATTAAATTTCGCATCCAACGAGTACCCACTCGACATACTTTTGACGGACCCCGCTACCCCAAAAACAAGAAATACCTGAAAAACGTGATGATGCCGAGTGGGTACTCACTGGATGCATAATTTAGTTCCGCATTCAACGAGCTCTCCTGATTGAAATTTGAGTAAAAACACAGGGAGATATGTCGAAAATACAAACAAAAAAGTCGTTTTTTTCTTTTCTTCCTCCAAAATTAATAAATACTATTTTATTATTTTAACTATTATTTTATTAATTTTTTTAGGAGGCCCATTTTGAATTGAAATTTCCTCTAATCGGTCCAAATAATAATATTTACATCACATATGCCTATCCATTCACTAGTCAAGCCTTCGCCTTGAGCTCCACACTAGGAATCCAAACTAGCATATTTACATCATTTACATAACTTAATTGAATACATTTTTTTTTTTTTAACAGAAAATAAAAAAGAGTATATTATAAACGGGCTGTGCACAGCCATTCAGTACATAGCAAAAAAGGAGGAAGGATAATCCTGCTGAACATAGGTGAAGCACTGTAGGCTAAACCTAGAGAGAGTCCAAAAACTACATACAGAGTTCTTCCATGATGACTAACAGTACGGGCAGTATATGCCCTTATATATTGTTTACATAATAAAAGACAAAAAAACATGTATCCATAAAAACTAGATTACAGGTGGCCTTTGTAGTGAATCGGCTGCACAACAGACTCATCCTCCATAAGACACTCTACTTCGACTGTTGCTCCATTCCTGCTTCCCTGGTTCATGGAGATGAGACGTGCAAGGTCCTCCTGGATCCTATCCACCTTCCCCAGCATCTCACGAAAGGTGCTTTCATTATCGTCTATCCTGGAGTCATGGTTGCTGATCTGTAGGGAAGTATATCTCACAGTGTCCTCCATATTTTTTATGTCTCGGGCTATCTCCCTATTATCCATGATTCCTATGGAAACCAGCTCGTGCAGATGCCTCAAATTGTTCTTGATGTCTTGGGTGCCTGCATTGTCCCCTGGCTGGGCCATCCTGTCAAAATCAGAGGAAATATCTAGACAGCCAAACTGTTTGAACAGAGAATCAACAATTAGAGTGATGGTCGAGCCCTCAAGCGCTAGACAATTGAGCATGCAACTGAGCACCAACAATTCTTGTTGAAACACCAAATCCCCCTGCCTGTCGGTGAAGACCAATGTTCCTATCGCACCCTCTTGCCACCCAGAGCAAATGCAACCTAAAATACAATGCGGGCTGCCAAAACGAGGGATATCAATGCCTGTACCAGAGCCTCGAGACCACAACACAGAGGTGAGTTTACAGCGGTAGTTGGAGAGGGTTGCGAGAGCCAGCCTCTCCTTAACGAATGAACGAGTCAAGGGGAGAACCTGCCAGGGAATACCATACAACTGACCTCCTTCTATACCAGTCACCACCTCCTGGAGAATTCGAGACCTGTCATGAGAGCCGAACATAGCCGAGACCGAGAGAGAATGCATGACTTCGCGATGAAGCGGCATATGGAGAGACCCAAAATCAAGACAAACGTGCGGGGGAGGATAGCAATAATCCCACCGCCTCATCAATTTAATGCAGGGAAGGCTCGAGAAAAGGGAAGAGCAGGCCGTAGTCCACGCGGCCAGGAGATAAAAGGTGAGAGGACGGGAAATTAAATGAAGAGGGCCGACAGAAATAAGGAAGCCAGCTGCAAAGAGGGGGGGCGAGTTGAGGTAGGGAAAAAGGAAGGGAAGGAGGGCTAAAAGAAAGAGGGGGAAATGAAGGAGGGGGAAATGAAAGAGGGAGTGGAGAGAGGAGGGAATAGGGGAAGAATTGGGAGAGGAGAAAGAGGGAGAATAAGGAGGGAAGGATGGGGTAAGTTCGTTGAGTTGGGAGTGGGTTATTTGCTTTAATAGGAAAATCCAAGAAGCGGATAGGTGTGGAGGAAGCATCCAGTGCCACATTAAGGAATAGGGATGATGAAGGGCTGGGCTCCGTTCTGACTGAAAAGTACTTGTGGGAGGGAGGCTCCCACATTGGCCATGCTATCCGCAGCGGTGTTGTTTTGCCGAAGGATATGGTAAATCTCATAGGAGTTGGACATGAGGAGCTTGGCTTTCCCATGTAATCGACGACATTTGATAGCTCCTAAAGGATATCCATTGACCATCTTGTAAATGACGTGTCTTGAGTCCCCGAATATCAGAACCCTGTGAAACTTCATATTATGCAAGAGGTGAAGACCCTGAATAAGGGCTAGCCATTCCGCTTCGTTATTGGTTCTTCTCCCGAGCCCCCAAGCAAAGGTCTGATCAACATATCCTTCGGGATTCAGGAGAATCCCCCCCGTGCCTGCCACCTCTAACTTAATTGAATACATTACAAGGGTCAAATTGGGGGTATTACAAGTAACAACCACACATTGCACACATAAGATTTAAAAGGATAGTAATAATGTCGTCTAAATTTTTCAAGGAAATGCTAATATTGATATGGATAGTAACGCCCACAAGCATAAGAGAAGGGGTTTCTTTTTGAAGTGTTGCATAGCTATTGGGATCTAAGTTGTGGAGAGTGAACAAAGGTAACATGAAAAGACAATTCTAGGAGTTCCTTAATAAGTGGTTTTGGCGTGGGTTTGGTTTTGGTCATTTGGCTACCTATTTTGTAAACTTTGGTCAAATGCTGCGATGGAATGGTAAAAAATGACAGTCAACTCCGACAATTGAGGCAAATACCAAGAAAGAGTACCCATGTTGAAGAAGTTCAACTGAAAGGTTGGTTAGTTATTTAGGATTTTGGTCCACTTATGTAATGAGTCGAGTAGTGGGAGCAGGATGTAAATCGACCCATTAGATCTTATAAACATGTAATGGGTTGGGTTGATAGAGAGATAGAGATAGAGCAAGGAATTAGCAAGTCGAGGTAATACTATTCTGAGGCCGAAGTTTGAGGTGATTCGCACTATATGGGTTGATCTGCAAGCTGTGTGCGCACATATGATGTAAATAACGATTCAAAATATGTCTATAATCTGAGTGCATAGAAAATAAGAGTTCAAGCTGCGACTCTTATGAATAGATGAGAGATTTTGTAGTTTTCTCCTAGTTTGGGTTTCCATGTTAAATCTTGGTGTTCTTTTGTGTGACATGTTCTATTATTTCTTGGTATATGAGTAGATGATTAATGTGAAGTAAATGAATGATAAGATGCATTGCTGTTCGAACACATGATAATGAATGTGATATATGTCGTTAACATGAATATTTGTTTCTGTCACAACCTATGGTATGTCAATGCATTTTCTCTGGAGGCATGTGCTAATGTAAACCCCCTTCACTATTGCAGAAACATGGTTCTTGCAGCTCCCATAGGTACTTCAGGTGAGACTTCATCTACTTTGGAGGTGTTTCTAGAAGGATTCATCTCCTTTCAGGATGATATCTTGGGGTTTGTTGATACCATATGGTATGAACCTGGGTTAGTGTGAGTTTGTGCCAACAAATGGTTTCGTTTTCGGGACCAACATTATTGTGAATGGGACATGTTTTGGTACATGACGAAGCTTGAAATTCCAGACTGGATATATCAGAAGGAAAGAGAATTTTCTCAGGAAGAAAACAAATATCTGCTACTGACTCCAAGAGAATGGCTAGGAAGGTATGTTTACTCTGATATTCTTGAGATATTTTCCACTGAATTTCCTATTGTATTGTATGAGTGGCTAGAAATATTAGTGCTATAAAAGAAGAATTTCCAAGGAGGTGATCCTAAGAGCTGGACACCACAACTGATCAACCGACTAAAGGGTGTCGACAATACAATATCAAGGGATATCAATTTCTGGGTTGATAACATCTTAGAGGGATACATTACTTATATCGTTGTGGATACTATCAAATCATATATCAAAGCAGAAAGGGAACTTTTTCGAGGACCAAGAGGTAGGTACCTAAATTCTTTAAAATTGTGGATTATGATGCTAGTATGTGAAAATGGGATTCTAAGGATGGGATACGTTGAGTAGAGCGATTGTGCGCGAGAGAATGGGTATAGACCATATGAAGGTCTAGGTAAGAATGTCCATAATAAGATGAAATGTTCCAAGGATAAGTAAGTGAGAATAACAAAGGGAGTGGCCACTTGAGGAATGTAAAGATGTTCTAGTCGAATAAGAGGAGGACTACAATGAGGAGAGAGGGTTGTGGTGTGATCGAGAGAAAATACTACAAATCAATGCCATTGATTGACAAATAATCTTGTGAACAAGAACAAGAATACCTACTTGTTTCTGTAATGTCCCCATTCAAATAATTGCATAGCAGGAATATTCCATCAATCCTACTAGTTCCCTAGGTTGGGTGGAAACATTGGGAAGTTAATAAGAGAGCTAATAAATGGTGTTTAGACATTAGAAGGAATAAATATTTATTCAATGGAGTTAATTAAATGAATAGAAGTGAAAAATGAAATGGCTATGGAGAATGGAGACACATGGAGACTATGGGGCCCACTCAAGCTAGAATTCCTATTCTAAATGACATCCTCCTCTTGCAATCTCAAATCTATGGGAAGCATAATGTTTTTGGATGGAATATAAGGTTAATATAATTTTCCATATACTTCATAGGTCAAATTTCTGATGAATTGTAATTTACACAGGGAAAGGAAGAGCCAAATGGAAGTTTCATGGACGCTTGGCTAGATTCCCCTTACATTTATGACATCTATGGCACCAATGATAGAGATTCTATGACAGTTATGACACAAATTCAGATATGAAGGCTGGCATCTGGCATATATAACATGTCAGGCCTGGATAGAGCATCTTAGAGGGCGCTCATGGGATTTGGAGAAGGCCAAGTGGCTCCTACTCGAATTTGGGAGAAGAGGGAAGGTGAAGAGAGAGGCCACATGGCATAGCATGAGCAGCCACACCAATTTGACTTGGCTTTGGTTTATGGATGGATTTGAAACCTTATAAGACCAATAATGTTTATAAAATTCAGGGATCAACTATGAGAAGGCCCTTTTTATCATTTGTGAAAATTGTTATTGTGAAGAGAGAGAGCTAGTGGATGACTAGTTCATGCCTTAGCCAATTTCAAGGGTGAAAGATTCCCATCCTAGTTGGTGTTTGGAGCGGCAACTCAGGTATTTCAAGGAGATTCAATGGAGTCATAATTTACATTTGCAAGCTACAGTAGCTCGTGGACATATCAAGTTCATCTTGTTCTTCCTTTCATCTCAAGTTTTCTCGCCATATTTCAACTCTATGGAGTGAGGCGCACTTGGTGAGATATTTATCTATTTGAGGGAGATTCTATTGATCTAGTATTTTGTATTCCGATGTAAATTATCTTCTCTTTAAGTTAATAAATATCTCAGTTCTAAAGGCCAATAAATCTCATGTATTATTGCTCAATAATGAAGAAACAATGCCATTTCCCCACTACCTTGTTGTAAACTCTTGTAATCTTGATGGATTCGAATGAATGCATAAAATATTGATGATTTATGAATGAATGGACTGTAATTAAAGTGTATTATGGGTTTCATTTTCAGTAAATGAGAATTTTTGGCCATTGGGTAGAATTTCATAGCAATCAAAGCAAATTACACCTCATTTCCCCAAGGGTCCAAAACTAGTTTTTAAAATCTGATTGAAAGAAGTGATAAAAACCATGTAAGGTCGATTGGTTATGAATATGAGTCTCTGAAAATGTATTCTACACATCCCCTGCTTGAATTTAAGAATTCTAGTGGGTTTCTGCACATTTTGGAATCCATTTCTACCACTTACCCCAAGGGGGATTTGAGCCCAAAATTGCCAATAAAATCATCTATCTTGTTCATAATTTAGTATAGACTTGCATAAGTGATTGGAGGGCCACAATACATCCTTGAACATAATAATTAGTTTTTTATATCATTCATACACCTTCTTTGAATATTTGGGAGCAATTGGGCTGATTTGGAGACCAAGACACTAAAACTAGTCAAGAGCCAAAATTGTGAAAAAAATGGAGAATTGGGTATTTTGGTAAAAAATTAAAAAAGGAACATTACAAGTGGTATCAGAGCATGGTATTAGAACCTGATGGTTTTAAAAATGAGTCAAATCTACAAACCACCACCCTTAGAATCTGAATTGGAAGGTGCTCAGCTTCTAGAAGAAGAACTAGAAGAAAAAAAAGGTACCTTTGACTAAAGCTATGGATCATGAGGGAGAAGACTACACTAAGGAGAAAATGGAGTATCTCAAACTTATAAAACCCCTATTTGAAGAAATATCCAAGGACATGACACAACCTAAGGTAGACATGACCCAACATATAGCAAAAGGATTCGAATTGATGGCCAGTCAAATGGGAAGCAAAGGGATAATAAGAGATAGTGGTAGTTCACAATCGACAGAAAAGAAGACAATGGGTGAGCACATTTTCTCACTAAAATGACCTCATAATAGACCCCATGAATTTCATAGCACACCAAGGCCTACTGCACCTAAATTTATTATTCCCAAAGAAGATACTAACATTCAATTTGAAATTGATACAATAACAAAAGAATGGGCTAAATTGGATGAAGAGTGTAGGAGAAGTATAACATTTGAGCAGTACTTCGCCATGGAAAACAAAATCAAAAGGAAGGAGGACAATAAGTCTCTACACCAAAACAAATAATTGAATTGTGCCATAGGTAAATTGCCACTTCCTACTTTTGATGGTTCATCTGAAAATTCTGCTAACACTTGGGTGCAAAAATTTGATGTGTATTTTCAGCTAAATCCAATGGTGGAAGAAGATGCTTTAAAAATGACTATTTTGCACTTGGATGGAGATGAAAATGAATGGTGGTTCCATGGACTGAAAACCTTGGTTCATTATCAGGTCAAAACATATGGGGAATTTGTTGACATGGTATTAGAAAGGTTTGAGAAAAAAGATCGAGAATTGTCTTTCAAAGAACTAGCACAATTGAAGCAGGTAGGGACTCCTATTGAGTATATGTTGGAATTCCAAAGATTATCCGTTAAGGTGGCCAATGTAGCTATGGGAAGGTTAGTATTGCTGTTCACTGAAGGTTTGGAAGATCCCTTAAAAGGTTTCGTCAAATCCCATAATCTTACTAACTTAAATGATGCAATGAGCTTGACTAGAGATCTTCAAAATGTGCTTCCTAGAACAAGATTTCCTCCCAAGCCTAACTTCAGATTTGAAATAAAGCCTTGGAAACAGGATGCACCTGATAAGAAGTTTTGGAAAATAGATACATCTGAAAAGAATAAGAAAGAAGGACAAAACAAGGATGAACTTTGAAAGAAAAAAAATGTGTTTCACATGCTTCCAACCATGGACACTGGGGCATAAATGTGCTAAAGGAAAAGCTCAATACATAAAAGTATTTTTTGATATGAAGGGGGTATGGATGAAGAAGGGAAAATTTCAGATCAAGAGGAGGCATATGAGACAGCAGCTGAAGAAGAAAAACAAGAAGAAAATCATCCTTCACTGAACAAAGCAATACTTTCATCAGCGCCTCGCTATCACACTATTAGATGCAAGGGCGTGGTATTGGGAAAAATTGATTCAATTTTGGTAGATGGAGGAGATACACATAATTTCATTGATGCAAAAATGGTGGATAAAATAAATATACCAAGTGAACCATTCAATGGTTTCACAGTTGTCATTCCAGGTCACAACATAATGCAATGTAACACATGGGTTCCAAAACTGCAAGTCACCATAGGTAACTATACTTTTGTTGATAGTTTTTATGTGGTTGATGTTGCTGATAATAATGTAGTCTTGGGAGTGAAATGGCTGTATTATATAGGAGAGCATTCAGTAAATTATCAAATTCCTGAAATTAAATTTCAAGATTCAACTGGTGTACTAAGGGTTGCGAGAGGGAAACACACTTACCCAAAACGGGTAGTAAATTGCAATAGTATGAGATATATATTGAGACATGGTGATATAGAATGGGATGCTCAATGTTATATCACCTCTCCCAAGCCAAAAATCAGAGTTGTTAAACACCCAAAGGAGATAGAGACACTTTTGCACAAATATGAAAAAGTTTTTCAGAGATCTTCCACATGGTAGACCACTTCATAGGGGGGTTGAGCATAATATTGTTTTGGAGGAGGGTATTTCACCCATTCATATACCACCTTATAGACATCCCAAGAAGTCATATATGGGAATGAGAAGGAAATTCAAGAACTCTTAGAGTTGGGACTCATTAGACCAAGCTCTAGCCCTTATGCTTCTTCAGTAGTGTTGGTAAAGGAAAAAGATGGAACTTTGAGGATGTGTATAGACTTTAGACCTTTGAACAAGAAGACCATCAAGAATAGATATCCTATTCATAGGATTGATGAGCTCATGGATGAGCTATTTGGAGCTAATTACTTTTCCAAAATTGACCTTAGATCTGGTTATCACCAAATTCGGATGAAGGAGGAAGATGTGCAAAAGACTGCTTTTCAATGTCATTATGGTCACTTTGAGTTTCTTGTTATGCCATTTGGGTTGACTAATGCTCCAGCTACATTTAAAGCATGTATGAATAGAATATTTTGCAATCAGATTAGAAGGTTTGTTTTAGTCTTCTTTGATGATATTCTCATTTATAGTAAAACTTGGGAAGATCACTTGCAACACCTAGAGATTGTCTTGAAAACTTTGCAAGAGCAATCGTTGTCATGCTAAGGTGTCTAAATGTGAATTTGGGATGAAAGAAATATTATATCTTGGAAAAATTATTGGGAAATATGGAGTGAAAGTGCACATGGAAAATATCAGGGCTATCTTAAAATGACCATCACCAAAAAACATCACAGAATTAAGAGGCTTCATTGGAATATGTACCTACTACAGGAAGTTTGTGAAAGGGTTCTCCAAGTTGACTTCTCCACTCATTGATTTGATTAAGAAGGATTGCATATATGTGGTAGTGGATAGATTGACTAAGTTTGCTGATTTCTTTGCCGTTACATCCTCTTTTAGTGCTGCACAAGTGGCTGACCTTTTCTTCAAGGAAATCTTCAGATTGCATGGGTTCCCTAAGAGCATTGTGAGTGATAGAGATGGTAGATTCATGAGTGCTTTTTGGAAAGAAATTTTCAGATTGGTGGGCACTCAGTTGACTCCAAGCACAAGCTACCATCCCCAAACTGATGGAAAAACAGAGAGGGTGAATAAATGGTTGGAAGGGTACCTTTGAAACTATGTGGGAGAACAACACAATGCTTGGACAAAATGGCTACACTTGGGTGAGTTTTGCTACAACACCACCTTTCACGTGTCAATAGGGATGTATCCTTTCATAGAATTATATGGTTATGATGCACTTACATTTTTTGATATGATATTTGGTGATAGTAGAGCTCCAAAAGCTAAATATTGGGTGGAAGAAAGCCAAGAAATTTTAAAGCTTTTAAAAGACGATTTGCAGGTTTCCCAAAATCAACAAAAACTATATGCAGAAAAACATAGAGAGGAAAGGAACTTTTAGGTTGATTATTTAGTGTATTTGAGGTTGCAGACAAACAAACAAACATCTCTCAAAAGGAATGGATTAGAAAAGCTAAATCCAAGATACTATGGGCCCTACAAGGTAATCCAGAAGATTGGAGAAGTAGCATATGAGATGGAACTTTCGGAAGGGAGTAAAATTCATAATGTATTTCATGTTTCTTGTCTCAAGAAAGCTATTGGTAAGAAAATTTTCATTTTAGATACACTCCCTCCTTTGGATGATGAAGGAAAACTCACACTTATTCCGGAAAAGGTTTTGAAGACAAGGGAGAGAAGATTGAGGAGCAGAACAATCAAAGAATACTTGGTGCAATGGAAGGATCTACCAAGTGAAGATGCCACATGGGAAGAGGAGAATATTTTGCAGCATACAAATATGAAATTGCTTGAGGACAATAAATATTGGGTGGGGAGGACTTTAATGTCCCCATTCAAATAATTGCATAGCAGGAAAATTCCATCAACCCTACTAGTTCCCTAGGTTGGGTGGAAACATTGGGAAGTTAATAAGGGAGCTAATAAATGGTGTTTAGACATTAGAAGGAATAAATATTTATTTAATGGAGTTAATTAAATGAATAAAATTTAAAAATGAAATGGCTATGGAGAATGGAGACACATGGAGATTACGGGGCCCACTCAAGCTAGAATTCCTATGTTAAATGGCATCCTCCTCTTGAAATATCGAATCTATGGGAAGCCTAATGTTTTTTGATAGACTATAAGGTTAATGTACTTGTACATATACTTCATAGGTTGAATTTGGGATGAATTGTAACTTACATGGGGAGAGGAAGAGCCAAATGGGAGTTTCATGGACACTAGGCTAGATTCTGGCCCTTACATTTATGACATCTATGACACAAATGATGGAGATTCTATGACAGTTATGAAACAAGTCAGATATGAAGGCTGACATATGACATATCTGACATGCCAGCCCTGAATAGAGCATCTTAGAGGGAGCTCATGGGAGTTAGAGAAGGCCAAGAGGCTCCTACTCGAATTTGGGAGAAGAGGGAAGGTGAAGAGAGAGGCCACATGGCATAGCATGAGCAGCCACACCAATTTGACTTGGATTTGGTTTATATATGGATTTGGAAACTTAGAAGACCAATAATGTTTATAAAATTCAGAGATCAGACATGAGAAGGCCCTTTTGATCATTTGTGAAAATTGTTATTGTGAAGGGAGAGAGCTAGTGGATGACTAGTTCATGCCTTAGCCAATTTCGAGGGTGAAAGATTCCCATCCTAGTTGGTGTTTGGAGAGGCCACTCAGGTATTTCAAGGATATTAAATGGAGTCATAAGTTACAGGTGCAAGGTACAGAATATTGTGGACATATCAAGTTCATCTTTTTATTCCTTTCATCTCAAGTTTTCTCACCATATTTCAGCTCCATGTATTGAGGCACACTTGGTGAGCTATTAATATCTTTGAGGAAGCTTCTATTGATCCAGTATTTTGTATTCTGATTTAAATTATCTGATATTTTAGTTCATAAATCTCTCAGCTCAAAATTCCAAGAAATATCATGTATTATTTCTCAATAATGAAGAAACAGTGCCATTTCCCCACTACTTTGTTGTAAACTCTTGTAATCTTGATGGATTCGAATGGATGTATAAAATAATGATGATTTATGAATGAATGGACTATAAATAAAGTATATTATGGGTTTCATGTTTAGTAACTGAGAATTTTTAGCCATTGGGTCGAATTTCATAGCAATCAGAGAAAACTACACCTCATTTCCCCAAGGGTCCAAAACTAGTTTTTTATATCTGATTGAAAGAAGTGATAAAAGCCATTGGAGGTCGATTGGTTATGCATATGAGTCTCTGATAATGTATTCTTAAAATATCTTGCTTCAATTTAAGAATTCGAGTGGGTTTCTGCACATTTGGGAAGCCATTTCTACCACTTACCCGGGGGGGGGGGGGGGGGGGGGGGGGTGTGGGGAGTTGAGCCCAAAATCGCCAATAAAATCATCTATCTTGTTCAGAATTTAGTACAGACTTTCATAAGTGATTGGAGGGCCATAATACATCCCTGAAAATAATAATTAAGTTATTATATCATTCATACACATTCTCTGAATATTTGGGAGAAATTGGGCTGATTTGGAGACCAAGACACTAAAAATAGTCAAGAGCCAAAATTGTGAAAAAAACTGAAAAATTGGGCATTTTGGTAAAAATTTAAAAAAGGGACATTACAGTTTCTGAAGAGGAAGAAGATCCAGAACTACATCAGACCCAAGTTTACAACATACCCACGACCCCGTGTACGTCTCCTAAAACTAAGAAAAGGCCCAAGAATTCATTATAGTATTTTCCAACAAATCAAAGTCATAGTCATCATAATGGTTCACATAGTAAGGTTCCCCATAGTACACCACCAAGTTCAAGTTTGTCGATACCCTAGAGTCCTAGGATAGCTGGAGACGATATGAAGTTTCCTATTTTCAATGGGACTGGATCGAAGGATCCAGAGAAACATTGGTTTCCTTTTGAATCCATATGAGTTATCCAACAAGTGAAAGATGAGATCATCAAGAGGGCCTAGATTATCACAAATTTTAAAGGTTGTGCCCTAGATTGGTACATGAATTTTTTGGTTGCACCTACTAGAACTTGCAAAAGACATTATCTGAGATCAAGGTGGGACTAAAAAATGAATTCAAGAAACCTAAGTCTGAGTCACAATGTATTATAGAATTAAAAGAGATATAGATGTTGTTGACTGCGTAGGTGTGGGATTTCGATCAAAGATTCAACAGTTTAATGGATAGCGTAAGCTTCCATATGTCTGGCATACAACATAAGGAATGGTTTATAGCTGCACTACTGCCACATAACCAAGTACCATTAATGCAACAAAATATTGTGTCCCAGACTAAGGCACTGGAACTCGCCATGAAGTTGGAAGCTTCACTAATTGGAGAAACTGGTAATGGTATGGCACAAATCCAGTCGTAGTTAGTTAATATGTCAGTCTAGATTTGTGATATTAAGAAATGAAAATAAGTTTGGGAATATGTATGGTGTATCTGTTGCAAGTCAGAAGTTCATCATAAAGATTCATGTCCAACTTTTATTGATTATAGGCTTGATTTTGGTACTCTGAATTCATTGTATACCCAAGGAATTCCATGGTATAAAATCTATCAGACCAGAGGACATCGATCATAAGAATGTTTATATCTGATGAAAATAGTAAGTACACTTGCTAGTATTTATTGGAATTTTTGTCGATATTTGGGACATGATGAAAAATATTGCAGGGCATATAAATTTCTCCAAGAAAATACATTCTGTACATATTTGATGAATAATGATAAACAAATGCTAGACAGAAGAGCCAATGTACAGTACCCTCAGCTGAAGGGTGGTGATACATTTAGAGGCCCTCGAATATGAGGTGGATTTGGTCGTGCAAGAGGTCAACTTATTTATTATAATTGTGATCAACAAGGACACATTACCAGAGATTGTACAAACACTACATCAACGTGTTCATATTGCAAAGCGCTAGATCATACTATATAAGACTTTCTACAACTTATTGCTAAGTGGAAAACCAAAGCCAATGCAAATTGTAATCAATTGCAGAATACTAATCAAAACATTCAAAAGATTACAGTTGAACCCAAAGGAAAGCTACCGACTATTTTCTTTGTAACTAGAGGAGGCTCCACGACCGGAGAGGATGGATATGGTTACTTGGAAAATTCAAGAATTTGACCGATTGTTCAACGAAAGGTACCTTTTGATGTACAGAAAGAGAAAAAAGTTTTCTTTGAAGCCCAACAAGAATTTTTGGACAAGATAAGTGGAGTATCAACATCATGCTTTGTACTAGTATTTAATGAGGGACCTTTCTATGATATGCCACTACGGTTTGACTAGTCTACCACACCGAAGTTGACAAAATCGATAAGTTCTATGAAAGATTTCTTGAGAAGTTTTTGGGAATTATTAAGGGATGATCATGCAATAGTAGAACTATCTACACTAATATAAGAATCAGATGAACAAGTACAAGAGAAAGTTTTCAATAATATTAGTAGAAGTCAAAAGACTGGATGTGAGTTGCGTATGAATACTTAGATTGGTGATTATGATATCGATTTCATCATCCTGGGTCTAGGCTCTGATGTGATCATTATTGCTAAAAAAATATGGGAAAGTATGGGACAACCTAAATTAGTATGGTCTCTAGTCCAACTACAATTGGAAAATCAATTAAAGGTATTTACACTAGGTCAATTGACAATAGTTCTTGTCGACATAGAAGGGATTCAGACTTACACAGATTTTTTGGTAATTGAAATACTTGATGATACTAATCCATATCCTTTTGTCTTGGGTATCTATTGGGAAATAGAGAACCATACCATTATTGATTTAGAAAAGTGCATATTATCATTTGAAGACTAAAAAATGAGAGTGGTTGCACCAATAGACCCATTAGAAGGCCATAGATACATCGATCTAGTAAAAGATGAGTATGATACAATAAAATTAGAAAACATATATAATATTTCATCTAATATGGAAGAATATATCAATCTTACCGTGGATGGTATGTTGGGATGGAAAGGTGTCATCTCTTGCTTGTCAGATTCAAGGTAGGAATTGGAAATGTAACATACCCCAAATACCTCAATAGAGTCTCGGGGTGGGTAGCATAAAATTTATTCTCAACATGTACCTTTAAAATCGTACCAATTGGATTAAATTTATTGTTTAAATTAACTATAACCATTCTTTTACAATTAAGAATATACAAACTACAATCACTCTTGATCTACATAAACAATTCTTATTGAAATATTAAGAAGGTACTACCATTACATTAGTCATGAGACTATATTTTGAATGAGATAAAAATGCACACATTTATCCTGTCTTTCGAGAGTTATCCCAATGTATTTCCACCCTTGGTACATAACTTCTGCAGCCACCACTTGAAGTCATGCAAACTCAACATATATGATAGTACTATATATTAGCCTACAAATTCAAGAGCATAAGGTTCATAAAATAAGATAAATTAAATCCATAAGAAAAGCTAATTGTTAAAGATATTTCTTTTAGCTTGGGTAACTGAAAACGTGTCTACGCATTTCCTCCCAACCATAGGATTCATTTGACGTATGTTTTTCCATCTAAATCCACTCCTGAGCTGGGCGACGAATCCACTAAGGTAAGGTTGTGAGAAAAAACTCTCCAAGCTTCAAGTTAAGATATTGCTATATCCAAATGGAATACCTTGCCTATGATTATGAGACTTAGCATCCTTTGTCGACATAACAAATTTTTACCATTGCTCATGACTAAACTCTCATCATGTTTTATCGAAGAAGGGCATGTCAACATTCATCTATACCATTACATTATCATACTTAGGAAACCTTATTTCATTATGGTCCCAACATTGCTTAATTTAAGGGATACAACTAATGACCCAAAAATTCCAGAGTATGTTAGCAAACAAGGTATCCACCATTATTATAACAACCTTCTCCCTACCATTTTTCTTATGCTAAATACGTATTTATAAATCACCTATTACAACCAATAGAAATAATCTTATATCTATTAATAGGTTTTCCATATATTCAAGATGACCTTATTCTAAGGTTCAACTATTAATTCTCAATTCTCTTCGTGTTTATTCATAATGCATGCATCTTTTACCTTCAAGGAGTATAATAACAAAGTATCCATGTATACACTGGATCATACAGTTATACACTTAATGGAATCGTTTTAGAGTTGTCTTATGAGTATAAAATTCAATATGAAATGAAATGCCAGATTTGATTTCCTCCAACCAATATCAATATGGAAATTGTTGTCGAGTTCAAATATTTCCATATAATGTATATTTAACCTATCCATTTAGTTAAGTTCATACCTTTCAATTCAATACAAAGCATAACCATTGATTCATTCATTGGATTGGAAACCGTAGCCATAAAACCATAATCGCAGCCATCAATCCATATGCAGATCCAACATAAAAAAGGAAAAAACGCAGGTATTTCTTAGCATACAATTCTTTCTATCTACCGTAGTTACAACAACAGATCGAATCCCACCCCTTCAAGATATCCTACTAATTTCTTCACAGCTACAATAAATGAAATCCCCCTGCTTCCTTTACACTATGAAATATATCTCAATAGCTCTCGCAAGGATCTCCAATGATACATTGATAATTAAGAGCAAAATTATAATGATACAACCTTATAATTAACAACAATATTCACAAGATTATAACAACTGAGAATAGAAATATGATATGAGAAAACAAAAACCAACTACACAATCACTTCTCGAGGCATGATGATATGGTATCTTGCCACTATATATAGAGAAAAATCACCTTCACATGGAGCCTTCCAGGAAAATCTGTATGCACGGTTATTGCAGTGGTGCTGGATGTAACAACCACAAGTTAAAGATAAAGATAATTCACAGGATATGACATAGAAAATTCCAATGATGCAAGTACTATAGGGATTCATAATATTCCATTTTTATTTTCAGAGTGGGGTCAATCTGTGAATGCATGTGACTGTCAGGAAGCCATATAGGATTGGTTGAATGGTTGAAAATCAAAATGATAGTTAATCAGAAAACATCAGGGATCAGACTCATACCAAATATGAAAAAAACTCAGTCTACTAACAGATATGGAAGTGATACATTCCAACAAATACCGATATGTGAGAAATACATATAGATTTGGCCAAGCACATACATATCTGGGAATAAAATGCACGGTGAAGTGAAATCCAATCCAAAACAAAAAAAACAAAACATAACTCCAGACCAAAAACGCATCTGTATCGAATTGATACTCAACACACAAGCATAGTTTTGGGAAATGATTTTTGATTAAAAAAAACACACAAACCATAATGCAGATAGTTTTGGTGATGACTGTAGATAAGACATACTCCAATGCAGACTTTTCAAAAACTCTAACCTTAGATTCTAGATCGCATGCATACATTTATAAAGAAATGAAATCATAGCTTTGAATAAGCAGAACATAGGCTGAGTTGAGATCCATACCATTCATTCTACATTCATCAGGAAATGAAATCACAACCATTCCACATTCATCCAATAATGAAATCACAACCATACCACATTCGACATGTAACGAAATTGCTTCCATTCATCCTACATTCGTCAAGGAATGAAATCGTAGACATTCCACATTCATCCAGTAATGAAATCGAACCCATACCACATTCAGCAGGCAATGAAATCACTTCCATTCATTCTACATTTGCCAGGGAATGAAATCGCAGCCTACTCCACTTCTTTTCCATAAAGAAAAAGGTCCCCCTCTAGAGAATTCGTTAAGGATAAATAACAACACTTTTGTTTTGTAACAGAGACAAATAGCGACCAAACAACTTCCATTTTTTTTAAAATCATGCGACACCTTTCCCTTTCTCTAAGGGAAGCTATTAAAATCTATCTAAAGGTGGTGTAGTGGTTTTTAAATGTTTTATTGACTTTATTTTTCCATACTTGCATCCCCTTAGTTCAAGAGCTTCTACCCTTTGTTTAAAAGGAGTAATCCCTGGTTTTAACGATATTATTCTTAAATCCCCTTCTTTTATCTGTATATATATAATTCTATTTCGATAAGTATTGTGTGTATTAACAATTGCATTTGTTAATTAAGTTCTAAGAGTTTACCTTTTCAAGGTATTTATCCAATTTAATTGATTTATAAATTCTTTAAGAAGGAACCCTTAGTAAAACAAAACGTCATTCTTCTCTTTGCTTATATATATATATCTAAAATGATTTATAAATGGTTTTTCATTACTATTAGTAGATAAAACTAGTTTTATCTCATTTTTATACTTAACGTAATGTTTTTCCTTTCATTTCATAATAATCATTCGGATATGTACTGAAAGGAAAAATAATAATAGTATTATGTGCTCTAAGACCAATTTTATAATGATAGTACTATCTTGTTTACTGTTCAAAGGACAATATCAATCCTTTCGTTTTTCGCATGCGATGACCACATTCTCAATAGTAAGCACTGTATTGGACTCATGCCAAGTAGTGAGAAATACGACTTGCATTCCAAACAATACCTCATTGTACCAAGATGACCCCTAGTCATCGAAAGCTAAATTCTCAAGGTTCCACTAGCCTTTGACCTCTCCTCCTAGTGGATTCGCCCCTAATCTTCGTTTTTAGTCGTGCATGCTCTTAGTCTCCTAGCATTATCAATTTCATCTATAATTTGACGAGGCTAAGATTAGTATTTACAGTGCTTTTTACTTACACTTTTCCATTTTTGGTTGCATATTAAGGGAATGTTACATCATTTTCCCCTTAGAATTAACACCGTTCTTGGTGTTACATTTCATCAAAGCTTTGTGTTCACCTCCCTTTAGGTTCTCATTGCATCCTTCGTGAAGTATTTTAGCTTTGCTATCCTCTAACCTATTTTTTGTAAGGCATTTCAACGTCTATCCAGAATCTCATCATATTCATAATCCAACTTAGAACATAAATAAAAAGTCCTTTTTGAAACACAACATTTGCAATTCATGAAACATATTTTAGCCTGCGTTTGTGCTTTTATCATCATAATATAACTTAATATAGGATTACCCTAAAAACAATTCATAAGTAATTCAGATTTACTTATCTTTTTGGAGGACGTCTTTTACCTCCAGTGCTTGGATGCTTTAACTAGTCCTCGACTTGAGATAGACATCTCTTTTATTCATAAGTTAGCATCATCTATTTCACATAACTTTAAAGTAGTAACCTTTTAAAATTTATCATTCATCCTCTCCCTTGAGGGAATTTTTCCTACTCAAGTATTCATAACATTTATATATTAAGACATTCAACAGTCTAGTTACTAGGCAAATCGTTAATATGTGTTTTATTTTTACATCATGAAGATGAACAACTTTCAACAACACTTTTCTTGATCAACAAACTCTCCCTTGATTTTTTCATCTTCAAAAACTCTCAGCTGAACACAAAATTCTCTCTCAAGTTCTGTCACCAATTGGACTTACGCGCTAAACTTTGAGGTTACTCTCCCTTTTGATTGCTAGTAAAAAGTTCCCCCCCCAAAACATCAAACAATGTCATGTCTTCCTAATGTCAAACTTTATGCCTAGGTCCTGTCATTGATACCATATACTCTCTCACAATTCCCCTCAAGCCTCTTCGCTTGAGTCGCATAATTTCTTTTCCACCCAGCCTCCTTCTTGAGTCTAGGAAAAGTTACTTTGGAAAACTAGAGTTGGATCCTCAATTTTGCCACTTGGTGTTCACTCGGAGAAAATTTTCTTTTCCCCTCAAGCCTTCATGCTTGAGTCTAGGAATTTCTTTTCCACCCACCATCCTACTTGAGTCCAAGAAAAGTTATGTTTAAACATCAATCATTTATTGTTTCTTGCATTTTTTATAATTACAACATGCAATAAAATAATATCAAACAGGTTCACCTATTTTCTTACTCATGCTTTAATATATCTGTTCAAGAGTCCTTGATCTTAATTCCTATTCTTACCATATGTTTACCATGCATAATATATTACGCTCTTGTCTTTCAACAAGATCCAAAGAATATTGACCATCTTCCAAATTCACTTGTTAGTACCACTTTGTATAACAAAAATCAAATTTTGTAAGATTTTTTTTTTCCTAAGCATAATAAAAAGAAATCATCCTTCTTAAAACATCCTCTTTTGGTTCCTTATTTTCATCCTTACGTCATGGTTCAGTAAGATACAAAATAAATTTTTTGGCACATTAATTCCAAGGGAAATATATACGTGCATTGTTTACAAAAAAAAAGAACTATAATAGGTTTCTTAACCACTTAAAAGTTCAGGACAACTTCTTTTCTTTGTGCACACTAACACTATGTAAGTAACAACAAATTGTCTACATATATACTTGCATACCTTTATAAATATAACCACATACCTTCATAAGGGTGACCGCATATCTCTTTTTTATATGACTTTCATATGCCAAGGTACAAGTTTACTTGTAATAACACATATTAATATTACACTCAACACCTCAGGAAATCCATATATCAAAATGAAATAGATTTTCAAGGTATCCATGCATATAACGTATACCTCCATCCCATAAATCTCGATCACATTAAAGTATAACCTTTATAAAAAACACTCAAAGTATCCTAACATCCATACTAAAGATCATTGTAGTAAGAAATATAATAAACGAAATCATGGATTTCCATCATAAGCATCTTATGAACTACTTAGAATACACATGTATACTGTTTAAGTAATTATAACCATTATCCTTTTGTTGAATTGACAAGCAAGGGTACAAGCGTGTTCCAATGTCACACATTAGTTTTACAATTACTTATCCTATACAATCACATACCGGAATGAAACAAGGAGACTCCTACCAATTATTCTCTGTTATATCCTGACAATTTTCTAGTCAAAGAAAACCTCACACCAGTAGAATGCCCAAGTAAACCTAATTAAAGTTAATTCCTTTGTTTTAAAAATAATGTAGATACCTTAGTATATCAAGGCTATACTTGTGGAATATTAGTTTTTCCTATGTAACAAACCTATAATTATTAGTTGATACCCGTGTAATATAATAGAATTTGTATTTGCATTTTTTTAACATTAACATAACTATGCTTCCTTCATAACTAAAAGAATATTAAATACATCAGTTAGATCTGTATTCATGTTGACTCCTCCTTTAATCAAAACTTAATGGATCTTCTAACAGATCCAAGTATTTGCTTAGATTATCCATTTGAATATGATCTTTGGAAATATTGATGATTGGGTGAATCAAATTTAATTAGTTATATAAAGTCAAAAAAATGTATCAACCGCACTCACTCGAATGAAATGATTGTTGGAACTGAAAGATATCCACTCTCAAGAATAACAAGAAACATAGAGAAATGTAATAAACATTTTAATTCGAACTACCAAGTCAACAAATTTAGGAGAGTTCTTCAGTTTAGCATATAAACTTTACCTTTAAACATTCAACTAGGATGAATTTCCATATACTCTTTTACTCCACTTTACAAGAACCTATTTCATAAAGCCTTAACTCCAATATTCTAACTATTTCAATCGTTTTAACGATTACTTTCTTGTCCTCCAATGAAACTAATTGTAGAGTATGAGGAGATATTCATTGACTAGTACTTACCCATAAAATATCATTCATATATATAATGAAACATATACAATTCTCATCTATAGACAATGCTATGCCATTATAATTCTTCAACAAATGGAACATACTTACTTGCAATTCAAAGACGACTTGTCGATTACCTCTTGTCGATCCTTGGAAATGAAATTTTATGCTTGCTTCTTATAGATAGAGTCCCTTTGCTTGTTCAACTAGCTTATACTTGTTTCCTCCGACTGAGCCCAAATAAGCCTGAGTGTTTGTAACCTGGGATTTGATACCATATGTAACATACCCCAAATACCTGTATAGATTTTCGGGGTGGGTAGCATAAAATTTATTCTCAACATGTACCTTTAAAATCGCACCAATTGGATTAAACTTATTGTTTAAATTAACTATAACCATTCTTTTACAATTAAGAATCTACACATTACAATCATTCTTGATCTACATAAACAATTCGTATTGAAATTTTAATAAGGTACTACCGTTACATTAGTCGCAAGACTATCCTTTGAATGAGATAACGATGTGCACATTTATCCTATCTTTCGAGAGTTATCCCAATGACTTTCCACCCTTGGGACACAACTTTTCCAGCCACCACTTAAAGTTATTCAAACTCAACATATATGTTAGTACTATATATGTAACNAAGTAGGGCTTCATTTAAGTCTTCTTGGGTTTTCAGAACCCTTTCATGTTCAGTCTTAAAGTTCATAATTTCTTCTTGTAAGTCTCTCACTGTTTGTAGGATCTCA